>NW_004624747.1:26114022-26183076 GCF_000247695.1 Heterocephalus glaber
AAAAAAATTAACAATGAAATTCTAGAACTAAATGAAGCTATTGAACAAGTGGACTTAATAGATGTTTACAGAGTGTTATACCCCACAAAATCAGAATACACATTCTTTTCAGGTGCACACGGGTCATTCTCCAAAATAGATCACATACTAGCTCATAGGGCAAATCTAAGTAAATGTAAAAGAATTCAAGTTATCCCCTGTATATTATCAGACCATAGTGCAATAAAATTGGAGATCAATAACAGAAGAAACTGCAAAACACTCACAAACACATGGAAATTGAATAACACTTTCCTGAACAACCAGTGGGTCAGACAGTTTCTACAAGTAAATGATAATGCCAGTACAACATACAGGAATCTATGGGACACAATGAAAGCAGTTCTATGCGGGAAATTCATAGCAGTGAATGTCCATATTAGGACAACAGAGAAAATTCAGTTAAATAACCTAATGCAGAACCTCAAGCTCCTAAAAGAAGAGCATAACAAACCCAAAGCTCGTACAAGAAAGGAAATTATAAAGATCCGAGCAGAAATCAATGCAATGGAGACTAGGAGAACACTTTGAGGTATCTCCATACTGATTTCCACAGTGATTGTGCCAGTCTGCACTTCCTCCAACAATGGAAAAGCGTTCCTTTCTCTCCACACCCCCGCCAGCATTTGTTATTGGTTGATTTCTTGATAGCAGCCATTCTTTCTGGGATGAGGTGGAATCTATGTTGTTTTCATCTGCATCTCTCGAATGACCAGTGATGTTGAACATTTTTTCATATATTTGTTTGCTGCTTTTACTTCCTTGTCTGAAAAATGTCTGTTCATTTCAGATGCCCATTTTTGAATTGGGTCTTTGAATTTGGGGGGGTCTATTTTTTTTATCTGTTTCTGTTCCAGAGCCTCTAATCATGTCTTTCACTCTGGTCACAATCTCTGTAGTTATCTGGGAGATTATTTCTGTTTTGAACTTTTCTAGAGCCTCATTCATCTGTTTTGTTATTTCATGTGCTATCAGTTCAGGTTGTCCAGGTGGTTGATTATCAGACTTTTTCACCTCATTTCCCCCCAGAATTTGCCTTTTGTGGGGTGGAAGTCTGAGTTTGTGCCTTGCTTAAATGCCTTCTCATTTTTGTTTTTGGTGCTGTCCTTGGTTTAGTTCCTGGGTTGATACTTCAAAATTGCTTATTGTAAGTATCTTTGTTGATGTATTTAGAACCCTTATGGAATGATTTCTTCTCAGAGGTGTCTTCCAGACATAGCTGGTCTTTACATTTTGAGTCTCTAATGACTCTGAGGCTATCTCGTTTTCATTATATCAGGAAGGACAACTGATTAGATCCATCACAACACCTTAGCCCAAGTGATACAATCAGCAACACAATAGCATCAAGTACCTCTTAGAAAATGACAGTTTGTGGTAGTTATTCATCTATCACCTTTAACTGTGTGAATTAGATCAAAATCAAGGACCAGCCCAACATATGTTTATAGTGAATAAACTCTTCAGTATAACAACTTTACCCTTTGGGATGGGGAGTTAGAAGGAGTTGGGGAGGGAGGGATAGGTAGGTAGAAGGATAGGGGAAGGTTAGCAATGAGGCCAGAGGACACAGGTGAGAGAAGGAAAGAGAAGAAAAGAAAAATAAAGAAGAAATATGAATTAGGGCCAGAAAAGGAACACAAAGGGAGATAAAGAACAATGTGGGACAGCAAGGGAGTGAGGCAGAGAGAGAAAGAAAAGAGAAAGGAAAGGAAAATGAGAAAAATAAAAATTTTAAAAGAGTAACAAAGAAAAAAATTAAAAATAAGAGCAAAAAAATAGTAGTTTTGAAAATAACAAACAAAAGATAAAAACGAAGGCCCTCCTTCAGGGTATGTCTCTGCTGTCACAATAGACAACGTGGGCAGCAGTGTGCAGTTATAAGTCAATGAGTCTTAGCAGGTCAGTCACAGACCTGTGAGATTCAGGCAGATTTCTGGCTGCAAGTCCCAAGTTGAGCTCCCTGTCCTCCTGCAGGGTTGAACTCTTCAAGGTTCTACTGCAGGTTCCAGCTGTCCTTCCCCTGAAGATAGTCCAGGTTCCGATGGGAGGTGAGGATCCCTCCAACTTACCAAGCACGGTGGTCTGCTGTGCCTTTACTGCAGAGATTCCCTTCACTGTTCCAGTGGGCTTCAGTTTTCATTGCGGAGCCTGAGAGAGGCCCTCTCTCTGTTGTTCACTTCTGCAGCTCAGGACGATGGCCTTTATGCCCGCCGTGCCTCTGCAGTGTGGATCCAGGTAGCTGCACAGACAGGCGACCAGAGGCCGTGGGGGGACTGTTGTTGCTGGTGGCTGGTGGGCGTGCCTGGGGGGTCCTCCCTGAGCTTGTACTTCTTTTTGGTTTTTTTCTTTAGTGCTAGCTTTAACCCAGGGCCTCCGCACTGAGCCATATCCCCAGCCCTTCTTTCATTTTCCATTTTATTTTATTGGTACATCTGTAATTCATGCAGTTTGCAGTCAACTTGGGGATCTTGATTTTTTTATCCCCTTCCTCCTTCCCTCTCCCCCTCCTCTTTGGGTTCCCATCCCCTTTTTCACACTTGTTGATATTATTTGTTAAGCACAAGTTATGGCTTATAATGTTTGCACTGATTTGCATTATTAGGTTCTTGTACTTGGCTTATCTTTATTTCTCTCATTTCCCCTTCCCCTCCTCCTCACTCCTGTCCTTGCTCCCTTGGACCCTTTCTCTATTGGATGAGATCTGTCCGCTTGTCCCTTTCTATCCGTCTTTTGCCATTTTCTTTGTACTTTGCCTCACTCAAATGAGGGATACCATGTGATATTCAAGCCTGCGTGTCTGATTTATTTCACCCAACATTATGTTTCCCAGATGCATCCATTTTCCTACAAATGCTGCAAATTTGTCCTTCTTTATAGCTGAGTAGTACTCCATTGTATATAGATACCACATTTTGTTTATCCAGTCATCTGTGGATGAGTATGCTTGCTGCTTCAGGAGTTAGCCATTACGAGCCGTGCTGCTATAAATATTGGTGTGCAGGAATCATGGTAGTATGGTGACTTCAGCTCTTCAGGGAAGATATCCTGCGGGAGGATAGCTGGGTCATGTGGAATTCCTAGTTTTAATTCTTTGAGAAATGTCCATACTGATTTCCATAATGGTTGCTCAGGCTTGCATTCCCATCAACAGTGAGAGAGTTCCTTTTTTATTTTGAGATAGGGTCTTGCTAAGTCTCCAAATTGCCCAGGTTGGTATCAAATTTGGAATCTTCCTGCTTCAGCCTCCCAGAGTGCTGGGATTACAGGTGTGTGCTGCCATATCCTGCTAGTAACTTGTACCTTTATACACTATCAATTATATAAACAAGGGTAATAAGTGTCTTTAATAATCAGCAGGCTTAAATAAAATTAAAAATAAAGGTAGAGGTCCTCACAACTGACTGCTTCCCAAAGATCACACTCTGCATTGCTGGTATTTGTGCTCTCGGGATGATTCGTGCTTTGTGTCCAAGTGGTGGAATAGTAGAGTCCTGGTGCAGCTGGCTGGGGACATTTGTCCGTGTGTGAGGTGACAATACTGCAAACATCACGTCGATCACCCACCCCGAGAGAGCGGGCTGTCAACAGGCACAGCAACTGTTCCTGGATGACTGGGTCCAGGGAAATTTCTACTTTTAATTCACGATAGCTAAACTGTGGCAGCAGCCTTGGTGCCTGTCAACAGATAGGTGGATAAAGAAATGTGGTATCTGTACAATGTGGAGCAGTACTCAGCCCTGAAGAAGGTGAATTGCAGTCATTTGCAGGGAAATGGATGGATCTTGAGGCCATAATGTTAAGTGAAATAAGTCAAACAGAAGTTCAAATATTGCAGGGTTTCTCTTACTTGAGAAATCCAAAATGTAACTGAATTAGCATAAAATAAAGGAGAGATGGTAGGAATAAGGGAGGTGAACCTTTTAAGCTAAGGGAAGGGGAACCAGAAGGGTGGAGGAGGAAATAAGAACAAAAGCAATCAAGATCCAGTGTGTGTGTGTACGTGCACACGTGGGTATGCGTGGTGCCAGGTCCCCAGAATGAGTGTAATTGCCATGAATCACAAACATGGGCCGAGGGCTTTGCGGGTGTCTGGGGGCCCACTGAGTAGGTGCCCCTCCTGCGCCCGCCTGCCCGACGCCTGGCTTCTCACTGTGACCCCGCTTCCTGGGGGCCATGGCCACTCGGATGCTGCCTTATGCAGGACAGAAAGGGCCGGGAATGCTCCTGGGAGGAGGGCGCAGTTCCACCCAGGAAAGGCTGTTTCTGCAGGGGGCGGTGGGCTCCCCAAGAAGGGCATTCTCCTGAAACAGCACATTTCTGCAGTCTGAGCAGCACCCCCAGGTGTCCGCAGGACAAGGACGTGCAGCTGTGAGTCAGGGCTCAGAGGAAGGCGACTGTCACCTCCAAGGGGCTCTCAGCAGGTGACCCCCTGCCCCGCACGCACTGGGCAAACTCTGCAGTGTCTGGAGATGCTTTGGTCCCAACTGCTGGGTGGAGGAGGGAGATGCTTCCATCATCTGCTTCTGGCTTGGGTGCTGCTAAGTGCTGGGAGAGCTCAGAACAGGCCCCCATGAGGACTCACCGGATGGAAGTCCTGCTCCGGGCTGGACGAACCACTCCTCCCAGGCCTCCACAAGACACCGTGAGCTTGGGTGCCAGACTGTGGCTCTCCCATCGCCGGGTGCGGAACCCTAATCACGGTGGATGTCGGGGGTGGAGGCCTCTGAGGGACAGGACAGGCTTTTCCCTGCCACCTCCTCATTTTCATCTGCTTTTCCTTTTACGACAGCTGTAGATCATATTTATAGCATGTAGCGCTCCAAGGTTAGACTCTGAGATGTCAAATCCAAGACAAACAGCTTCTCCCTGGCTGTTGGGAGATTTGGCTTCGTATTGAGGTGACAGGGATTGACACATTGTACGTTGATGGCATTTTAGAAATGGGACAACACAGTAATTCACGGAGACAGAGTCGGAAAGTTAGTGCACACCCGGGTCCACCTTGTGGCTGGTGGCAGTGGGGGAGAGAGGGTAGGCACAGCTGGTGGCTTCAAGCCAAAGGAGAGCCCTGTCACCTTTATCCAGGGACCTGTGACCTTGGGAGACTTGCAAAATGGCCACATTATCCAGCCACCCTGTCTTTGCATTCCTAAGGAACCCACCCTGGTGAAATAGGCCGGAACAGGGAATCTAATATCTCTCAAAGAGCAGAAAAGTAATTAAGGGGACACACAGAACTGGACACTAAGATTGAAAATAAATTGGGTGGAAATTGCCCGGCATGTACCTACAAGCTGTGAGGCAAAGGACCGCTCCTCTAACAGAGCTTCCTGGGGGACACTTGGCCGGGCAGGGTCCTTGTGTCCCTGCCGGTGGGCTCCGAGGGGCAGAAAGATGGGCGTGGACCAGATGCAGCTGGGAGAAGTCTGTTTCCTTGACAACATGCATTCCCTCTTCACTTTCCACTTGCCTCTGTATATTCCCAGCATCCCTTGAAGAAACAGTGACAGCGAAGTCACTCCTTGGGAGGGGAGGTTAAGACAGGCGGCCCCTCAGCCCTTGGGCAGTCCAGGGGAGGCCCGGCTACCGCCCTGTCTCATTGTCAGTGCAACACAGAGCCGGGCTTTGAAGAAAATTTAACAGCGTCTGCTGAAATAGCCACAGAATCAATCGCTAGATGCTTTCACACACTTGTGTGCATCCTGCGTTCAAAACACAGCCATTCAGGGTTGGTGCTGGTGTGGACCTGGACGGGACAAAGTGGAGGACCTGTTTTGTCCCTAAGACTGCGATGCCTGCTGCATGTGACGTCTCAGTCCCAAGTTCCCCTCGAGGAACACCGTGGGCTCGTGGCTGGCATCTGGGCCCATGGCGCCCTGTAACGTCCCTGCCTCCTCTTTGTCCTCTGCCTGTTCCATTGCCCCCCCCCAAGCCCTGCAGGTGTCATGTGGTCACCTTCTTCTCTGGTGACAACACTACACCTGCATGATTCTCACTTTTGAATGCAGCATTCAGCGGGAACTATCGGAGCATTCATAGCGATTCACATCAGCTACCAATTGTGAGCTACTTTCTGTTTGGGTTTGCACCTAATTTCATGTTAATATATAGATGCAATTAACAAACAATGCAAGATGTAGATCGCACTGCTCCACTTACTCAGTCTGGGCAACTGCTCTGGAAGATCTAGAGCATTCTGTCACCCCAGGAAGAGCTGTCCCATCCCTTCCTGCCGAGCCACTCCCTGCCCTGGAGAAGCAATCAGGCCGGATCTGATTTCACTTGCACAGCTCAGCTGTGCCAGTCTGAGGGAGCATGTGCTCAGTCTCCTTCCTCTCGGTCTCCTGTGCTGGCATCGTGTGGGGATTTGTCCATGCCCTGCACATATCAGGGACACACTCCTTGTCACTGCAGAATACTCCATGCCATGGGCAGAGCACAGTTGGCTTCTCCGTTCACCTGGTAATGAACACGCTGGGCATTTCTAGATTTCGGCTATCTTGAAAAAAGCTGAAGTGCTCATTTAATTGGTGTCCCTACAGCCCCCAAGCGATTGCTTGCTGCTTGCAGTCTGACTGCAATATAGTAGTAAAATTGATACTTTTAAACACCAACTTTGATTTTCCAGTATTTTCTCTTTCCATTGAGATGAGCAGTCCTAATGCTTGTGACGCCCGGAACCACATGGCCTGGGTCTTCGTAGCGTGGTGTGGCTTTGCTGCCCTAATCAGCACCCAGCTCACTCTGTGCCCACCTCTCTGGCTTGTGCCCGGCGCCTGTGCCCACACTGGCCTTCTGCCTGGCACACTCCTTCCACACGCAGCCTCAACCCCTCATACCAGTCACATCTCTGCTCGGACCTCACTTGAGTAGCAACCTTCCTGACCACTCTACCTCAAAGAGATGCTGCCTTGGCCGCTTTCCTCATAGCTGAGCCAAAATACCTGACACCCACAACTTAAAGGCTCACAGGTTCAGACCCTGACTGCAACTCTGAGGCTGTGGCGAGGGGAGGGCCTGGCGGAGGAAAGCTGCTCGCATCATGGTGACAAGGAAGAAGAGAGGAAAGGAGCTGGGGAGGGAGACAGGCTCTTCAGGTCATGCTCGGTGAGCACCTGCAACCTGACTGCATCTCCTGACAGCACCCTCAACCCTGAACTCACTGGTAGATGACACCGCAGAGGAGTCTAGTGCCCGCGCAATCCAGCCACCTTCCCAAAGTGCCACCTCTGAATACATGAGGCTTTGGGGGGACATCTAGAGCTAAACCATCACGAGACCACTGGCTTCCTCTCTAGATCTGTGCTGCCAATAAAGTGCTCGCCAGCCATGGCTAACGTCACACAGGCTGCACTTTCCACCTGGCTTCTGAATTTGTAAAGCTCCAGCCCACACCACATGGCATATGGCCACTGGTTACCACACAGAACAGTGCAGATTAAAGAACACTTCTGTCATCTAGAAAGTCCTACTAGAGAGCAGTGGTCTCAATGTTTGCCTTGCTTGATTGACTGGTTTTTACTATTATCACCACCTGCCCCATTAAAGACAGGGTGTATGTATTAGTCCCTTCCCTTCACTGGGACAAAATGCTCGACACCACAGCTCGGAGGAAGGGAGTCATTTGGCTTATGGTTTCGAGTGGGTTCAGTCCATGGTTGGCTCACTCAAGGCAGAAGCAGTATGGTAGAAGGGCCCAGGTAGAGGCAGGTGCTCACCCCATGGCAGCCAGGAAACAGAAGAGGAGGGGCCGGGAACAACTATGCACCCTTCCAGGTCACACCCCAGTGACCGCTCCAACCAGGCCCCACCTCCCAGCAGCACATTCAGCCCTGAACTCCTCTGGAATGAATCCAGTGATGAGTATGTCACCCCCACGACCCAGTCACCTTCCACATACCTGAGACTTCTGGAGGACGTTGCAGATCTAAATCACAACACTGTATGTTTGTTTGTCATTCGCTCCAAGCACTGGAACCCTACTCCATGCAAATGGAAGAAACTTTGTATATAGTACCTAGGATGTAGAGGGCTCTCAATATTTATTGGATAAAAAATTGAACATTTCCAAACAAAATGAGAAATTGATAGCTAAAAATCTCTTGCAAATAAAATTCTCTTTTCAGTTCTTATCCTGGTGCTGTTCATCTCAACCAGGTTGGTGAAGGTTGCAATTCTTCACACAAGAGCAGGCTTTTCATCTACACATGTTACAGAGGGCCCTTCTGGGCTGCTTCCCCTGGGTACTGGGGTGAGCCCCAGACCACCCATTCCTTGAAAAGATCAAGGAGTCGGAACAGCAGGCCCGGTCCTGAGACACCGGGAAGCAGATGACCCTGCCTCCCAGTCCCTCTGTCTCCCTCCACCTCCTCCCTGACCTCTGTTGCCCCCCAGGGTGCTTCCAGGAGCGGTTTCCTGCTGGGGAGGGTGAGGAAAGATGGGTGCAGAGAGAGGGGAGTCCATGTACCCTCAGTCCTTGCCCCCCTGCCAAAGTAGGAGGAAGAACAGGGTTGGGGAGGAGGAAAAGCAAGAGAACAGAAACTGGAGAAGACCCAGTCCCTCATCTCTGTCCTACCCTGGCTGCAAGGTGTGGTGTCTCCACCGGGAGGTCTGGAAGAGAGGCGGTGAGGGACTGAGAAGGCTCAGCTCTAAAGAGAAGCGGACACTTCCTCCATATATATCTGTATCTGTCTATAGGAGGAGGCACCTGTGAAATCTGTTTCACAAGCCCCCTCTCTGCTAACGGCCCACCGTGTGAACAGTAGACTAACCTGGACTTTTGACAGCACCAGGAACTGTGTGTGTTTGTGACGCACAGGGATTACATCCGGTTTGAGTGCATCTTGATCATTTTCTCTGCCCCTCCCTCCCTGCCAAGTCTACTTCCCTGTTTCTTAACATAGCTCTTTTATTTTGCTGTTTAAATTATTTATATGTTGGGTCTCTCGTAGTAGAGAAATCGTGCAGTATTTAACCTTCCGTGACTGACTTATTTCACTTAGTGTTCCAGTCTCAAGCTCCATCCATTTACAAATGAGTAAAATGTGTCCTCCTTTTGGCTCAGACAGTTGAATACTGGAAGTGGCCTCTCTGCCCACCCACAGATGCAGATGAGCAGGTGAAGCCAACGTGGTATATATACACGAGGGGTTCATTTTTCAAACAAACAACAAACAAACAAACAGGAGGACCAAGAAGTTCCCATTCATCTATTCATATGCCACAAGACTGTGAGTTTGGGGCTGCCATGAACCTCGAAAAGCTGAGAGCCTCAGGCAGACTATGTATTTGTATTCTGGCTGCACCTTCAACATGCAGTTCAGAATGAATTCCAGTTAAGGGGACCAAGTCTGGAGCAGTAGGAATCAATGGAGGTTAATGAAGGAGGTAATTTGGGAATGAAGGTTCTTTTTCACCCTATCGGCATGAAGGCTCAGTTCCCCGAATTAAGGATCTACGGAAGAGACTGGGTTTTGAGCTAAGCCACTTGTGTTGGCTGCAGGGCCAGCCCTGGTTCCGGATGTGACTCCAGGTTGTACTGCTACAGAGCATTCAGAGTAGGAGCTGCCTGGCTCGCCGATGATCAGAAACCCCAGGGCTCTGAGATGGCTACACAGTTCCCATGGAAATCCCAGCGGCCACTGTTGCAGAAACTGTGAAGCTGATTTAGAGCCTCACATGGGAAGCCTGGGGGTGCGGCTCCATGGCAGAGCATTTGCCCAGCATGCATGAGGACCCGCCTTCCACCCTCAACACTGGAAAAAGAAGCCAAAAAATGTTGCAAAAGGACAAATACATGTTTCCTGATTTCACAGCTTACTACAAATCTACAGTAATCAGGGCTGTATGTTCTGGGGTGAAGATACATTGACAGAGAGATAGATGGATATCTAGATGATAGATAGATAGATAGATAGATAGATAGATAGATAGATAACAAGGAAATAGAAATTTAAAAGTCCAGAAGTACACCCATTAATTTATGATTAATTAGATTTCAACAAGAGAGTGTCAGGAAAATTCATAGGGAAAGTGTTTGATTTCAACAAACCATGTTGGGACAACTGGTCACCCTCAAGCAAAAGACCGAAGCTGGATCTCCTCTTTATAGCACCCACAGAAATTAATTCAAATGCATCAAAACCCTACCTCAAAGAGCTACAGTGAAAACACTTAGAAGGAAACAGGTGTGTGACTATAGATTAAGCACTAGTTTCTGAGTCACAACTCTAAACTCACATGCAACAAGAGAAATAAATGGCATGGTTTCTCTTACATGAGAAGCCCAAAGTATAAATAAATTAAAGAGCAAAAGAAAAGCTAGATGCTAGGAAACAGGGAGGCAGATCGTTTGCAAATGGGGAAGGGACTAAGAGAGCGATGAGAGAGAAGGGGAGGGAATTGGGATGCGGTAGGCACATGTATCAGCAGCATACACGAACTGGTAAGAAGAAAAGACAAATATTAGAAAGTTAAGCTTCATCACAATTGGAATTTTTTTGTCAAAGAACTTATTAAAAAGTAAAAAATGCAAGCTAGAGAGTGGGAGAAAATATATACAAGTCGTTACCTGAGAAGCGCCTGGGGCCAAGAGTATATAATCATTACAACTCAACAACAAAAAGATAATGACTCACTGTGAAAAGTAGACAAGGGATATGAGTAGACATGCCCCCAAGGATGACACTCAAGTGGCTAATCAGATATGAAGAGGTACCACCACAGTGAGCCCCTAGGAAAGTGCCTCAAACCCAGCACACAGTGAGGCACTGTTGCCCACTCTGGAGGTGGCCAGCATCAGAAGAAAGCAGTCAGCAAGCAGGGGACTGGAACACTCACACCTTGAGAGTGAGAATGTAAAAATCTTGCACGATGCTTTGGAAAGCAGTTTGGCAGTTTCTCCAAAAGCTAAGCCAATCTATTGGATGGCCCAGTAATTCCATTCTTAGAGGGACACCCAAGGCAACTCAAAATATGAGGTGTGATCAGGAAAATACAGTGTGTGTTTAAATAAAAACTATTTATTACAGTAAAAGACATATTGCCATTAATCTGGCTCAAAATACTCCCCCTCGCTTCAAGCACTTTATCTTTAGTTGTTGCGCTGCCCTCCCTTATGTGATGCCTTGAGTCAATTCAAAATATCTACTTTTCGTGGTCATTTTGACTTGGGGGAGGAGCCAGATGTCATGGAGCCACAGCGGGTGAACAAGGTGGGAGGACACAGCGTCCTGCTTTTACGAGCTCCTTTTCCGTCCGATGACACTTGGCAGCCACGTTCACCAAGGTTTTATCACAACTCCTAATGACACGAAAGAGGACTCCAGAACTACTTCATAAAGTGTCAAGAACAGTGGGGTAAATGTGCTCAAAGCCGGAGGGAGTCTTTTGAGAGAGATAAATGGCAATGTGTCTTTTACTCTAATAATTTTTAAAGCATTCACTTTATTTTTCAGTCACCCCTTGTATATCTCGTTACCGAATTTGCACATGAATGCCCTCAGTAATACTGTTCATAACAACCCAAAAGCAGGAACAACCCAGACGTCTATCAAGAAATGAATGGGTGAGCAGAATGTGGTAGACCCATAGAGTGGAGGAGTATTCAGCCATAAAAACGGAAGAAATACCAAATCATGCTACAACATTGATAAACCTTGCTAACATGCTAAGGGGAAGGAGGCCAGACACAGAAACCACAGCACTACATGATTTCTCTCCTTCCCTTTTCATACCTTTAATTCCCAGGTTCCCTGTCACTGGAACCGGATAACTCCAGTATTGAAAATTTTACTCCTTTGTACCACACTGGTAGCTCTGCTTCCTTGAAGGAACCTGAACACAGATACCCACGGTTCGTTTTTCATTTACGTGTTTGACTTTTTATTAGTATGCATTTGAGATACATGAACATATTCATGGTGGGGTGTTGTGCACATACACATCATGCCTTCACCCTTCGGCATCTCTGAGTCACCCCGGGGTCTACCCAGATGTGGGTGGGAAGTCTCCTGGGCCACCCTCGTTACACTGGGGGGCTGGCCCCGGGGTGCCATCATCACACCTGCATCTTCTTCCTTTTCCTCCATCCACCAGGCTCCCACGTGACTCCAAATGCCAGCCAATAATTCAGATCTGTTGTACCTCCCAGCTAAGGGGCAGGGGCAGGGCTGACCTCAAGTCCACACAGCTTTGGAGTGCAGACAGCACTGTGTGCTGGAACAGCACACAGACATGGAGGACAGGGGCTCGCAGATGCCCTGGATTCAGTATGTGGAGCTCAGTGCTGCATCAGGGGGAGCAACCTGATCACCCCGCCTTCCAAACACAGCAAACCAAACCCACACAATAGAACCAGAAGAATGAGTCTTTGGCTCCGAGGTAGCGCCTGGGCCCGGGTGGGTTTGTTACAAGGTGTCCGGGGAAAGAGCTGGCCGAATGTAAGGCCATGCTTCTCGGCCACTGCATCTCAAGGCTGTGATGCCATGGCATTTAATAACCCCGGTCCAGGCACCTCCCGGGGACAGGCTGCAGCCAGCAACCTGGAGAGATGCCCAACACGATCACATTAAAATCCTGCCTGAAATTACATCTATTTGCTGTTCTGTTTTTCAGCGCATGTTGTGATACACAGTGATTCCATTAGTCGTGGGAAGCTGGTACACACACGTAACAGATCTTCCCATTTGGAAAAGATCTGTCTCCCTGTCTCCTATTATCTAGCTTTTATTTTGCTTTTTCATTTATTCATGCTTTGGGTTTCTCTCATAAGAGAAACCATGCGATATTTAAGCTTGTGTGTCTGATTTATTTCACTTGACATTATGATCTCAAGATGCATCCATTTTCCTACTACTGACTCAGTTTACCCTCCTTTATAGCAGAGTAGTACTCCATGCTGTGGAAATCAATATGGAGACTCCTCAGAAAGCTAAAACTAGAAATTGCATTTGACATAGCTGTTCCCCTTCTAGGTATCTGCCTGGAAGAGTTAGTCATCCCCTAGATGGCGGCTTGTGGTCTGGCCCTGACTGGCCAGCATGACAGCAGCCTGGAAACACCCTCTGTCAGGGCTGGAGCCAGCCTAGCACAGGGGTCCCAGGTCCCGGGCCATGGGGCAGCAGTGCGCACCGAGGGCTGAGCCCGTGAGCTCCCTCGTGGTCGGCACAGCCGGTCCCTGCACTGCCCCCCACCTGGGTCCGTGCCCCTGTCAGGGCAGTGGTCACTTCTGATTCGTGCACTGAGCATGTGAGGAAACTGGGTCACGTGCTCCTTAGGAAAGTCTAGTCCCAAAACCGTCTTCCACCCATCTGTGGACAAACTCTTCCATGAAACCAGCCCTGCCTGATGCTGCAAGGGTTGGGAGGCCCGGGCTAATGACGACCTCTGCCCCATGACCCCTTGGTGGGAGTGGAGGCCTTGCTGTTTTTCCTTCTAAAGCAAAACACACATTGAACCTGGGTGTGGTAGTGCACACCTGTGCTCCCAGCACTCTGGGAGGCTGAAGCAGGAGGATCATAGATTGCAGCCCAGCTTGGGCAACTTAGCAACTTAGGGAGACCCTGTCTCAAAATAACAAGTACAACAACAGCTGAGGATGTAGCTCAGTGTGAAGGCCCTGGGTTCAGTCTCTAGAACTGCAAAGAAAAGAAAAGAAAGAAAACACTCACGAATAGACCTGTCTATCTGCTCTTCTCTCCCGAGCATTTCTTGCTCGTCCCACTTAACCAGGAACACGGTGGTTTAGAGGCTGTGTCAATGGAGGCTGGGATAATAGCACTGCCATTACCTCAAGCATTGTTGAAACTTGAAGGGCAAAGTGTGTCTCATTATTCAGGTTTTCAGAAGCAATGGCACTGAGCCAAAATGGGCCCATTAACTCTCGGGTCTGGCTCTGGAGGCTCCCACCTTTAAATAATAATGTCTTCCCCGGGTGTGAGGAGAAGCTGGAGGCTCTCGCCGGCCGCCGTGCAGCAGGGTCTCCTGCACCAGGCCCCGCATTATCTATGCATGAGGCTTTCAGGGTACATCTCCCACGAGCTAGATGTCAGTTTCCAAGTCAACAGAATCCTCCCAGCTCCGATTCAAAACAATGAGGAATTCAGAAGGCATCGAGGAGCAGGGGCTGGTCCGGTTGGGAACTGCTGGACGGCACTTCCCCTGCGTGGCCCTGCAAGAGCCTTTTCTCTTCCCCGACCTGAGGGCTCAGCGTGTTTCTCCTTGAAGTGCGGAATGGGCCAGGCCTGTCATGGTTCTTACTGCGCCCTCTGTGTTTCTGATGGCTTCCTAGCGGCACAATCTTAAATTGTTTCACTTAAACAACAAAAACGGCAGCCAGAGCGGTGGGTCACAGGATGAGACCTAGTGCTGTCCACAGCCCGGGCCTCAGTCTCCTTCAGTGTGACAAGTCCAGTTCTGTCCTCTTCTCTATCCCGCAGTGGAGGAGGTGGAAGCCACGTGGACCAAACCTCCAGCCTGTGGTCACACAGCCAAGAACTGCTAGACCCGGCCTCAGACCTAGGTCTAGCGAGCCAGCCCTGGCTGGGCTGGATTTCCCATGCCAGTTAGCAGATCAACCCCAAGCCATGGTGGTTCATGACAACAGTAGTGACGGTTTCGTTATTCCTCCTGGTTGCTGGGGGCCAGGAATTTGGGGAGCGCTTGGCTGGGAGGCTCTTGACCCCTCGTGATTGCAAGCAGACAGTGGTGGCTGGAGCTGGGGCTGGGTGGGTGTCTCTCAATCCTCCCTCTCTTTCTCTCCCTCCCTCCCTCCCTCCCTCCCAATCACTGCAGGCCCTTTCCAAGGGATCTTTCCATGGGACATAGGGGTCTTTCATGGTACTGTTTAGATGGCAGCTTAGGGCTTCACAGCAAGTATGTTCCGGGCAGGTTTAGACGCTGGACAGCCTTCCAAGACTGAGCCCTAGAAATCACACACCGTCACCCAAATGACAATGATGTCCCAGCCCCAGAGGCCACACCGCACCGCTTGAAGCAGCACCAACGTGTGCTGTGAGCCAGAGTCCCAGTCCCGCCCAGTTTCAGAGGGAGGTGACATCCAGTCCACCCTCAGCGTCAGCGGGAGAAGTCGGGTCATATTTTAAGAAGAATGTGTGCTCTAGAGGCCAGCTCGGATAATCTGTGGGAAATAGAGTCTGACACCTTTCCTGTACTCCCAGCTCAGCCGCCACAGCACGACGCCACAGTCTGGGTGGCTGGGCCAGTGGGAGGCTACCCGGGAGGGAGCCGCTCAGCACCCAACCACACCAGTGTGCAAGCCATGTGTGAGTCACACTCGTGTAACCAGGCCAGCATCACCTGAGGCCGGGCCATGGGTTCCTTGGACAAGGTGGCCACATGCCTGAGGTGATGCCCCCTCTCTGGTCTCCATCCCTGCAGCATGGGTCTTCTGTCTGTGCCACCAGACTCCAGGGTGGGCTCAGGAAGCAAACGCGGACCCCAAGATGGCGCCTTCCCATTGGCCACAGTCTCGGCCCCAGAATGCACTTGTGCCCCAAACCAGCGCCATTTGGAGGGGTGGACTGTGCTCCAGGTGTCCCCCTCAGACACTGCTCAGGGCCTGGAGGGCAGCAGACACCATCTCTCCCAGCGCTGGAAACAGTGGCCACGTGTGCTACCAAACAAGGGGCACCCTGAACACGAAGCTCGCAGAGAGGAAGGAAATGCTTCACACCCCGGGGTTCCCGGAGCCCAGTGACCCCACACTGATTGATTTCTCCCTCAGTTACTACAGCCTGCACCGGAGACCTAGTTGTACTTGAGAAATACAGGACCACAATGGAGAGGAACGTGACTATGAGATTTTAGGATACAGAGAAGAAATAGACACCTTTGTGGTGGTGTGCAAAGGTTTTTATCAGCTGTTTCTTTTTATAGACCAAATGGTCTCCCACCTTAGGCTTTTAGGGGAGAACTCAAGGACAGGATTCCTCCCGAGGCACTGTCTGTGTGCTTCACTCCTTGGATTGTCTTGTAGTAAGAGATCCGGAAATGTCGGGGCAGGGGATTTGCAAAACCCTTGCATCACTCCTGTGCCCTGAGCTACTTCAGGTTTCTATCGGGGGACCCGCTGTGGGGTTGCCAGCCCTGCCAGCAACCCCAAGTTAGCAAATGATTCATGCGCTTCCCATGTTGCAAAGGTGTGAGGCCTTTCTCCACTGATAAATGTGGCAAAATGAGCGTGTGTTCCTGGAAGCATGTGTGGAAGGAGACAGGGAGTCCCAGGACTCTGGGGACCTCTCTGTAGCTCCTTGCTCTACACAGGGGACCAGAAGTCACTGTGGAGTGGGAGCTCAAGGGTCATTTCTGGCCACAGAGGTGGGGAGAACCCACCCTGACACACCCCTAACCAGTCTGGTCAGGCAGGTGGCGACCATCGCTGCGCCATGGACACTGCAAACTGTGAGCCAGTCAGGGTGTGGCCCCTGTGAGGGACTCAGAGTCCTGTGAGCCTCGGGATGGGAGGAAATGACTGCTCTCCTGCAGCTGCTGTGCAAATATGTCCCCAGCTGAAGCTCCGCCCTCCCGAGTCCAGCACGGCACTCCAGTTTCCTCTGAAACCCTTTCCAGGTGCTCATGTGGTCCTCGGGAGTCCCTGCCCCAACACAGCACATGTGGAGAAAGGGCACACGTGGACCTGGGAGGCCGACCTCAGTGGGGACCAGCGGGTCTGCGGTGCTGGGCGGGGAGTTCGCACCTTCCTTCGACATAGGGCGGGTGGGCTTTCTGAATCCTGTGAAAGCCTCAAAACTGTCTCGAAAAGACAGTCGCGCTCTGTTCTGCTGACAGAGCCAAACCGAGAGCGAATCCTGGGTGACTTTTGCTGGTTCTCGCTTTGTGGTCACGACTTGGTCATCGCCGATTAGGAAATGGACTCAGGGAAAACGCAGGCAGCGTTCACGCTCCAGAGAGCTGAGAAATGATCACCACGGCTCAGAGCAGCACTCACGACCGCCGCCTCCTGGGACCAGGGAGCCGGGAAGGGGTTGGGGGCTTAGACCTGGGGGCCCGGGACATTTTCCTCCTCCTCCAGTGTGCGTCAGCTGCAGGGCGCTCACCGTCTGCTCGCGCTGTTACTCGCTCTTTTGTTGATGGACCCCACGAGCAGCCTCCTGCGCACTTCACAGGCGCCCAAGTGGTGCCAGGAAGGAAGTTCTGCACACCAGTCGCCCGGGCTTGGTGACCTGTTTGGCCAAGAGGGACAATTTTCTGTTGCTTTTTAGAAAAGCGCAGAGCATGAATCACAGCCCGCCAGCTCCTGACCCTGCACCCTTTACTCCCCGCGCTGCCTCAGGCTCTCTTCCCGCAGCACTTTCTGGCCCCCGTCCCAACCTCCGCTCTAACCGCGGTGGCCTGTTGTCTTTGGGAAAGCACAGAACATGTTCCCGCAGTTGGCTGGTAGCTCCCGCCCCTCTCGGGCTCCCTCCATGCTGCTCAGATGGGGACGAACCTGGTAAACCAGTTCCTGCCCAGCCCAAGCCACCAGAGGGGCACAAGCAAGACCTTTGGCTTTCCCGAGGGCTGCCCCGCCTGCCCAGAGCAGGGGCACAGGCACTTGGCAGGCGCAGAGGTGCTGACTTGAGCTCCTTGGCCGAGTGTCCTGGGCCCACCAGGCGTCCTCACCTGGCATTGGCCCCGGCCCAGCCTGGAGCATGCTTGGGGGGACCCGTGTGTCCTGCAGGCCGACCATCCCGCCTTGAGCCGTGTGCCTGCTGCCGCTGCTCCCTTTCCAGACCCCAGGAGCACAGCACAGAAGCCGTGTACACTGGATTGCGCCGTGTGCAGGGCAGGCAGGGCACTGGCCCCAGCTTCTGCAGCCTGGACCAGCAGGCATGGTGGACGGCGCGGGTCCCAGGGAGCTGCTGGCAGGTTGGAGCCACTGCACCCCCTGAGCCCTCCTCAGGGGAGTTTCCCTCCCTGAGAGGAAGGCAGGCACCGACCAGAGGTAAGAGCCAGGTGCGGTGGCGCACACCTGTAATCCCAGCACTCAGGAGGCTGAGGCAGGAGGATGGGAAGTTTGAGCCCAGCTGTTTGGTGAGATGAAACAGCTCTGGAGGTGGACAGGGGTGAGATCACATGTGGATGACTGAACCTGACGCCCCTGAACTGTACACTGAAGACACTCCGGGGCCGGGCTGCAGCCCAGGGGCACAGCACTCGCCCAGCATGGGGAGCCCCAGGCTCAGTTCCAGCAACATGAAAAAAAAATTAAAAATTCAGGTGCTAACTTTCAAACAATGCATATTTGATAACATTTTTACCAAGGAGATTGATTCATTCTCCAAGTCTAGAAGTACAGCCAAACTCGAGCAGGGCTGGCATCAGAGGTCCAGCAGAATTCTCAGCATTGGCCTTTCTCTCCGTTCTTTGGAAATTTTGGAGAGAATCCACAGAACCCAGCAGCAGCTTCAGCTCCTGGTGTCCAGGTTCAGGACCCTGCGAAGGGGCCACGTGCCTAGATTCTTGGTCAGAAAACTCTCTGAAGAGCTCGGGGTGGCCATGCTGGCCTGAAGCTGCTTTCCGGACCAGCGTAGGCCCCAGAGGGTTCGGGTAGGGTGGGCACAAGTCCAGCCTCAGGGACAACACAGCGGGGCCCTGACAGAAAGCAGGTCTGTGTCGGGGGAGGGGAGGGAGTTCTTCAAAGTCAAGGCCGTGGTGGCTTTGATGTGCTGGGGACTCTTTGGAAACAGCTGGGGATGTGTAGGGCACGTTCTGGTCCCTGTGTGACTGCACAACGTGACGCTGTCACTGTCACTGTGAATGCTGCGGTGGCGGCGGGGTGCTGTCCCGGGACACAGGACTGCATCTGACCTGCAGGAGCCTGGAGAGCTGCCCACTGCCTGCAGTCCCACGGTTCGCGCGTGCGCTGTCCTCCCAGCCCTGGAAATTCTCTCTCTTGGTCTTTTCTCAATCCAGCATAGAATTCTAACCCTAGCAGGCAACTCCAGGGCAGAATGCATTGCAAAGGAAGCCTCAGACAGTGACCTAGGAGCGGGAGGCCACAGGCTGCGCATCACGCAGGGCACTCAGCACTGCAGTGCGCATCCAGTGAAATGTCTTTCCAAACAGGCTTGGGGGACCGGGGGTCCATCCTCTCGTTTTCCTTTCTTCTTACAGAAAGGGCACATGTTGCAGCAGCAGGGCTCCCTGTAGGCATCCTGTCAGCACTCTATAAATATGTGGGCTGTGGGGGCAAATGCCAACTGTCCACTTGCCCAGCCAGGAAATACTGCTTGTCAAGAAGCCCGGGAAGCACATTTATCCCTGCTCTGCCTGCAGGGCTCTGCAAATCGGGGCCGCCCTTCCTTGAGGAGTGGGCAGCTCAACCACTCTTGCAGACCCTGGTCCGCTGTCTCGGTCTCGGGCTGCTCTGGGGGTGGCCCCCAGGGAGGCGGCCACGCCCCCCTGCTGGAGTCCCTGCAGCCCAGGATGCTGCGGACAGTGGCAGAGGGCCCCTGACCTTGGGAGCTGAGGGTCTCATTCCAGGCCCTCTGGCTGGCTGGTCTTTTTCCGATCCGTTTCCAGCCCAGGATTTTCCGGACTCTGAGATGCAAAGAGAAGCCCACCGGCTGATGTGTCTCAAACACAGAGCCCTTTGAAGAGGAATTCTTTGCCATTATGCAGTCTCCTCCCTCTTTTCTTTTTTCCTCTCTCAGCCTGCTTTGGGTAGTGGTGAAAGAATTTCATGCTAAAAGCTGAGGCCACTCTGAGCTTCATCCCTGGCCTTATTTTTATTTTGATACAGGGTCTTGCTAAATCACTAAGTTGCCTGGACTGGGCTTGAATTTTCGATCTTCCTGCCTCTGCCTCCCAGAGTGCTGGAATTTTAGGTATCCACCACTGTGCATGACTTAATGCAATAGTTTTACTCCCATGCCCCACTGCCTGGCTTCCTGGGAAGCCAGGAGAGGCATCACAGCCCAGCGCCTCTCCCAGCAGTGGAGTTGGTGCAGGACTTCGAAAGCAGCGGTGGGCTGGCTGTGTGCTGAAGCATCCAGAAATGCACCTCAGCATGACAAAGACAAAGCGGAGGAGAAGAGGTGGAGAGGGGGAGCCGTGATGTTAGACAACATCCTGCATAGAGCTGGGCAGTCCCATTGTTACGGCTTCAATATGAAGCATGCCCCAAAGACCCATATATTAAGGGCAGTGCAGCAGTGTTCACAGGTGGAGCCTAAAGAGGTTGAACAGCTTCCTCTGCCATGCCCTTCGCCCATGCCATTTCTGCCTGGGAGCCAGCTGACCATGGACTGAAACCTCCAAAGCTGTGAGCCAAAATGAACCTTTTCTCCTGTAAGCCGAGTTTGTCAGGTATTTTGTCCCAGCAACAGAAAAGCGATGAATACAAACATACAGCAAAGAAAGATGCTAGTGCCACGTGGATGTTCCTAGAGAATCAATGGAAACAGAATAGAAGATGCAGAAACAATTCCAAGCACACTCAGCCACCTTATCTTTGACAAAGGCAGCAAGCACCATCACTGGAAAAAAATAGCCTCTTTGTAAAATGATGCTGGGAAAACTGGCTTTCCACATGCGAAGATTGAACCTAAACCCATATCTCTCACCATGCACTAAACTAAAATCGAAATGGATCAAAGATCTAAATATAAAAACAGAAACACTAAATCTGCGGGAAGAGAGAATAGGCAAAACTCTGGAAGACATAGGTGTAGACAAAAACTTTGTGAACAAAATCCAGACCACACAGAAAATATTACAAAGAATCAACAACTGGGATCATACGAAATTAAAAAGCTTTTGTACAGCAAAAGAAACCACCCACAGAGTGGAGAGACACCCCAGAGTGGGAAAACATTTTGTCAGTTACTCCTCAGACAAAGGATTAACATGTAGAATATATAAAGAACTCAAAAAAGTGGACTTCCTAAATTTAAAGACCTAAACCGAAAATAGGTACCTGAAATGAACAGACACTTCTCCGATGAAGTAAATAAATATAGGGAAAAATGTTCAACATTACTGATCATTTGAGAAATGCAAATTAAAACAACACAGAGACTCCACAAAGAATGGCTACCATCAAGAAATCCATAAAAAATGCTGGTGGGGCTGTGGGGAAAAAGGAATCCTTCTTTATTGTTGGTGGGAGTGTAAATTGGTACAAACTCTATGGAAATCAGTGTGGAGATTCCTCAAAAAACTACAAGTAGGCATTCCATTTGAAACAGCTATTTCCCTTCTAGGTATCTTCCTGAAAGAGTTAAAAGCATCATACCACAGTGATATAGCACACCCATGTTTATAGCAGCACAATATATATAATAGCTAAATCTTGGAAACAACCCATATGCCCATCAATAAATGAATGAATAAAGATGTGGTATTTATATACAGTGGAGTACTACTCTGCCATAAAGAAGCATAAACTTGAGTCATTAGTGGTTGAACGGATGCACCTCAAGGCCATAGTTTTAAGTGAAATAAATAAGACACACAAGCTTAAATATCACATTATTTCTCTTGTGTGAGAAACTAAGGGTAAACAAGGAGCAAAACGGAGGACAGATGTTGGGAAGTAGGAAGAATGTGTTCAAATGGAAAAGGGAATGGGGCGGGGGAGGGAAGGAAGGGAAAAAGGATTTAAAAGCAAGGAAAAAATGGAAACAAAGCTGTAAACGGGGAGAGAAAGAGGTTGAAGGCAGTGGAAGTAAATGGGAAAAAAGTAAGAATTAAGATAGATTATGAACAGGTACAAATTCCCTATGATGAGTGTGAGCACCATGTACGGCAAACACGGACTGATAAAAAAACAGTTGCCAAAAAAAAAAAAGGACAAAGGGGAGAGGCCCTGATGGGGTGCAGGCCCTGCGGGGCTGGGCTGTCAGTGCTGATCTGGGGTGATCGGGAAGGCTGCTCTGGGGAGAGCCGCGGAGACGGAGATGGGGCCTCCCTCCTCCCTCGGAGCCCAGCAAAGCGTCCTCATCAATATTGATGCCCCAGCAGAGAACCGAGGACCGACAGCACCTCACCTCCCAGGGCAGCTCCAGGGCCCGCAGAGCACCTTAGGGCATCAGGCTCTCTGCTCGCTGTTTATCATGAATGCGTTCCCAGCGCAGCGGCTCTTCTGGAGCAGCAGTCTGGCCGTCCATCGAAGTCAGCAGTGGTGTGTGCCCGTGTGAGCTCATGTGTGTGCCCGTGTGTGTGCTTGTGTGTAAAACCATCAGAGGCACCAGGAAAAGCCTGGCACCCGGAAGAGCATTTCCCAGCCAGTGCTCACTCCTGGACCAGCTGTCTCTTCGCCGGAGACCCCAAGGCACAAGGTGTCTCCGCTCTGCAGCCAGACCATGCAGTCACCACGCCCGCCACTCCCTGAGCGGCCCTGCTGAGGCCCTCGCCGCCGTCAGCCTCTCCTGTCCTCGACTGTGGTCTTCTGTTTAGGACGGGAGTCACGGGAACTGGACCTGCTCACTGGCGCTGTTAGAAGCTTCCCGACTGAACAGGAATCGCACGGAATCTCAGCCGAGCGCCTGACAGATGCCACTGGCCACGTGGGGAGTGGACACTGCAGCCACCATGGGGCACAAGCACACACCGGGCCAAGT
Source organism: Heterocephalus glaber (assembly GCF_000247695.1). The sequence goes on from NW_004624747.1 coordinate 26,136,651, forward strand.
CATCTCCTCTGCTACAGGAGGCTCCCAGACCCGGCAGCTGCAGAGCCAGCTCCTGTTCATCGGCCGCATCTGCAGATGCCCAGGGGAGCCCCGCCCGTGCATCCTGTGTCCAGCTCCCATGTCCTGCTCACCACTGTGGTCTCTTCCCTGAACCTCCCTGCAGCCTCCCCTGATGACGACATTCACACTGAGCCACCCTGGCACGGACGGCGACCCCCACAGAGCGCCAGCTACAGGCCGGAGCTGGGGTGCACTTGCCCCAGCAGATGCAGGGCCCGGGGAGCGTGCTGGTGCCGTCAGGGGATGACACAGCGGCTCCTCCTGCTTGCAGAGCTGGCGAGGTTGCCTCTGTGTGTGTATCCTGGGGCCACACAGGCAGTTGGGTCAGCAGGGGGGGCTGTCATAGGATGTCCGCAACACCCCAGCCTCCACCCACGAAATGCGAGCATCTGCCCAGCTCCTCGTGCATGGCCCCAGACATTTCCAGAGGCCCCCCGGAGGCAGCCAAGTCACCCCGGGTGGGAACTGAGACACACGTCACATTCGAGGCCGGCCGGGTGGGTTTCCTGGCTCAGGGAGAGCTGCGTGAATGTGGGGACTGTCCGGGGACACTGGTTTCTGGGCTGTCACTCTGCACAACGGCCCTTTCCAGGGCTGACCATCCACTCGCAGCCACCCCAGATGGGCCAGGGCACCATCCCTGCCCTCTGGGCAGTGCCCCTCCAGTCCTGCACTGTCCTCTCAGGAACAGTTTGCGGGGGATTGTGTGGCCCCAGACGGCCCAGTCCGCACTGCGCACAGCAGAGCCCGCGCTGCCAGAGGAAGCTGGGAGTTCAGCTCACCATGTTCCTGGGTCTAAGCTGGCTGAAAGTGGGCACTGAGGGTGGAAGCAGTTCAAGACCACGAGCAGACAAACCCAGGTCGTGGACATTCTGTAAGACAGATGGTTTAGTATGTCAAAAACTTAGGGAGATTCCATCTTAAAATAAAAAATAGAAAAGACTGAGGATCTCGCCCATGCACCTGGGTTCAATCCCCAGCACTGCACCAAAACATTGATTCTATGAAAAAAGGGGAGATTTTTTTAACAGAAAAAAATAGCCGTGAGCCTCTGACCCCCAAACGCCATGTGTGAACCTTGTCTGGATTCTGATGAGTTCGAACCAACTATGCAAACGCTATCTTCACAGCAGTTAGGGAAAGCCCCACGCTGGGAGCCTGGTGTTTCTGTGGGCGCGAGAGTGGCCAAATGGTCAGCTTTTGAAAGCCTCTCCCACCGCCCTGCAATCTGCTATCTGCCTGGCTCCACCAGGCTGACGAGGGAAGGGCGTCGCATGGATCGGTGTCTGCAGGTCAGGCGCCGGGCACGAGGCAGAGAAGACAGAAAGGCAGGGCGTGGGTCGAGGGTCTGGGATGTGCAAAGGTGAACATTCCGTGTGCGCAGCCAGACCCTTCGTCCAGGCTAAGTGTGATTTTCAGAGGACAAAGCAGTATGTAGCAGGCATGATCCTGGGGACATTTTTCTGTGTCTGTCACCCCTGTGACACCATCCCAGGCAGTCCTTGCCACTGTCAGCTACTGGCGTGTCTACACCCCACCATAGCCAAGATCAGCTGCCAGCGCAGTGTCGGAATGCAGAGCAGGGAGGAGGCGCCCAGGACCTCCCTCCACCTCACTTCTTCCACACCACACAGACACAGGAGACCAGGAGCCTGGGGTGGAGTAAACTGTGATAAAATAATTAGGAAATGATGAGTTTTGTGCACTTGTTAGATGCGTATATTTCTTCCTTACATAGATTATGCAATTATAAGTGGGTATGATTTATATTAGAATAGTTGCTGTGTTTAACGGCCAGCTTGCAAAATTCCTGAAGACCTAACATCCCACACTCCACCGGCCTGTGTAGATCAGCCTGAAGTTTCCAAGAAAAGAGAGTGACAGCGTCAGCAGGAGGAGAGGAGGGCTCGGGTGCAACCTAGGAGAAGGGAGCCTTGGTGTGTGTCGTATGCGTGACCATCCTTTGTGCCACGATTTGAGTCGGGCGTGTGCCACCTTGCTGGGGAACAGAAGAGGGAAAATAAGGTAGGGAGCTTGAAGCAGCAGCAGTGCTCAGCAAGCCCTGCTGCCCCTCAGCACCAGCCTGAGATCCGATGCGAGCCATCGTGAAGTCTGAAGGCCAGATCTGAGGCGGCACAGGCAGCGCCCAGTGGGTCAGCATTTGATAAGCTAAACTGAAGGTGAAAGGGTGCTCTAGTGGAAAAGCCTCTGGCTGCATGTGACTGTCTCCACAGCTTCCGTGAAAGAGATGAGCTCCATACCTACCTGTACACACAAGCACACTCGTGCATGCACACGCATGCACACAACAGGTTCACACTCAGGACTTCTTTTCGGAAATGCAGTGGTGATCCCATGACCTTTCTCGGGATCTTGCAATCAGTCTGCGTCTCCTTACTTCCTGGGGTCTCCTTGCCCATCAATAGGCCAGGAAATCTGCCCTCAGGCGACATAGGAAAGAGCAAATTGGGGCCCTCCATGGGCAGGAGACCGGGTCCCAGTCTGGAAGAGGACCCTATCCCGGGCTGCTTGGTGGGGCCCAGCTCCAGAAGTCTCTGGTGGAACAGGGTGACCATGCAGGAGGGGCTCCTGGTGGGAAAAGGGGGCTGGGAACCAGCGCACACAGCCGCAGGCTCTCCTGGTGCTTTTGGTGTGGGATTTCTGCATGCAGGCAACGTCCCTCCATGTTTTGAAAGATTGTCAACACGAAGTTAAATGTATAGACGGAAACTGCATTTTTAGATCATCTGCACATAGTTCTCACTGTGTGGTATACATGCTAGCAGCAAGAGATGTTGTTTTATGAGCTCTGTGAGCTATTTTTTATTATATTTATTTCAATGTGCATTTGGGGGAGAAAGGTTTTTCATTTTTGCACCTATAATCACATAGTTCCTTTGGGGAATAACTTTTCTGTGGGAAGCAGAGAGAGACGTAGCTAATTTAAAGACAAATTATCAGATAAATGATACTTTGGTGAGTGTGCAGACAGGCCAGCCCTGCTCTGATGAGCATCTTCATAACCACAGCCTTGCCCAATCCTCTTTGCTCAACTGCAGATGCCAGTGTGAACTCCAAGAAGGTTTTTCTGATGCGGCACTCAGCACTGAGCTGGTAGAGAGCCCTGGCCTCATGAGCTTGGCACCACTCATTTGACCCAAATCTGTGTGTTCTGCCTTGTGGGGATTTTGCTTAGTGGCTGCGGCTCCAGGGCCAGGCTGGTGACTGCTTAGTTATCTGGCGCATCTTTCCTTTGACATTGGCAACTGTATCCATTTGCCAGCACTGCTGCAACAATGTAGCACAGCCCAGGTGGCTTCAACCACAGAAGCGCATTGAAAACGGACGGTCCCCCGATTCTGGGGCCGGAAGTGAGACCAAAGTATTGGCAGGAATTCCTTCTGGGGCTGAGACAGAGAAGCCATCTCAGACCCTTGTTCTTGGCTTGTATAGGACATTTAACCTTCCTGGTCCTGATATCTTCCATGTGTGGCATCAGACCCAATCCCATCCCTTCTTGTGGTACTGGGGATTGAACTCAAGGGCCTTGTGTTGAGCTGCACCTCCATCCCAAGCTGCTAAGCTGCCCAGGCTGGACTCAGTCTTAATACTCCTGCCTCAGCTTCCTGGAGTGCTAGGGTTACAGGTGTGTGCCACCATGCTCAGCTTTCCAGCTCCTCTTTATGAGGACATGGGCCATTTTGGGTCAGACGCACCCTGGTGACCCCATTTTAACTTGATGATTTCTACAAAGACCCTATCCCCATTTAAGCTCATACTCTGGGATGCTGGGGTCCACTTTTTCCACATGCTCTGCGGTTCAGTTCAGTTCCTCTACAGACGACCTTCAGGGCCAGGGATAAAGTGGTTCCTAAAACAACCCTCATCCCACACAGACGCACACACGCTGTGCCAGGCTGTGTCCCTGGCAGAGCCCCCCAGGGACCCGCAGGGAGGCCACAGAGTCCAGCCACGCTCAGTACTGACGTGGCCGAGGAGCAGCATCTGTCGTTCTACCCTGGCCTCTGAGCCCAGAGTCATCTTCCAGAGGAATAGGGACCCAGTCACCCTCAGTGTGTGGGGCAGGGGGTAAAGGAGAGGCACAGCTGGGTAACTGAGGGGCGGCAGAGCTGGGCTGGGTCCCCCCACCCCCATCCCCTCCTCCTGCAGCCACACTGGGCGGGGGGGGGGGGGACTCCCCGAGCCCGTGTCCCTGGTCCTGTCTGGAAGTCAGGTTCCCTCCAGGCTGAGTGGTCGGGTCTGCTTGTGAATATTAGTTTTTTTCCGAAGGGCTCATTTTCCCCTCTGCATGTTCCTTGTTAAAAGCACTCTGTTCTTACTTCACAGTTACAATATCTGCTCTTTCCTCTCCGTGAAAGGTGAATGGGTGACCTGCCTGAGATTATTTTTTCTGCATAGCTTCTATTTTTCTGTGCTCCCTTGTTTGCCTGTTTTGCCCTTTGTACCATGTAGGACTTCTCTCGGTTTCTACCTATTCTTATTTGTGTGCTGTCTAGTGAGAAGCCAAAAGCTATTAGAAACTCATGCCCATGATTAGGTCTGGATGACCACAGCCACACTGAAAGAAAGTCTGCCTGACTCTTTCAAATGACCCCAATGTCATCAGTTCCATATTTTACTTTTGGGAAAGTAGAACTGTCTAAAATCCTATGATTTTTAGGGTTGGTATATTAGTCATCTTTCTATTGCTGTGAGAAAATACTTGAGAAAATCCATTTAAAGGAAAAATGCTTCATATTGGCTCGTGGTGTCAGAAGTTTCAGTCCATGGACGCATGGCTCACTGTTTTGGGGCCCGTGGTGAGGGAGAGCCCCATGGTCAGGAGCACATGGTGAGCAAAGCTGCTCATGTCACGGTGGCCAGGAAGCAAAAGAATGAGCAAGGGGTCAAGGTCCTGAATATCCCTCACAGGCACACCCTCAGTGACCCGCTTCCAGACAAGCTATACCTCCTGAAGTTCTGTCATCCCCCAGTAGTGGCACTGGCAAGAACCACACCTTCAACACACAGGCTTAGAGAGGATATTTTAGGTCTGAACTGGAACTTTCCACACCTAGACCCCAAAGGCATCAAATCCACCTCCAAGAGTTGCCAAGCTCTTCACAGTTGCGGCATTGCTCCAAAGCCCAAGTCCAAAGTCTCCTCTGAGACTCAAGATGAGTCTTAGATTTGAGTTCCTGCAAAAATGAGGAAAAACACTGTGTACTTTCAACATGCACAGCGTAAACATTCCTATTCCAAAAGGGAGGAGTAGAGAGCTAGAAAGGAAAGACCAGACCAAAGCAAAATCAAAACTCAGTAGGACAAATATTAAATCCTGAAGCTCCATATTTGGCACCCAAGGCACACCGTGGTGAAGTGTGAGCTCCAAAGGAATCAGCCAGCCCCACTCCTATGGCCTTGCTAGTTGCAGCCCACATTGCCTCTCTCTTAGGCTGGCTCTACTTGCTGCCTGCAGCTTTCCTGGGCAAATAGTCCACATTCCTGGCACCTGTAACTCCTAAAGTCTGCATTGCAGCTTTGGCTTCCCTCTCACAACTGTATAAATTGTCCTCTCTGGGGCTTTCACTGGGGTCTCTGACCCTGCCACACACTGCCTAGCCTCTCAGGCCTTCTTTTCAAATCTGGGTGGAAGCCCTCATGATCCTACAACTCTTATATCCTGCATGGCTGCAAAACCAGCATCATGTGGGCAACACCAAAGTCTGCCACTAGCTTGAGCAGTAGCTAGACCCCCTCGAGCTGTGGCTGCAGTGACTTCTGGATGACTGAGCACAATGAAACAAATCCTGGATAAACAAAGCAGCCCTTTGCAAGGAGACGTATTCTTTTTTTGAAGTGAAGTCTTTAAAAGAGGGCCATGGCTTATATCTAGATATCCCCCTCGACAAAGCCTCATACACTCATAGGAGGGGATTTGGGGAAGCGATTGCAACATGGATGTGGGATACTGGATTAGTCCATCAGTGAGCTGATAGCTGTGTCATCTGGAAAGTGAAACCTGATGGGGAAAGGCATGGGCATGGACTATCCCTCCTCCTCCCTGATCAAGTGCTGCTTCCTGCTTGCCATCCCATGGACTGTTTCTTCTCTGCGATGCCCCTCTGCCATACTGCCCTGCCTTGGAGCTAGCCAACTATGGACTGAAACTCTACAAACTGTGAGCTAAAATAAATCTTTCCTCCCTTAATTTGTGGGTGTCAGATATTTTTACCTAGCAACAAGTAACTGACAAGGAATTCCCACTTTTACACCCTTGGCCAATTCCTGAGATGCCTTCAAAGCATCTTTCTGACTGCCCACATGCAAAGTACTTGACTTCTTTTTAATAGCATGAATCATTTCAGCAACCAAGCCTTCTAACCTCAGTTTTACAGGAGATTTATTTCTGGCTAAACAGCAATATTTCAAATCCTTCTCTGCTTTTTGTTCCCAGTTTTTATTCTAAACCTGGCTAAAAGCAGCTAGTCTGAATGCTTACTGCATTAAAATTTCCTCCACCAGATAATTCTACCCATCTATCACCTTAAACTAAGCCTCAGAGCATGAACAAAGCACAGACACATTCTTTACCAGATTGTAACACACATGGCCTCTAGTCCAATTCCTACTAGAGTCCTCATTGCCATCTAAAACCTCCTGAGCCTGGCCTTTACTGTCTGAAATCCTATCATCATTCTGGTCTTAAAGATCTGACTTGACTTGCCGATTAAGGCCTACTTACACAATTCTAGGGCTTCTCTAGCCTGTTCCTATTACCTTTTCTATGTTCCTACTGCAGTCCAATTCCAGAGGTTTCTTAATCACGTTGTCAGGGACAGTCATAGCAGCAACCCCTCTAATAGTTTCTGTATTAGCCAGTTTTCTGTTGCTGCAACGCAACACCTGAAGAAATAAACAAAGGTAGAAGACTTATTTTGTCTTATGGCTTCAGAGGGTTCAGGCCATGGTCACTAGGCCCCATTGTTTCTCAGCCTGTGTGAGGCAGAATGTCATAGCAGGAAGCACGTGGTAAATGGCCCCTAAGGTTCATGATAATGATATGGCTCCCAGCTGGACGTACTGTTGGGAGATGGTGGGACTTTTCAGAGATGAGGTATAGTTAGAGGAAGTAGGCCACTGGAGTCATGGTTTTGAAGGTTATATGGAGACCCCCTACTCCTTCCCTTCCCCCTCTTCTTTTCCCAGCCACTGTGAGGTGGCAGATTTCTCCACCACATCTTCCACCATGATGTTCTCCCTCAACAACAGAAACAACACAGACAAGTGACCATGACTGAAACCATGGGCCAAAATAAATCTGTCCTCTCTTAAATTGATTTTCTCAGGTATTTTGTCACCATGACAGAAAAGCTGACTAACACAGAAAGTGAAGGTCCAGCTGAAGAACAAAGACCTAGGAATCTCAATGTTTGAGTCTGCATAAGTCAAGGGGTCCTTATGTTTTCAATTTTGTATCCCAATTCTCAACTCTTCCTGGTAGCCCTAGGCAGGTCAGGAGTCCAAGCTGTCACTCTCTTGTGTAAAGAAAGGAACTATATTTGCATCTGGCCACTACATAAATGGACTTAGCCCTAATCTTCTCTACCTTAGTCCTCATCTGCTCCCGCTTTTAGAGGCACCTGGTACCCTAATTCCTGAGAAGGAGAACTTGGTGTATAAATCATCCTGCTTCTTAGCTTTTCCGTCTGGCAGTAGAAAGTTCTGTGGATTCATTTTCCCACAGTGCACCTGGTTTCCAGTGTCCTAGATCTGTTGCTGGGGAAGTGTCGATGTCTTTGAAAACGGTCCCTTTGCCTGTAAGTACGGTTAGGAGAGAGATGATCCATTTATGCTCAGCCCACCATGTCCCTCATCAGCTTATTGGTGAACAAACTGAGGTCCAGAAAAGCCAAGCATGAGGGAGCAACAGGTCTAAGAGTGGCTCCATGCCTTCTTGTCGAAGTCCTTGACCTGTCTAACCTTTGCAGATCGAGAATGAGGCCCATGATCCAGAGCAGCCTGGGCACTGTCTTGTGGCAACAGCCAGTGTTCATGTGCCTGGGAGCATGTCACATGCCTGATGCTGTTCTAATGCCTGTGTTGACATGTTTAAGCTTTTCAGTAGCTTTATAGTGGGGTTATTATTATCCTTTCATTTTGCAGAGGAGCAAAGGGATGCACAGAGTGGTTATAAGTTATCTGAAGTCACACAGCTAGAAAGTAGTGGCTCTGGGGTATAAGCCTAGACCAGGCTTCCTCAACCCTGGCATTGCTGACACTTCAGACTGGGTGTTCTATTTTGTGAGGCAGTCCTGGTCATAAAGGCTGTTTAGCTGCATCCCCGGGTGTATCCACTAAAGGACTGCACACCCCTTCCAGGTGTGACAGCCCAAATTATTTCCAGACATGGCCAAACGTCCCTGCAAGACACTGATGTCTCCACTGAGGATGATTAATCAGGCACTCGGCGATACCACCTCTTGGTCTCAGGAAGGTCCACAGCCTTGGAACTGGACAGCAAGGCCCTGACCCCTGGCCTTGGGCAGTTCCTGCTCCACTTCCCCTCCCATCCACAGCCCCCAGATTACCCACCACTCCATGCACCAGATCTGACCAGGGCTGCTGTCTGGAACTGGCACCCTGGAAAAGTCCCATCTCATGTTGTGTTTCTCACCATCTCCCCTGCAGAGCCAAGGTGAAAAAGGGGGTGAACATCCTGAGTGCACGGACCAGCGAGCCGCGGCAGTGGGACGTGAAGCAGGAGGTGGGGAATGGCGGGAAGCATGCCACAACCACGGTGGCCTGCCAGCGCCTGGGCCTGGGCGCACACAACAGGTAAGCCGCCCCAACACCTCGGTGGGCGCCAGTCACGTGTCCTGATCCTGAGCCCAGGTCCTGCGTACAGCCCCGGCTCAGCCTTGCCTCTTCCACTGCTGGCAGAGCTATTGATTAGCCCAGGCAAGCCCCCTGGAGGTGTTCAGAGGAGCTGCGGTACCTCCTGCCCCCTCTGCGCAGGCCACAGCTCTACACAGGTTCCGAGGTCTGTGATCCCCACTGCGCCAGGGCTGCCTCTTCCCAACTCACTTCCTCTCGGGCTTTGCCCTCTCTGGAGTGTCAAGCACACCGTTATGAGGTGCTGCTCTCTGCACAAAGGGTCAGGTCCATGTCTTGTGAGAAGAAATTTCATAAAGGTGCCGACGATCGGTAGTGATAGCAAAATAAGGGCGTGCTGCATGACTCTGCATGGACTTCGAGGATTATTATTTGAAATCATGGTGTCCTGATTATAAAAGCACACATGTTTAGAAAACTCAGTGATGGGAGAAAAAGAAAAGCCCACATACCAGCACCCTTCTTATCAAGCACACTGGTAATGGGCTGGCTCGTGGCTGCCGACGGCTCCCACATACCTAACCTCCGTGTATGCCAGAAGTATGGTGGCTTTACTCACTTTACGAATTCGGAATCATAATAAACGTACAGATTTTAAGATTTTCTTTTTTATATTTTTACTTGTATTGGAAACATTTTCTCTTGACTATCACTATTTCTTTGAAACAATTTTAATGCCTGTGCAGCAGTCCACCCTTGTACATGCCACCATGTGAATATGCGGTACATTTGAACACTTGAGGTTCCTCCCGTGTTTTACCATTGTATAACATGATGCAGGGCATGACACTGGTTCCATGGAAATCTTTCTCTACTTCACTTGGAAAAAGAAAATGAAAGTGGCCTTTTTTCATTGCAAGTCTAATGTCCAATTCTACTGTGGAAATAGAAGGATTTTTTTTTTTTGTTATTGCAATTCTGCCTGGAAGTGATACTGGACATGGGACCTACTGGCCCGGAGGTAACAGAAAGGAACACCAAAATGGAGGAACAAGCAGGCTCCAGCAAAGCATAATGGGGAGGGGCAACCTCCAGGAGAGGAGACACAGAAGGGCCAGCTTTTCCTAGGCTGATGGTCTTCGGTAGGGTCTGGCCGATGATGATCTCAGTTCCAGTTCTACAAAGTGGCTGCAGCGAAGTCCCTATTGCTGCAGAGGTGGGGACAATCCAGTTCCCAGGAGAGGACCGCTCCTGCCTGTGGGGAGGGGATGACCCATTCCAGTCATGGGATAACTGCTCCCATTAGGGTGATGTCATCACGGGTGATCCGCCTGTGGGGCTTGCTGTTCCTGGAATCCAAGGTGACTGCAGGCGGAGGGCACTGACGGCAGACATCTGGGCGCCGCTCTGGGTTCTGGAGTGAGACAGCTCCGAAGTGCTGCAGCTGTCTCCGAAATCGTGAGAGTAACTTCGTTGCCAGTATCTCAGTGATCTCAGACTTGCAGGGAGAAGAGCTGGGTTAGGCCCAGGCCTTGGTGCTTTTCTGTGCTTTCCACTTCAGCAGGGGATGGGCCAGGGATAAGATCACAGGCTCTTCATCCTCTATCCTCGTGGTTTTCCCGAAGTGTCTGAGAGTCACTGCCACATGCTGTGCGTCCCCTCTGCTGGCCTAAAGATGGCCCTGCATGGAGAGGCTGCTGGAGCTCAGGCCAACTTCAGGTTTTCCTAAAAATGCATTCAGATTGGCGTTCTGTGTTTTCTCGTGGAATAAAGCCTGTTCGTTCCGTATGTTAGTTTGGATAAGATTGCGTAGTGAGGAGAGAAAAATAATTTGCAAGCTGAATGGCATAGCACTTCTTTATTACAAAGACTGGCTCTAAACCTCTAAGTTTAGTGTCCTTGCTGCTGCTCTGGAACTTTCCAATTGTGATTAGCGTAATAAAACATTATCCATGAAAACTGACGGCATTTCCCCTTAGCTGTTGAATTTCACAAGGTAAGATGATCTAAAATCAGTAAGGCTAGTGCTTTCTAGTATCTATATTTCTTTTCTATGTTTGATTAATAAATATGAACTTTACATATCAATGGTGCTCAGTGCAATGTTTCAGTATGTGCTACAGTTCCCACTGTTGGTTTCTTAATATCAAAAAGTAAGATCATGTTTAGGGCTCTTCATACATTCTGTCATTGTGTTTTCCTGGTGTGATTATTGGACACACTGTCTTCAGTGAATGTTACAAAGCTGCCCCAAGACAAGAGGAAGGAAGGAAGGAAGGAAAGAGAAAGGGAGGAGGGCAGGAAGGAAGGGAAAATCTTCTACCTCTCCACTTTGTTTGTAAATACTCTTGTTCTTTTAGCCACAGGGTGCCCCGCACATGTTATGGTTTAGATCTGGGTGTCCCCCGAAAGCCTCCTGAGTTTGGATGGTGACTGGATCACCGGGATGCTACACCGAGCGGCCTGAGCGAGCTGTGAGTAGGCAGGGCCAGGTTGCAGTGGTCGCTGGGCTGTGGCCTGGAAGGTGTTCTCTTGTTCCCTCCTCCTCCCTCCCACTGTGCTTCCTATTATAAAGAATCCACTTGTCAAAAATAGGCTTTTGAAAGGAAAGTTTATTCCAGCTAACAGGGACTAAAATCTGGAGCTTCAGCAGCCAGCTGGGAGAGAGTTCATCAGTGAGAGGATGGCTGACACCAGGAGAGAGAGATTAGCAGCTACCTGGGAAAGGAGTCAGGCTTATGCCAGTATCGAAGGGCCTAAGGAACCTGGGGGGACATGGTTATGACTCGGATGCCCAAGGACGGGCTGCTCAGGTGTGCAGACAGTTACTGAACTTTTCAGTGCTAGGGGAGTTGTATACTTCATTTTGAGTCCATTTAGACTCTTTACTGAGAAGCTGCTGTCATTTGCTGGGAGCAGCCTGTTTGCTTGGTCCCATTGTTTTAGGTCCGGCCTGGCACTGACCACTGAGGGGAGCTGCCTCCCTGCGCCATACCTTCTACCATGCTACCTCGGCCCTGGAGCCAGCTGAAAGCAGCCAAATTCTCTAAATGCCAAGAGCGCACGTAAGCCTGTTCCCTTTAAGTTGTGGGTGTTGAGTATTTTGTCCCAGCAATGAGACAGTGACTGAGCCAGCTGGACTCCTCCAGGGTGTATCCAGGAGAAGCACCAGGCATCCTGGGCAGCTTCGGATCGCAGCTCAGCCAACACAATCATGAACCCAAGGAGGATTTTTAGTACATCTGGGAGTGCAGTTAGGACAGGAGGTGGGCGTCCGACCTCTGACCTGGTGGAAACTTGGCCAGAAAGAAATTGATACAGAAAAGCTTTAGATAACTTAATAGATTGAATATCAAGGTAGTTATAGAAGCAAAATAAGTAATGTGTTCTTTTAAGATTTGCTTTTCCCATAACTCCTTGTTTAAGGTGAGGATTATCTGACTCTCTAACCAGTAACTTCATTAACCTAACAAAGTTACCATGCCAGGGCCAATTTACAATGTATATGGCCTATCTTGTGTCTGTGACTTGTAAATAGGAACTGGAATTGTATTTACACATCAAAGACCACTAGGGATGAGATAATGGCTAAAAAGGATATAAAAAGGGAAATGCTGAACAAAGAGGGTGAGGATACTGACCAGACTGGTTTCTGGTGTTCCGCCTGCTCATGAGAAGAAATTTTATTATTTTATCCGAATTCTGTGTCTCCGTGTATTTCTCTCCAAGATTTCTGCAACAAAATGTGTGCGTGTGTCCCTTCTTACAGGCAGGAGCTTAGAGGCCAAGTTAAATCGCCTGAATATCGAACGTGCATAAAGCCTAATTAACCCACAAGATTAGTGTTGATTACACAAATGAAAGCGAACCTGTTAATTAGCAGTGAGTCTATGTGTGTAAATAGTTCTTCGGTCGGGAGCAGAGGAGGACCCAGGAGACAGAGGTGAGCCATTCCTGTGGAGGAAGCCCCGTTTGTCCTGGGTCTGAATCTCAGCAAAACAGTGAATCCTGGGGTTGGCTCCCTTCCGGATTCCAGACCAGTTCACTGCCAGGTTAGACCCAGTCTGGCCACACCAGGGGCGGCTGGATACTCCCTGCTGCTCTCCGCATCCTCACTGGAGGTCTCAGAGGTGACGCTGCCCTTTTCCAAAGAGCTGCTGGGGCAAAACTCACCATGGTGACAGGCGGGGAAAAATTCACAGCAGCGTGTGGGAGCCGGGACCCCACGCGGCCCATGCTGGCAGTGTCTACACCACAGGTCAGGAGGTCACACAGCCTGGTGTGACTGCTGTTGGTGAGCCTGGTTATCAGCCCAGCACCATCGGGCCCCTGTGCACCTACTTTTCACCCAAACTGCACGAAGCACCGTTGGTGATGCACTCTGCACGGTGCCTGGGACCTGTCCACCAGGTCAGAGCCAGGGCTGTGTCCTCAGGACAGGAGACTGGTGCCCAGGCAGACTTGCAGCTCACACCAGGACGGCAGTGACACAGGTGGCAGTGCCACCCGACCCTCTGGGGCGCAGGCCAGGTGGACAGGTTACCTATGCCGGGTGACAAACTACCCCCAAACTAGAACAATGAGCATTGTGACACACAGTGCCAGCGGTTGGGACCCTGGCCCATCTTACCAGGACCCTCAGCTTTGAGGTCTCAGGAGGCTCCGGGGAAGGTGTCGGCCAGGGTCTGACTAGGGAGGGGCCCTGCTCACTCGGGGCAGGTGTCAGTGGGTCTGCGCTGATCCTGACCCGTGAATCTGCATCGGGAGCCCAGGAAGAACCAGGCAGGGAGAAAACGCCAGCACCCCGAAGGCACAGTGCTCCGTGACCTCGTCTTGCAAGTGGTACCAAATGCCGTGGCCAGAAGCCAGCCCGGGTCCGGGGAGGGACCACTTGGGAAGGCTGGGCCGGACATTCCCGGACAGCCCCTGAGGAACAGCGGGAAGAAGGGAAGGTGAAGCATTGGGGACCGGGAACCGTGGCAGCAGTGGTGACACAGGAAGGCGCGCTGCGGTCCAGACTCCTGTGCAGGGAAGGAGGACATGGCTTGGCTGGAACAGGAAGGGTTTGCAGGATCAGAAAGGTAAACTGAGGCCACAAGACAAGAAGACAGGGATGACAGCCCCTTCCCTTAGCTGCTCGTTACTGTCCACACCATCAGATTGCCCGAGTCCCTGCAGTGGCAAAGTGCGCTTCAGCCACAGCGCCCGGAGCAAGACAGCGATGTTCGTGCCGTGGACCGGACCACTGAGACCTGGGGCTTTTAATGACTTCTTGGTGAGCAAGCTGACCTTCCGCCAGGTTCCCCGCTGAAACACTGCCAAGCCAAGTAGGGGCCAGGAACGGCAACAGGGAGGAGCGCGGTCTCCAGCTGACTGGATGTTCCCAGTCCGACCAGTGTCGCTCACATTCCAATTTTGCTGTAGTCTCGGAAGCATGGACTGAGCAAGCTCAGCGCCAGGACCACCGCATGCACCGCTAAGGATCTACAAGGGAGCTCGCGGACGGCTCTGATGAGAGCTGCAGGTGGGTGCCTGGGCCCCCGTTCCCCTCGTGGTCCTTGATTAAAACTCAGGGGCCAGAATGACTCCCAGAGCCTGGAGCCGCGGGAGCAGGTGCATTTGACCAGCAGCTGCCTGCCAGGTTCGGAGCTGAGCCACAGCATCACCCAGCTCACAGGGGCCCTGTGCTTTGAAGCGGCTCTCATGTGTCCAGACCGTTTCTGGCTCCGTCTGGGGACTGTCCTGTGCTGCTCTGGGCCTCAGGGTCCCTCCTGCAGGGTCTTCCCCCAGAAAGACCTGGCGTTCTCACCGTCCTGGGGTCACCCCATGAATGAAGGCCCGGTGTGGGTCCCAGAGGCCCAGCGCTTCGCGAACTGCAGGCAGTGGCCTGTCCTGGACCCTCCAAGCTCCCCACAGGAAGTCGCCCTAGCTGGGCCTCCATCCCTCCTGTGAACATTTTCTCTCCCTCCCTCACCAGTTCCTCCTGAGGGTGGAAAAAAATCTTTCTTAACCAATCACTTGCAAATGACACCTCCTCTGGGGTCCCCTCCAAATGAGGCCAACAGAAGATCCTCGGGAACGTGAGAGCCCCCTGCTTCCTGCCACGGAGAAATGGCCTCTTACTGCAGGATCGGGAGGGGCAGCTCGCGAGGACCCTGTGGAAGGACAGCCGCACCGTGCAGCCCTGGCTCTCACACCCTGGCCCGCCTGTCCACCTGTGGGCTTCTGGTCCTGGCGCTGTCTGCCTGCAGCCCCATCTTAGTCGCTTCCCTTGTCTCTGTGACAAAATACCCAACACCCAGACTTAAAGGAGGACAGGTTTATTTTGGCACCCATTTTAGAAATTTCAGTCCTTGCTTGGTCAGCCGGCTTCAGGCAGCAGGGACATGGTAGCAGGGTCTGGCGGAGGAGAGCTGCTCTGGTCCCGGTGTTCAGGAGGCAGAGAGAGGGAGGGAGGCGCCTGGGAGGGAGCTGTGGCCTTCCAGGCCATGCTCTGGGACTGCCCCTTCCACCCAGACCCAGCCTCTCACACCAGTCGGCTGTGGGTGCCACGGTCCAGTCACCTTCCAAGCACCCTGTCTGAACATATGGGGCTCTCAGGGGACATCTAGATATGAACCGCAGCACCAGCGACCCAGGAGACAGCCCGCACCGGGCCCACACACAGCTCATTGTGTCACATCCAGCAGTCTGAGCATCTCGGCCATGAAGCAAAATCAGCCAAGAATGTACTAGAACCCACACCCACTGAGACTCTACTTCTCCCTGCAGGGCCTGAGGCCAGTAGAGCAATTACCACTCTGTCCAGATCTTTTGCGGGTCTGAGTCCAGCACAGAGCAAAGCCCTCCCTGCTGCAGGGCAGAAGCATGAAAGCCTGCAGGCCAGGGTCATGGCTCTGGTCCTTTCAGCCTGCGTTCCTTAGGGAGCATCTTCCCCGGGCCCTTTTGTCCCCCTTGCCCGGTCTGAATCTTTGTTGAAACCTAGTGTCAGTACTTGTTGGAGCAGCTGGAGCTCAATTAGGCAAGTGCTTGCTAAAGCTTGTGTCGTGGACCTCAGTGTGGCAGAAAGGAAAAGCTGACCTGGCTCCCTTGATGTGGAAGCTGGACCTTTACCCAGTGAGGGATCCTGCCCTGGGCACTGTTAGGCTTTTCTGAGTTCCTCCTTCAGGGGAAATGCCCAAGGCTGGTGTTTCCCGGGTCTGCCGGAAATGCAGCACCCGAGGCTGGGGCAGAGCTGGCTTTCCTGCCATGCACACCTGGGCTCTTCTGTACACCTTTACTTAAAGCATTTCCCGCCTGCATTTTACATTTTTCTTTTAGGCTTTATTATTAAAACATTCCTGCGAAAATCTCTTTTGGAAGCAAGCATAGGATCTGAAAAGTAGAAACTTAAATAACAGAAATACTCTGCATATTTCGTCGTGCTTGTCAAGGTACAGATTAGTGCTCGGTATATTTCACGGCACGCCTGGCATTTTATAAAATGCTTCGGGTGCATTTACATCAGTAAATCTTTCTGACAGCCTCGGGAGCGAGGAGTCACATGGAGGGGCCGGTGAGGGCAGAGGCAGAAGTGCCCAAGTGAGTAGATGCAGATGATTCAGAACCATTTTCCTTTAAAAATTAGCTCTAATGTCTACAAATGCATGGAGGGAACTCCTGTGTATAGCACACATTAGAAGCGATCACATGAATACAATTGAAATGAGAGGCTCCTTTTGAAGCCCAGCTTGCTAGGATTAGCAGCAGAGCTTCCTGCTTGCCCTGGAAGAGAGATTAGCAAACTTCAGGGCAGAGGCAAAGATGGACCAGCCACAAACTGAGGCTTTCTCGGGCTTCTTTGTCTTTTTGTTGCACTTCTTTCCTTCCAGGCCGTATTTACCTGTATCATTATTCAGACTCACAGGGCTTAGGTGGGCTGCTTCAAGGCCAGAGGAGAGGATGGGAGGAGAAGGCCCCACCTCCACCCAGGTGAGGCAGTGGGGTTCAGGGGCCCTGGACTGGTCTCAGGACTGCCAGCAGGGTTCCTTTTTAACTAATCTTAAAGTTGTGGAAGCATCTGGAATGGATACACTTTGGGGCTCACTTCCTGTGGCACTGTGGTGGGGGTTGTCCTGCATTGCTGCTACTAGCAAAAGCTAGCAAAAGCTTTAAATTTGGGGGTCAGCCCAAGGGCACCAAGCTGAGAGCGTGCAAATCTAGCAGAACCTAAGCTGCAGTGTCCGGGTGAGCTTCAGATCTCCAAGCAGGAGCCTCAAAGGCCAAGACAGGGGTGGGTGGGTGTCAGGTAAAAGGCTGAAGACCAAGACCAGACCAGGCCACAACAAGCCTTCATTAGGGCAACAGATCTGCCGGGCTGTCTCTGAACAAAGGAGAGACAAAAGCAATATGGCCAGGACAGCAAGTGCCGTTTATAGGGGCTTGTAGGAGCTGGGGTAGGGTTGAGTGAGGTCCTGGCTAGGGACTGGGGGAGGCTGTGAGGTCACTAGCTGTTAGGAGGAGAGCAAGTGTCAGGTTACTCTTTTGTGGGAGTAGGGGCATGTTGGGAAGGAGGTAGCTATTAGATACAGCAGCCACCCTAAATCAGAGGGAAATCTGTCATTCCAGGCTCTTGTTTTATGGTTGTTGGGCAAAGGTCTCTTCTTCTGGAGCTGCTTCAAGCTGACAAAGGGGCGAAGGTTAGGGCTAAACTTGGATCTGATGGGGGGAGCGGTAGGTAGGGGCTTTTTCCGTCTGCTGCAGTGGCTGGTACCCCGCCATCATGAGCTCCATGACTGTCTGGTTGGTAAATTCCCTCATGTGTTCCTGCAAGAAATTTTGAAAACAGCAAAACAAGCATGGTCCAAAGCAGAGGATCAGACAGGTAATGCTGAGGGGTCCCAAGAGCAGTAATAGCCAAGGGAGCCATGAGCTCCAGGAACCAGACGTATCCCACCATTGATTAGCACCTTGGGGGACATATCTGGCCATTTGAACCCTAAATTTTTAAAAAAAATCTATCAGTGGGGTGCACCTGCTCCTCGCTGTGAGTGCTAGAGGGAGGCTAAGTGGGCTACACCCACTCAGAGTTGGCCCGTTCTCTCCTCCCTGTGGGGACGCAGGTCCCGTGTTGCCAGATCTCCGGACTTTTCTGGGACAGCTGAAAACCCACAATATCACGTGAAATCTCCCAACTCATATACATATGTTCTGATTTTTTCAATCACCATGCAGATCCAACTAGAGGATTATTGTCCAGGAAAGTTGTTCACCATTATGTAAATGCTGTGCAAGAGTGGCCAGTTTCAGCCCAAATAAAGCCTCAGTTCCTCTTCTTCAAGTGTGCTGGCAGCAGTAGGCAAAACAATGAATTACGTGAAGCTCTGAGTTTGTGTCTTTCCAATGTATCCCAACTTCACCCTGGCTGACTTATTTAATGTTTGTAATATGCTTGTAGATGATAAATATCACATGCTCACATTACCAGAGAAACTAGGACAAAAACTAAAATGTGGTGACTATTTTACCTTCTTTCATTCTAAAAAAAGACCTCATAGGGGAAAATATAAACAACCTGGCAAAAACGCTGTCATCCACAATATATACGCCTGTGTCCTCCAGGTGCAGGGCTGGCAAGGACAGCACTGACCCGGAAGGGGACAGCTGTGTGAAGGAGGCCAGCGTAGCCCTCACTGTCCCATGATCCCTGCTCCACAGAGCAGAGCATGGGAGCACCCTAACTTCCAGCGGATCTTGTAAATCCTCAGTGTCTGAACTCTGGTGGCACAGCCTGTCCACCCACAGCCCCAGGGCGCAGAGTCCCCTCCTCCTGCCCTCCTCCTGGTGAGCGTTTTCCAGGTGCTCCCTGAGTAGCAAGTAGCATAGCGGAACTCTCTGTGGTCTGTGCGCTTCCCAGGGACACCAAATGACGCCTGCTCCCCACTCTGTCCCCTCCCTGGAATGGAAGCGGCTCTGGCTCCTTAATCCAAGAGCATCAGGCTTTGGGGACTCTCTGCTGCTGGAGCGGGATGTAAATCAGGCAGGTAATAAAATGAGAAGGGCTTTTCAGAAAGCAAAATTCATTGAAAATGGTAAATAAAATGCCCATTAGTATTCATTTAAGCAGTCTCAACTGCATACTTTATAATGTGCTCAGCAATTGGTTTTGGAAGAATTCTGGAATATGACCATGCTCATAGCTGCCTAGGGTAAACAGCCGCAGCAGAGTGGAGAGGAATGATAAACGAAGATGCTCGACTTTTCCCCAAAGGAAATCACCCAGACCGCATCTTCCTGGTAAGATGAATTGGAAGATAGCAAACAACCGCACATCCAAACCTCTTCACCCATGGCATAGGCTTGGGACATCCTGGGTTCTCAGAGAAAGGAGTTTGCTGATTGACCAGTGGTATGGATGTCCATGCAGCTTCCTCATCCACACCCAGCTCGAGCTGTGGGTTCCTGGGTGCCACGGAGGTTGGTGGCAAAGGTGGAGGCCCAAGATGGGTGAGTCTGTGGTCTTCGCTGTCACTTACAGAAGGTGCAGGCATGGGAGGGCAGGGTGGGGTCCTGGGGGAGCAGCAGGAAGGAGGCTGAGAGAAGATCTTCCGGGCCAGGCGTCTCAGAGCAGGATCTGATGTTGGAAGTGGCCCCGGGGCCTCTCATTGCTCATCCCATGCCAGTGGTACATGGTCACAGGCACTGCTGTGATGGAGGACATCAGTGTCTCCAAGGAAAATGGTGCTTCCAGGAAGAATGGAGAGATGCCAGGGTGTGAAGCTGCTGCTTGGGCGTGGCCCTGGGGGAATCTTCGGGTGCTGGATGCTTTGTTTACACTGTTGGCTCTACTCTTGGGTGCTGTGCAGTGATGCAGTTCCAAATGACCGCAGTGATGGGCTGTGCATCTCTAAAGTTATTTCCAGTGGATCCCAGGCCCCTCTCACCATTCCCCATTAAGGGATGGCAGCTGTCTCCTCCCCTCGAGACTGGGTGGGCTTTTGTGACTGGTATAGCTCAGCAGGAGTGACATTCATTATGTGACTTCCAAAGCTAGGTCATGAAGGCCCTGGGTGGACTTCTGAGCCATCCTGCAGCCCTGAGGCCGCCATGTTGTGAGGAAGCCCAGTACCCGCTGTGGAAGACCTGAAGAATCCCCAAGTCGAGGTACTCAGCAGCCCCTGGCTGCTCCAGCCCCTCTCTCCGTCTGTTTACTTTTGACAGCAACAGGATGGGAAGGGCAAGTCGAACCCCAAAGATGCCCTTCCCAACTCTCAGCCCCAGATCGCCTTGGAAGCTTACTTATTTGCCGCATGGACCAAGCCTTATGTGAGCCTTCTCGCTGCCAGAACCAGCAAGTTCTATTTTCTTCATTCCCATTGCAGCCTGGCATATGGTCCCCAGTGACAACTGAGAATGTATAAAGTAAACACGTCTCCTGAAGTGACATATTGTATCAAGTTAACAAGTCTCGAAAGCCTTTGCCAGGCCAATAAGTGACTTTAATGAAAGGCTTCATAGGCTGAATTCTGGCCTCCGGCCTGGGACAGTTGCTAAACTGGGGACCTCACCCTGGAGATGCTGGCTCCTGAGGAGCATGGGGACAGCCCTCTGGTACTGGTACCCAAAGAGTGCCCTGGATACCAGCCCACAGCAAGTCTCCATGCACTTCAGGGATGGGCCACCTCCCGGCCACCATGAGACACTGGTTTGATCTATTTTATCTAAATCCTTTACATTTCAGGGACTCCTGTTGAGACTGTGGTTTGTTCTCCTACTGGCAAACAGCATTAGAAATGAGCTATTTCTATCTCTTAATTCTAAATAGAGTATTTCTCCTGCATCGCATGTGCAGCTGTTACTCACGTGACACCAGCATTCTCCAGAAAGCAATATGGCACCAGAGACAGTAACAAGGGCAACTGGGTGCGAGTCTCCACTCTTCTGTGTGGGGCCTCTGTGGCTCATGAGTCTTTGGGGATCTTACATGATAGTAAGGAAATGAGCAACAGGCCTTTGTTGGGGAGCTTGTGAGAGCTGCATTAGCATTTGCAGAGCCCCTGCACGGTGTCATCTGGATTTTCCAGGGCCCGAGGCCTCCTGAAGATCTTCCTGACGCTTTTTATGCAATGGTCCAAAGTTCCTTGCAATGTAGTTGTGACGGGGTGCAGCACTCTTCGTCGTTGGTGCCTTGTGGAACCACTGAGCACGCTGCCCTGCAGACAGGCTCCATCCCTGTGTCCTGCTGGAAGCTCTACTCTGCTCTCCGCTGCCACCACCCTGCAGAGCTGCTCAGCTCTTGTTCCTCTGCAGCCTCAGTAGCTCTGCCCTTTGCTCCCTCCCTCGGGGGACCTGGAGATGTGAGAGGCAAGACTGCATGCCAAGCCTGAGAAAGGTGGGAGCCTGTGGGTGCCCACAGACAGAGTATCCATTGCTTTGACTGTGTATGCGCCAACCCCCGTGCTCCAGGGATTGTTGCAGTTTGTCACTTGACTAAGGAAATTTACTTGTGCTCTTTGCTTTTATTATTTTTCATCTTAATTTATTGGGGGAGCAGGTCATATATTCATAGAGGCTACAAACTTAGATGCAAGTGTCTATCCCTGCCCTTCAGCCAGCTTCTCCTCCTGAGAGATCGCTGGCATCTGCCACTGACCATGGACCTTTCCGAAGATGTTTGTGCACATGCAGACACACACGTGTGCACACCCTCCCTCCTCCACCCCAACTTCAAACAGCATTGTTGTTCATCTAACAAGATATCTTGCAACTTTCCATACCAATACATAAGGCTCTTTACTCTTAATTTTTAGGCAAGTTTTTCTCGTCTTTAGACAATTTCTGCAAATTTTTAGATCCAGCATAATTTGTCTAAACCAGTTCCCTGTGAACCGGCATGTAGGCTTTTCCCAGTCTGCATGGAAGAGCTGCTTTAGATAGTCTTGTCCAAATACCACTTTTCACTTTTGCAATTTTATCACGAAATAAATTTTAGAAGTGGATAAGCTGGGGAAGGTGGCATGGACATTTATAAATGTTATAGCTTTCAGCGTGTTACACTGCACAGCCTGCTGTACCACTGCTGCCCACCCCTGCGCATTACTAACGAGCCATAGGGTCCATTGCGACTCTGGTTTCATTTGCTCAGAAATGACTTTACTACCAAGTGGCCTGAGATTATTACAAGCTGTGAGAATTGTGCTATGGAATTTCAGTCTCTTGGGGAGTTCTGGGGTGGTGTTTGTGGTCCTTGAGCACCTCTTTGGGGGCTGCTTCCATGATAGGTACTGTTTGTCAATAAATACCATACTTTTATTACATTGACGTGAGTCTCCCTCAAAACACTCCCCCTCACTTTGAGTACACTCATCCCATGCTTCCTTCCACTTCCTGCAGCAGCTCTGGAGCCCTCTTTCACGAGTGTCTTTAGTTGCCCTGTCCTGGCTGCCTCAGTATCCTGAATCAATTCAAAACATTCCCTTTCATGGTCACTGTGGCTTTGGGGAAGAGCCAGAAGTCACACCATGCCAAATCTGCTGAATGAGGTGGATGAGATCATCCTGTCATGTTTTTATGAGCCTGCTTTTCCATTATGGCACTCGGAAGCAGTAGTTACTATATTTTTATCACATCTCTTAAAGACACTCAGGAAAGAGGACTCCAGAACTGCTTCCAAACAGGCCAAAACAGTGAGATATTGTATTTGAAGTGAAGGGGGGGATTTGGAGGGGATTCATGGCCATGTGTCTTTTACTACCATAAATTTTCTTTTCCAGTACCAGGAAGCAAACTCAGGACCTCGTGCTTGCCAGGCAGGCGCGACACCACTGAGCTAAATCCCCAGCCCTTATAATATTTTTTTAAAATCCAAACATGCACTGTCTATTTTAATCACCTCTCGTAGTTCTGCACTAAGTCCTCACTGAATCTGGTTTCTCTTCCCCCAGCCCTATCCCTTCTTCTCCAAAGGGCTACAGTGTTCTCTTTCACACACAGATCAGATCAGTGAATGCCCTGTGGCTCAGTCTTGCAGTGAGGAAACCCCCAGCCCAAACCTTGACATTGGCTTCCGCCTCCCTGACATCCTTGCGCGCCTCTCCTGCCAGTCCTCTTCTCCTTCAGGTGCACCTTCCTGAGCCCAGTGTGTCACTGCCTGGGAACTTCACATCTACCCTTCTGTCTGATGAACCTGGCCTGAATCCATCCGTCCAAGTGTTAGGTCTTAGCCCAGAGATCATCACCCCAGAGAGGACGTGTGCGGCCACCCACATCCATCACCCGGTTCCTTTTATTTCTAGAGCCTCATAACATGAAGCTGTCTTGTGTATCTGTTTCCCCCAACACATGGGCTCATGCAGACAGGGCTATGCTCACTGTCCTCACCTGGGTGACTTTAGTGCTGAGATCAGGTCCTGGCACAGGGGAGGGACCAGAAGCCTTTGCAGAGTGAAGAGGCATCAACAATCAGACGATCCTGTCTCCAGTGTGCAGACATGGACCCAGCCACAAGGGTCCTCGCATTGAGGGTGTGAGGAGCAGGTGCTGCGTGGCCAACTAGGTGAGCGGTGCTTGTGACGACGGCACTAGAGCTGCTTCCCTCACACAGATGGAGGAGGGGCTCGGCGGCTGCAGGTGCTGGAGAGGGCCATCCTCAGAGCCAGTGCTGGGCACCCAGGGCTTTGGAGGGGGCTCAGGAGCGGACCTCAAAGACGCTCCCCACTCGGTGCCATCCTGCCTGACCCGCTCCTCACCAGTCCACACACGCTTGGCAGGGTGCTGAAGAAAGGGGAGATGTGTCCTTCATTCTGCAAGGAATTTGATGGAGCAGTTTTTGTGCTAGTGTTTTGCTGGGCTTTGCTGAACATTCAGATGTTTCCTCAAGATGCCATTCCCATTGCTAGGAGCTTATGGCCAAGCTGGTCATAGGGAAATTGAGTCCTCTATCCATCTCTGTCATGCCATGTGCCACCTGGACTCAGGGGCCTGCAAGGGACAGTAAGGCTCAGTTGCCCCTCGAGAGCTCAGGAACTAGAGAGATTTTGTGCATCACACTTGGAACATCAGTTAAGCCCCCACAGCAAAGCACCTTCTTTGGACAGATGCACACCTGATTTGAAGGTCTCTGAGTGAGACCTGAGTCTTTGGGTCTGTAGTCATTTATCCAATAATTATTGAGTGCCTGCCAAGCACTTGGAATATTAAAGTTAAAGAGACAAATGTGTACCTTGACCTCATGGACTCCATTGACCTTTACAGAAGATGGGAAGTAATCAAATAAGTCACCAAGAAACACTCACTTGCAGCTCTGCTCAGGGGTGTGAAGAAGACATGAGTAGTGTTAAAGGAGCAAGCATAGTGCTTAAGAGATGGGTCCGTGATTGGCGGGATAGGGCTGTTTGAAGAGGTATTAATTTTTTTAAAATACTGTTTTCTACCATAGAACAGTTCCAAGGGGCTTTGTGACTGTCGCCAAGGTCATCAGAAACCCGGGATCCTGGTCTCCTGTGCTCTTCCACAGGGGGCTGCCCTGCTGACAAGATCCAATATGGCGGCCAAGCATAGAGCCCACCAATGGGAAAGTGGACAGGAAGGAAGGGGCAGACCATGGAGAAGTGTTCCTGTCTTTATCCTAAGAGCAGCAAGACACTTTTACCAGATGTTAAGGCCACACCTGGTAGTGCACTTCTGTAACCCCAACACTCTGAGGTTCTGTGTGTCGTCACCCCCAGAGATATTTCCTAATTTCTTCAAGTTTTAAGCAATATCTACAGATTTTCCACCATGGTGGATAAGGCTACATCCTACTCTTCCACGCTCCTTCCCATCTCTAGCCTGCCAGGGTAACAATCACATTTTGTCTAGATTAACATTTAGTTTTTAAAATATTGCAAGTTCACATGTAAGTCACAGTTAGGTTGAGTGTTACTTTTCTTTTTTGCATCACTTCTTATCCTCAGAATTAAAAGCTGATTTGACTTTATCCTCTTTCTTGATTTTCTCTGCATTTAGCTCTGATTCCTTCCCCAGCTTTTTAGTAGTTGTCTAAAGTGGCTCACAAAACATCTCTTCCCATCATATTTATTTGGAAAATCTCAGCTCAGCAAGGAGGCCCTGGGTTCAATACCCACCCACTAATGAAAAATAAAAGATGCTAAGCAGGGTGGTGAATAATCACATTGGTGTAAAAAATGCTACTGGAAAATGTGTGGAGAACACATTGGAAGAGAGGGTCCTAGGAGACACAGGCCACCAGCCAGCCTCCTGCAACTGCCAAACCAAGGCTGGGTGTGCATTCCGCTTCATGCCACCGCCTTCCCAACCTCAGACACTCTCCCCTCTGCCGCCTTGCATGCTGTCCTGTCACCTGGCCCTAGCCATTTTGAAATGACACACAGTCTCCAAGCTGGCAAAATACTTGAAATTTTTGTTCAGGAGAAAGCATAAAATAAAAATAAATAAATAAGGAAAGGAAGGAAGGAGATGATCTCTTAACCCAGAATATTTTAATAACTAAATTGGTCTTTCAGATCTCTCATTCCCTTCTCAAAGACAGAGTGATGGTTCTTTCCACAAAGCTGTCTTCTATGCTGTCCCTGAGTAGCTTACTAACTTCTTCCTTTCTGTTTTCAGCATTACACCAAGTCTTCCTAAGTGGCCCTTCTCATTCCCTACTTGTTCCCCCTGGAGTACAGTGCTTGCTCTACATCAGTGCATAAACCAGGCCAACTACATGCAGAGACACCCTGTCCATCCTGCCTTTAACACCTGCCTTGGGAGGAAACACCACCAAGGCTGGAGTTAGGGATAAAAGCAAGTCACCAAGTTTCCACAATCCTTCCTTGGCCACTCTGACTGAGGATCTCTTCTCTACATACCTGCAACCACTACTGGGAAACCATGGTGGCCTCCATATTGACCTGTAAATAGGTTAGGATACAGATGACTCACTGAGTCAGCAAGATGGAAGTTGCCTTCTCTCTCTTAGTTGAGTGTGTTCATGCAGCATCACCACTCTGCAAAGACATCAGGTGCTCAGACTGCTGCCCACTGATTGCTCCACACCCTGAAATGTCACTATTGTCAACACAGCCCAAGATATCTCACCATCTCTAAATTCTAGCCAGAAGAGAGTGAGGATGCAGAAGCTAGGAGCTTGCCTCTTCTTATTAAAGGCTGGCCCAGAAGTTTTACCTGTCATTTCTCACAGAAGCAGCATCCACAAATGGCCACACCTAGCTGCAAGGGAGGCAGGGAAGTGCCAGCTTCTATCCTAGATCATCAACTGTCAAGCCTTAAGAGCACAGTGGGAGGAGAGGACATTAAGAAAGCCAAATTTGGGGCCGGGGATTTAGCTCAGCGGTTTCGCCACCTGCTGCGCAAGCTCAAGGACCTGAGTCCGATCCTTGGTACCCCCCAAAAAAAGAAAGCCAAATTTGGGAGGCCTCTGTTATGGTTTAAAAATGAAGGGTGCCCTCAAAGACATGTGTGAAGGAAGTGATCCCCAGTGCTGCAGTGTTCGGAACATGGGGCACAGAGAGGAGACTGGATCGTGAGGATATGAACCTCATTGGTGGATTAATCCATTGATGAGTTCACAACTGAAAGGGGTATTAGATGATGGGGCCCAGTTGAGGGGGAAAAGTCACTGGGGGTATAGATTTGAAGGGTGTTCTTATCCCCAGCCTCTTTCTAGCTCATTCCTGCTTTCTTTCCTTCATCTGCCAGGCCATTTCTGCTTTGGAGCCAGCTGGCCATGGACTGAATCCTCTGAAACCATGAGCCAAAATAAACCTTTTGTACTTTAAGTTGCATTTGTCAGAGACTTTGTCACAGTGATGAAAAGCTGACCAAAACACACATTACTGGTACCCATGCCCTTATGTAATCCAGTCCTCCTCCATATGGACCATGCTAGTGGCTTGCTTTCAACCAATCCTGTGGGATGTCTAATTTACCAATAATGATGAACTGTCCCTTCTGTGATTAGCTGAAAAAGATGAGCTTATGCATTACTAGAAGCTTTCTGTTGTCTTCCTAGCTTACATATTGGCAAAGTCCACCTGACCTGTCACCAACAGCCAGTGAGAACCTGCATCCATGAGCCCAGTAGCCCATGAGAAATAGAATCCCTCCGCAACCAGGGCTTCCAGAGACAGGGCCTTCCACTTGACCGTCACATGAGACCCGAGCCCCTAACCCTTTCTCTCAACCTGTGAGAGACCCTAAAACAGAAGGCAGAGCTCGGCTTGGCAGAAGCTGACCCACAGGACCTCTGAGATGCCAGCGCTGGTGCTGAGCCACAAGTTCAGGGTTGATTTCCTACACAGCAAGGGTGAACTTGTGCGAGGTTCTTAGGGTCTGTGTATAGACTCCTCCTTATGGAAAACACCACGTGGGAACAGGTAAATGCAAGGCAGGAAGACGCTCCAGGTCTCTGTGGAACTTTATAATCTGTGAAAGTTTTTCCATGGCCATCATCTCTTGTACTCCTCACAGCGACAGAGAGAGTCAAGGACATTAGGAAGGATGTGTCACCAGCCACCTCCCAGGGTGAAGAGAGCAAATCACATTCCATCTCCAAATCCTGTGCCCTTTCCAAGAAATTCACTACCTATATGGAGATTCCTCTTTGTAAACTCAGAATATGTATCTTCTGCCACAGTTTGATCCTTAAGATCTGCAGGCAATTCAGTGATATCCTGTCATCTGAACAGATTAAAAATTAAATCATTCACCATCTCTGATCTATTAGATTCCTTTTGGTCTAGATTTAATATTAAAGAAAGCTGATAGACTAGACTGCATGAATTAGAGCAGGCCCAGTCTAGAGGAAATAATTGACACTTGCTGTTTGAGGGACGGGTTCCCTAAGGAACCGCTTGACTTTAGGAGCGTGAAAGCATTGTTTCTCCGTCTGTTTCATTTCCATGGATTGGACTGGTTCAGTCATTACCCAGAGGCATGGAACATCACTGTGAGCCCTGCACTGATGGTGTCCACACCACTGGGTCCGGTGGCAGTGTGTGATGTGCTCTTCCCAGCCCCGCATGTGCCAGGGTGACAGGAAAGCTCTGATGATGAAGACACAAGAAAGGAGCTCTTGGTGTGGGACATCATGGGGCCGCAGCTGGGGCCACACTGACCAGGCCCCAGCGTGCTGAACTTCCAGCTGCACTTCGGGGATCCCAACTTCTCCCTCTGAGGGCAGAGATGGTAACCATGGTGCTGATAAAAGTGCCAGCAAACAGGAACCACTCAGTGGTGGCCTGGATGATTTCGTTAGTGGCTCCCAGAGCCCGCACCCCTTGGCACCACGGGGCAGTTCCCGGGTGAATGTGTGGTGTCCAAGAGCAAGAGGAGGGAAAGCGGAAGGAAAGAGAATGAAGATGCCCGTTGTCCATGTGCAAACCCCCACAGTGAACAATATCATCGGGCACTGCAAACGTGTTCTCATAAACATTTCAAACTGTTTTTTGAAAAGCGCAAGTCCAGTCCTCCCCAACCAGGTCCCCTCAAGGGTGGCTGATCTTCCAAGCCCGGTCCCTGAATGACAGCCCTACAGCACCTCCCTTGGGGCTGCTCTACACCTGTCTTTGTTCAGAAAGCCGAGTTCAATGCAGGAGAAACGGGACCAGTGGATTGGGGAGAACAGGGACAAAGGGAGGCGCAAACCTGACTTCCGCCTGAGGGTGGCGTGGAAGGGTCGGCTTCCAGCTGAGGTGCGTGGCCTCCCTGCTGTCCCGCATTGGTCACTCACGCCTCACATGACAGCACTGCGGCCGGTCAGCGCCAGCCTCACCACCTCCCCGCTCGTCCAGCAGACCAGAATGAGCCCTGTTCCCAGGCCCACGAGGAAGGTCCCAGGGCCATCAGGACGCAGGGGCCGTAGCTGCCGCCGTGTTCACTGTGACTGGTGAGGCTGGTAGAGCGGGAAGCTGGGCCATCACCCAGGCGGAGGGCTGCCAGGCTGCTAAGCTGGGGACCCAGGAGCCAGGGGCAAGGTCAAGTGCAAGGATGCATCTCCTCCACAGCCTGCAGGGTGCGGGCGGCCGGTGCCAGAAGGACGAGGGGCTTTGGGGTGCACTTCTGACAGAGAGGTTGCTTTGCTTTTGTGCAAAACGCCCCTGGGCGAGGCCATCTCCAAGCAGGGAGGAGCAGTTTCCTGGTGACTTCAGAGCCTGCTCCGCTCCACGGGGAAGCCTCCAGGACAAAGCCCTTCTGTGTGGTGTCCAGAGGTGCCAGGGGTGCAGCAGGAAGGCAAAGCACAGGTGTTCAAGGCAGTGAGTGTGCCCTGCCCCAACACCCTGTCCTGCACAGTGTAGACAGTTTCCACTGTCCTGTCCAGGTCAGCTGGAGCAAATCTTAAATAAATGTGGCAGCAAGTGTTTATCTATGCTTGCCATGTACGGGGCATTGTCCTAAGCACTGAGTATGCAGATACAGAGCTGCTGAGTCTCAGCAGCCCTGCAGGGCAGGTACGGTATCATTCCTGGTTTACAAGTGAGGAAAGGGAAGCACAGAGAGGTCACGAGACTGAGAAAGGTCACCCAGCTGGCAGGGACTCAGCAAGGGTGTCACCCGAGCTAGTGCCGCTCTGAGTCCCATCACGCTGACCAGGGGAACCCGAGGGGAAGAATGAGTCAGGCCAGGGGCGAGGTGCACAGAGAAGAGCAGGGAGTAACAGCCTTCATCCCTTAGGGGCCGGCACTTCGGGCTGCCGGGTACCTAGGGCAGTCCACCCGGGAGCACAGGCGGTGTGGGGCGGGCAGAGGGAGGTGACGCCACGCTCCCTGGACCCTCTGGGGTCTCGCTCTTCCCCGGGACGCTGGGCCTGTGTGCGCAGCCTCGGGGTCTGGCTAGGAGCGGGACAGAAAGGGAGCCGGGGCCAGTGTGAGAAAGCGGCCACCAGCAGGGCGGCCCCAGCGGGTCGGTCAGGGAGGAAAGCGAGGCCACTGGGCAGTGAACCCGGGGCTCAGCCCACTCTTCCCGTTCCCTCGGCGCTCACAGAGACCGATGCGACAGCACCAAGGGGCTGGCAGAGGAGGGGACTCCCACCGAAGGGAGCCGAGGGCAGAAAACAGACCAGGAGCGGGGACGGGTTTTCCAGCGGAGAAGCAGAGGGAGGGAAAGCGGAAGAAAAGAAAGCGCGATTTCCGCTCTCCGTTTAGACAGAGCTCGGTGCTGCTGATGGAGGGAGCGGTGAAACCCCACGGCCAGTTTGGCAAGTCAAGACAGTCAGCAGACACCTTCAGAGGATCCCCGTGTCCAAGGAGCTTCATTGCTTCTCTGAAAACCCTGTCGCCTGGCCAGATTCATTTTTCATCATCTCCGTTAAGTGGGGATTGCTTACGCAGCTGCCTCAAACAGAACCTTGATTGTGTTCCATCTTCTGCCAAAATCAGACCAGGGGAAAGAAGTTAAATAAAATCAAAAACCAACTTCAGATGCACTGGAGCCGTTTCTGCCCTCCAAGCCCTCAATGCTTGCTTTCTGCACCGCGTTTTCTTTGATCACTTTCCGTGCTCTTTTATTATCATGCTGTAAATGTGAGCACTGAAAGGAGAGAGGAAGAATAGAGTTTATTCGCTATTCCAGAGTTTGGCCATATTAGGAAAAAATACGCAAAAGCACACAATACCCAGAGTAGGTCCAGCTGGGGTTATTTTCTCATCATGAAGCCTCTGAGCACCAAAGCAGAGTGGAAAGGTAGAAGAGAGAAGCAGAGCCCCTCGCCCACACTGCAGTCACATGAGCAGAGGCGGAGGGGCTCTCTGAGTGGCCCTGGATCGGAGCCACGCGGCTGAGCGTTCTGTCGTCAATTTCCTTTCCAAATAATTAACAACACTTGAGCGCATTCTCGGGCCATCACAAATCTTGTTGTGACATGCACGTCAAGGAAAACTGCTCTGATGAATGGGCCTTGGGTTAGACTTCATTCCAGGATTTGTTGGTTTTCTCTTCTTTTCATGCACACTCACTGTACAGAGGAGATGCTCCTGCTGGTGCCGGGTCGAAGTGGGCTGATCCAATGGGCTTCATTTGTGTCCTTTGGCACAACCTGCAGCTTGGGTGCTGGGATTAGGGCCACCACGGACCCGGGCTCCCTTCCTCTTCCTGCTCTGCCACCTCTGGCACGGGGTACCCTCTCTAGGGCTCCCAGGTGGAGGCTGTACCCAGTCACCTTGTGTGTCCCAGGAGGGAGGAAGTGCGCAGCTGAAGGCTGAGGTGAAGGTGGCTCTGCCTGTCTCTTTGGGCTGGAGAATGATGACCTTTTGGAAGCGCAGCCCAGAGACATCTACTTGTGCCTCGCTCCAGGTGTGGCCCCTGGAGCAACAAGGCAGTGTGGGGAGGCGGGTATCTTCACCCACGCTGCTCCCAACAATTCCCAGCTCTACTGGTAAGAAAGAAGACACGCCGGGAGTTGGGCAGCGACCCAGCTGCACGGGACTCGAGGTGCGTTCCCTCCTGCCAGCTTCAGGTGTTGCTCTGAGGCGTCATGGCAGGAGCTGCTGCAGCAATGGAGACACAAACCCCAGTGCTCTGGGGAGGGCAGAACCGAACCTCAGGCACCATTTGTGTCCCCAGTGGTGGTGCTGAACCAACCAGCCATGATGTTGGATCTGAAATGGGCCCCGAGTCTCATGTGTTTGGAGGAGGGGCTTTTGGAAAGTGCCTGGCTCGTGATGGCACTATACCCACCAGTGGACTGGTCCACGGGCGAGCTCATAGCTGAGAGTGCTCTGGGGAGGGGAGCTGGGGTCTGGTTGGAGGAAGTGAGTGGGTGACCGGGAAGGGTGTGTCTCTCAGTCTGGCTTTTCCCTCTCTCTCCCTGTTTCCTGGCTGCCCAGGTCGAGCAGCTTTTCTCCACCAGACCCTTCTGCCCAGCCATTTCTGCTTTGACCAGTGACCATAGACTGAACCCTCCCATCCTTTAAGTAGTGGGTGTCAGACATTGCATCCCAACGACAGGCATCTCCTAACACATCAGCTCTGGGCTTGCCTGCCGCCTGGCTGCTCACTCCACAGAAAGATACATCTCACTGTCGTTTACTCCAGTCTGAGGCTGGGTTTCTGCCGTGTTCAGTAGAGATACTGTACTGGACACAATTTTCCATCTCTTGCTGTCAAGCCTACAGGAGGAAGAGTGGGTTTTCGTGGATTTTTTATTGTGGGAAATATGCATTGTGAGAGTGACCATTTTAACCACATTTAAGTACCGTATGTGGGTCAGTGGCATGGAATACAGTCCTACTACTGTATCATCACCACCACCCTTCGTTCACAGAGCACTTTCATCTTCCCAAATCAAAAGTCTGTCCCCAGGCTAGGGCTCCACTGTTCCACTTCTGCCTCTGTGGATGATCCTGCCCCAGGGAGCGCTTGTGAGAGGGATCACTCAGTATTTGTCCTTTAAAAAGTGTTCTGATGAGGACTTCCATGGTTTTAGGAGACAGAAAAATCTCACTGAAATCTGCACAGGAAATAGAGCTAGTTTTACACCTGGTTGGGTGCAGAGCCTGAGAGCTATTCCATTGAGATGGCCTTTGCTTCCTACAGTGGCTGTTTCCCTCTGGGCTGGCATCATTCACAGGCAGATCTTCCTATATGTGTGCCAGGCCTTCACCCTCTTAGGTGTAAATCAAATGAAAAAGGAAACCACCATTACTTCTTCTCAGCTGTTCCCACAAACATCCCAGGACAGAGGCTCCTTGGCTTAGACTGAGTCAAATGTTTACCTCTGAACCAATCATGTGTCCTCATCTATTGGCCTCTGACCTTGAACACGTGTCCCCTTGTGGCTTCTGCTGGTCTATAATTGGCCAGGCCTAGGTCACATGACCACTTTTGAACTAGGTTGACCTGGCCCCACTGGGGACTACGGAACTCACAGTGGCACAGATTTGACCCCACCATAGAAGCCCTAAGCACCAAAGAATAACAGAGAGGTCTTCCCAAGGGAGGTTGGATGTTGTTACTGGAAAACAGAGGAGGCTGTGTAGTGGACAGCAGGCTCACCAGAAACCCACTCCAGAGGACACTTTTGACCCCATCCAGGGGCAGCAGCTGGGGCCATCCGGGGCCCACAGTCTGCTCCCTGGCTGTTCACCGGTCCCTGGACCCCTCGCTCCCGCTGTGTCTCATCCGAGCACGCCTGCTTGTCCTGCTGCCCTCAGCAGTCTTCTCCTTCACCCTTGCTGCTCCTTCCCAAAGCATCTTGCCCCCAAATGGTCCTGGTCCATCCCTGTTAGTTGCGATGCCGATGCATTCCAATTTTTATAGTACTTGCCCTCGTCTCTTGAGCAGCAACTGTATGTTGAGTGATGAGCGCAGCACCTCACCCCTCCCATTTCATCTTTCCCTCCTCACCGTCTTAGCCTGGCTTCTGTTCCTCTCAATACCAGGCCAGGTGACTTAGGAACAACACAGAGTTACTTAGCTCAGGGTTCTGAAGCTCAGGCATCCAAGAGCTCAATGCCAACCCTGCTGGGCCTCTGGTGAGAGACTCGTGCTGTGTCACCACGGGGCCACACCTGGCAGGGCAGAGCAAGTATGCGTGGCCGGGTCTCTGGTCCTCTTAGCCACTAATGCATCCTGGGGCACCAGCCTCGTGACACCATCTCATCCAACTCGCTCCAAATCTCACCAGCGTAGGAGTTTGAACATTAGCTTCCCAGCCCATTTGGGGGACAACTCACTGCAGCAGCTCCCATGGGGAAAGTTTCATCTCCTGTTACAGAGGAGACCGAGCTTCTGCACATGACTCATTGGCGCCCCCTGGCAGGAGGGGACTCCTACCGGAAGGGACTGGTCCAAAGCCCACGCTCCCCTGCATTACACTGTTCTGCTTCTCCGCCAGGTTCGGGTTGGCTCATCCAGTGCCCACCTCCTGAGGGCAGGTGAGGACCCCACTGTGGTGTCTCAGTGGTTCTGAGCAACCAAGCCACGCTAGCTAGAGGTCCCGGGCCTGTTCTCCTGACGCTCGTGGAGGAGGAGCTGGTGTGGAGAGCTGCATCCCTGAGTGTTAGGCTCTGTAGCGAGACGTCCCCAGAAGCCTCATGTGATTGCAGAACCTCTGGCCGGTGACTGGATTATGGGGCCATTGCAGCTGATTTGCTGTCAGGAGGCGGGCGAGTGGGAAGAGGCGGTCCCCGGGGGCGTGACCCAGAAGGTTTCTCTCCCTCCCGCTGCTCCCTTCTCTCTGCTTCCTGTGTGCCAGGCCCTGAGCAGCTCTCCTCCTCCAGGCCCTCCTGCCTTGGAGCCAGCGACTGTGGACTGAAACGTGAGCCCAATCACCCTCTCCTCCCTTAAGTCGCAAGTGTTGGATATCGTGACAAGAAGGTGACTAAGACTGGCAGCGCGGCCAATGTGGGCAGGGGTGCCCTCTAGGGTCCTGCGTCTGCGTAAGTCCAGCCTGTTTCACGTGTGTCCTTGTGGACATCTGAGTCAGGAGCCCCTTCTCTAAGTGGCCGGGAGGTGAGACTCCATCCTGGCAGAGGGACCAGTGATCCCTGCGGATCAGGGATCCCAGGTCTGTCTGAGACATGCTCGCCTGTCGGTCACACGGGTCCTTGCTGTGCCTTTCTGGGATGTGGACAGCTCTGTGCGGCTCCAGCTAAGCCGGTTTAGAGTGCTACGGGGCAGTTTTCTTGTGACACCACCACCAAATCATGACCCTCTTACAGATAAAATGAGTGTGCGTCAACCACGACAGTTAAGGGGCCTGTTCGTGCTGTGACCGTTTGAAGGAGGATTTAAACTGCTCTTCCCACAGACGGGGAGGGAAGCACTACCCACATTTGCCTCGCAGTCTGTAACCCACACTTTCCAGAGCCGCAAAATGGCTCAAAGATGATGAAAGACAGAACTCCACAGATCCGGATGACGGGGGCTGTGTTCCACCACGGTGGGACTTTCCGCGGCAGACACTTCCGAGTTGGTGAGGAGACCTCCTTAGGACACATGGCCACCGGACTTCCCAAAGCTGCGATGTCCCACTCTCCTGACCAGCACATTCATCCCCTGGCACCGCCTGTGGCCAGGACCTGCCCTGAAGACACTCAGCCACCATGTCCAGGATGGTGGGGCCACTGCCCTCCCACCTAAAGCTTTTGAAATCATTTGGGGCAGAAAAGCGCAAACTGCCGCGTGCGAGGGGCGTGGCCGCATGGATACAGGGAGGCCCTGCATGGGCTCAGCTGTGCTCCGGCCCTGTGCTCCTGTCTCCCCGCCTCTTCCTGGTCGCTGTGCTTTCCGTCGGGTCAGTGGCTCGGAGGGCGACGGGTGCCACTCCAGCAGCAGCTCCTCCTCCAAGAACAGTGGCCTGCTGGTGGCTTTGCCAGCCTCTGCCAGGCCCTTGGCACGCGTCTCTCAGCCATCATAGTGGTGTCACCAGGACACAGGTGGAGGCCACACTTGTTTCACGCTTGTTTCTGCAGCTGTTGCTGCTGTTGACGATAATGCCAGCAAAGTGCGTTTCTGCTGTGCAGGGAGAAAGCTGTCCAGAACATTATTAATACGCTCTAACAGTTATCTGCTCTCTGCCCTTCTGTTTCTTGCAGATTGTCTTTATTGAGATATCATGCAGACTTTAGAAGCTGCCTGTGCAAGTGTGCAATCCGGGGTCTTTTAGCACATTTACAGGCGGGGCAGCACCACCACAGCCTGATCCTAGACGGGACCCCTTCCGGCCACCCCAGACGGGACCCCTCACCCCTTTGCAGCCCCTTCCCTCCCCGGCCCAGCCCCTGGCAGGGACGAGTCTGCGTCCCTTCTTACGGCTTTGCCTGGTCAAGAGAATCCATATAAACAGCATCATAGCACCCACAGTCCTTGCCTCGTGGCCACCTTTGCTCCAGTGATGGTGTCTGAAGGTTCCCCTGGGTCACAGGCCGGCTCTGGGCTCCCCTCCTGTCCTGCTGGGGGACCCCAAGGCATGGCTGGACTGCTGGCTTCCTGCCCCCTGATGTGGGGAGAGCACCTGTGTGCTCAAGAGTGGACACCGCTGTCTGTGCCCAGCCTGTGGCATTTCCAGGGCCAGGCTTCCATGGCACCAGTGCTGTGCCTCTGTGAATCCTGACCCTGAGCCTTGGGGACTGTGCCCTGGCCTGCAATGCCGTCTGTGCTCACCCTCCCAGAGTGGCCGCCGATCTTTTAAAACCTTTATGATCCATCTTGGGGTGGTGGAGAGAGCGGTGGTCTCTCTCCTCACTTCTGGTCAGCCATGGATCCGGCTTTGCGACGGGGCTTCAAATGCCGCTGTCCTCATTGGAGGCTTGGCCGTGGCTCTGAGTGACAAATGCCACCATGATGTTCCCCACGGCCACAGACGACTGGTCCCTGACAGTTATTTAGCACTGCACTGCACATTGAAGTCAGCTCGGCTTTCTGCCCCTTACGTAAATTCATTTCAGCAGGAAACCTCAGGTCGTGACTGGACACAAAAAGCCAGCATCTTTAGCCATAAATAGAGGCAGCCACAAAAACGCAATTAAGCTCTCAGCCCGGGGCGCTGCTCGCCCAGCGATGGAGCTGAGCACCCCTAAAAGCACCTCCCTTCCCTCCAAGCGCCCCACGGGCCTGCGTCTCAGTCCTCTTGTGTGCGCAGAAAGACACGTTTGAGTGGAATGTGGGTCAGGCCTTGCAGCCAGGCGAGCCGCAAACCCTCCCACCCTGACCGAGCCGCTCACGCGGGGGGGGGGGGCGGCAGGCGCTCAGGCAGTGGCTTCTGCGTGGCAGTCAGGGCCACCTCCAAAGGCCACAGCTCCTCTGCCGACAGGGAAGCCTGAGCAGTCCGGTTCTCTTGCACAGTGCCGGCCTTTGCACTGAGCCGCCTCCCTGCCCGCTTTTAGTTTATTATTTTGAGATACTGAGTTGCCCTGGGTGGGCTTGGGCTTGGCATCCTTCTGCCTCAGCCTCCCAAATGCTGGGACCGCAGGCGTGTGCTGCTGCACTTGGCTAAGCAGGACCCTCGTGTCAGCTAGCTTCCTGTCACTGTGACACAACGCCTGAGGTAGATCTGCTGAAAGGGAGGAAAGGGGTGACATGGCTCGTGGCTTAGGCCCCTGGGAAGGGGTGGTGGGTGACGAAGAGAGCTGCTCGCCCCAGGGCTGCCAGGAGTGGGATTCTGGGCTCCACCGTCCCTTCAGGGGCTCACCCCAGTGGCCTGACTTCCTTCTACTAGCCCCACCCACCAAGGGTTCCGCACCATCCGGCACCATCAGCCGAGCCTAGGTAGGCCTTCAACCGTGAGCCTTTCAAAGACATTTCAGATCCAAATTCTGACAGCTTCCAAACGCACATCTTGCCTCTGGTTCTACAGTCAACAAAGTTTGGAGGATAACACAGTTTATATTATCTTCCAAATCCATGTGACCTAGTAAAGGCACTGATAAGTCCTGCAAGAAGCAAATGTAGTAGATGGCTGACTCACCCCCAGGGCTCGAAGAGCCCACTGAAAGAATAAGCCATCACTATCTGCTCCATGCCTGCCTGAGCGTGGGTCAGGGGAGAGAAGAGGGGATGATAGAGTGGGGCCTCGCCTTCCGGTTGGAGAGATACACTTAACTGACACTGTCCCAGAGTGAGCCAGAGAAACCATCTTGACCCACTGGGCTGCGGGAACCCAGAGAGAATCAAGGGTGACCTGGGGCTGGTTGCCCGAGGGGGCTGCACCTGCTCTAGGCCTGCACAGGCCGCTGAACACAGAGGAAGGTGCAGTTCGGGTGCATCCCCAAGCAGCGAGCAGAGGTTAGGGTTCACACCCAGCACAGACACTGGATGAGGGTCAGGGAATTCAATCGTGCTGAGCCTCAGTTTCCCCATCTGCAAAGTGGGAAAAACGCTGTAATTGGACAGGAAGCAGCCATGTAAGTAACTCGGCGTGTGTAAATCTTAACACTGCAGCCAGTTGTGTAAGAAAAACTGCAAGCTCTCAGCTCTCAGACCAAGTTTGGAAATCAGGCCACCGAAATCTTTTTTTTTACTCAACACATTTTACCAAAAACTGTGACTTTCTGAATTGTCTTGCAAAGGACAGCAGTGCAAATGTGGTGCAGATCTGCCAGGATGGCGAAGGGACCCAGCTCAGTCCTTCCCACAGCGACAGCCGCCATGCGCACCTCCCCTGTCCAGCGCGCTGCCCGCAGTCCCGCCTTGCCTGCCGTGGCCGGCCTTCACACGTCCACCCGGCTTCTCTCCGTGTTTGTGGGATTTCACACAGCCCTGGCCTCTGGCCGTGACCCTTCCTTACCCCAGTGTGACAACCAAACGTGTCCCCTGCCTGAGAAGCCCTGGCTCACCCACCTGGCCTCCTGCCCTGCGGATCCCAAGGGCGCCATCGGGGGCTCGCAGGGGCCCAGAGAGTGGGGCGCAGTCCTCACCAGGCACCAAACACCAGGGCCCAATCTCTGTGGATGCGGCCGGCCCGCAGGGAGCGCGCACAGTCCCGGCTGGGCTGGAGTCCCACTCCCGAACCCTTTTTCCTTTCTTTCCTTTTAAACTACGCACTCACAAAAGAAGTGATTAATTTGCAAATCCCACTGAGCTCAGAACCCAGTCACCCTCAGGCAGATGTGGAACCTGTGTCGGGCCAGGCCCCTCGAAGACTTCCAGCCCATGGCTGCAAGAAGAAATGCGATCTTCTCACCTGGTGTGCAGAAGGCACGCTGCCCCAGCGGGGCTGGCACTGCTTCGCAGCTCACCTGACTGCCCTTTGAAGAGGACGATTCTCATCACAGCGGCTACAAAGGGCTACAAAGTCCTGGACTCCTTGCTTTGGAACCTCCTTCCTGGTCTTTTAAATGCAAAGTTTGCCATTCTAATGACCGGCCAGGATAGGAGACTCATGGAGACCCAGCTGGAGTGTCTCAGAGCCAGGCAGCTGGGGTCGATTTTCCCCACTTCTCATCTTCTCCTTTTATTGCGTTAGCTTGACGGTGGCTGGCTCAGGTGATCCGCGCAGTGCCAAGTCATAAAGGGGCACGGTTCTGAGGAGATGGAGGAATCAGATGCTTCTTTCAGATTCCCTGGAGAGATGAGTTGGGTGATGCATGGCTGGTCATGTGCAGCATTGGGAAAAGGCGAGCACGCGTGCGAAGCGGGCATGGGCGCTGCGGGATTCCAACATGAAACCCAACATCATAGCCCAGCAGACGCTGCCCTCAGCTGCGCGACAGGCAGGGAGCTAGATCTTGGGGCAGGAGTTACTGCGGTGGGGGCCCAGGCCGCATAAACGGTGTGGCCGTGCCGGGGAGACCGGAGACTGGAAATCCTCACCACCCACTCAGCAGACTCGGAGTGGTGCAGGGAATGAGGAAAGACCGAACCACCAGGAGGGCGGCAGGAGCAGGCAGCCCACGCGGAAGCAAGAGCCTCCCAGGAGGCTGTGCGAGGACGCTCGGCTGTGGTGGCCCCGGGAAGCACACGTGGAAGCAGCGGGACCCCACCTCTGATCTGTCGGATCAGCTCTCAACCCAAGCCTTGGAGATGGCACATGATGGGAGATAGGAGAAGCCAGGCCCTCGGGCACCGCATGCGCACAGCACATTGTGCAGGCACTTTGGGGAGCAACTGATTGGGGATCTGTGCTTAAAACACAAGAAGAGCCATGACTTCACTCACTGCCATGCCATCGATGAGAAAATGAGAGAAAACAACCCCAAAGTTCATCAGTTGGAAAGCAGCAGCTTAAATTTGTGTACACCATTGGCTTCAAACACGTCCTCACACTCCATGGCATGGCACATCCGTCACATGACGCCGGAGACGGCTGGTCAGGTGGACTCTCGGAGTAGTGGAGCCATTTGAAATGAGTTAGCCCTGGGACCGTTGGTCTGCAAAGTTCTCCAAGGATGTTGGGAGTGGAAAGCGAGGCACAGAGCAGCCATGTGTCCTGCTGCCATGTGAGCGGGAGCCCAGCACAGGACGGACCGCAGGGACACAGTGCCCAGTGATCAGCGGTCACGGGAGGACAGAGACCACAGTGCTCCCCTCAGGCCCACAGTCGCAGACAGAGAGTAGGCCGGGAGCACCAGAGGCTGGGGCGGGAAGCCCACTCGGTGTCTCTTGGGGGCAGATCCCAGTCGTGCAAGGCGCAGGGCGGCATGAGGCTGAGGGTCTGGGCCTGCGCTTACACGTGGCTCGGAGGGAAATGTCTGCGTGCTGTGTGTTCTACCACAGCCGAAGTTGTTTTAAATGAGTAAAACAGGAGGCTGTATTTGCAAATGCATAGCAGCTCTCTGCGAGGCTTCGCCATGGGAGGGAAGCTGAGAAATTAAACACTGAGATGGGAGGGAAACTTAATTTGCACTCTACTTTTTTGGGTAATGTTGGAAGTTTCTGTGACTGTGTGCATGGGATGCATTCTGAAAATATCTTTTTTTAAATGTCAAGGAATGCTAAGTAATTACAATGGCTAAATAGATTTACTGTACCAATATATAATAAGTGTACACTATGTGGTTACATGTAATTTATAGTATATATTTATATTAATATTCTGTGTTTTTATACCTATGCAATATGTAGTACAAAGATATATTTAGCCATCTGTGACCTGCTCTAGGAGACTAGAATTCTGCTCTGTTACACTTAAAAAGATTATTAGCTACAGGGGAAAATGGGATTTGGGCTTGTATTTTTCCACTATTACGTAAGCAAATAAAACTACCAAACTGCCGTCTTTATTTAAATACTCTTTAGGACATGTGGGACTTATCCCCAGCAGCTCCCATATTTCCCCCCTCTCTCTCAACCCTACCTTCTGTGGAAAGAAGTTGCAGCAAACAACACAGGCGCTGAGCCGCTGGGGAGGTGTCTCCCTCTTAGGTAAAATGCACGAGCCCCATTACCCTAAATGGAAAAGAGGCGTCCACAGCCACACCAGGGTCTGTGGCTCTACATCTCCCTGTGTCTCTCGCCCCTACCCGCCCTGCAGATGAGCCGGGCCAAGACGCGCAGGCCCTTCGCAGCCTGGGCTCAGGCTGGGCGTCAGGGAGCCCCCACCCTGGGTACAGAGCCCCAGGCAACAGGGAGGCAGGGGACAGAGGACAGGGAGACCAGAGCTGAAGTACGGCTCTCATTTCTCACCTCATGGCCACAGGCTCCAGGGCTGGGTGGAGGAAGAGGTGGAGGTAGAATTCCCTGGGCTGGGGACAGGTAGCCTGGGGGACAGGTATTCTGAGGGACAGGTAGTGTGGGGGGCAGGACATCCGAGGCTTTGTTCAGACCCTGTGCCCTTGTGGCGGTTGTGTTGGCAGCTAGTGCTGGGCAAATAAGCCACGAGAGCCTCGCTGCCCAACGTGTGATGGAAGACGCCGCCTCAGTTCCTTCGGCACTGCTATCGAAGTGCCGGAGGCTGAGGGGCGTAGAAGAACAGAAGTGGATCTCTCAG
This sequence comes from Heterocephalus glaber, assembly GCF_000247695.1. Next base: position 26,177,911 of record NW_004624747.1, read on the forward strand.
GATTGAGGCTGCAAGTCCAAGGCGGAGGCCAAGGCGGAGGCCGTCGGCCCGGTGAGGGCTGCTTCCTCCTAGGCAGACGGCGTCTCCCACCCTCACCTCTCTGTGAGAGCCATGAGCAGTTTTCTGGGGTCCCATTCACAAGGCTCTGCTCTCATGCCCAGTCACTCCTGAGCCCATCACCGTGAGCTCAAACACGCAGGCCGCTGCAGCCGGCTTTGAGTCATGTACTCAGGGACTAGGTCTGTCAGTCCCAGAGCACAACAGTGAGCCCCTCTGCTGTCCGTCCATCTTCCTCACCGGCTCTCTCCAGCTACAAGTCTAGCGCTGCATCCCAGGCACACCGCACTTCCGGCTCGATGTATTGGCCAAACACGGTGTGCATGTGAGCGTTCCAAGTTTGAAGTTTGGGGTTCTGAGCCAAAGGTTGGTGAGGAAATGAGCCAAAAATCAGGCTCAGATGAAGCACAATGGATGGCTTTGAAGACCTCCCCACAAAAGAAAAGTCACGGAGGCAGAGAGATGTGCACATGTTCGCCCGCTCACCCATCCATTTGTCGCCCACTCATCATCGGAGGCGTTTGGAGTGAGTGGCCATGGGCTACTGGAGCTGGATCCGTGCGCCCCGTGCTGTGGATGGGATGTGTCCCCCGTTTCCGGTGTTGAGGTCTGGTCACCAAGGTGCTGGCCTTGGCAGGGGGCCTTGGCGTTGGGCTTGGGGGAGGGTGGAGCCTCCTCTGGCTCCACCCCTGGGCCTCGTGAGGATTCGCTGAGCAGGGGCTGCCGAGAGACAGCAGGCGGCCCCAGAACCCAGATCCTTTGGATCGGACCCCAACCTCGCCGCAGCCCTGGGGTCCCCCGCACGCAGCCTGTGGCCCCCACTGCTTCGCTTAGCCTCGTGTGTGAAGCCCCATCCACTGTCCGTGCTTGCTCCTTGGTGTGGTCAAGAGAGACCCCACCGCCCTGCCCGCATGGAGCCACTGAGCGCCTTCCTCACGGACATTGCCCTTAATGAATCCTGGGCCGTGCTCATCCCCAGAGGACCCTGAAGCAGAGCAGTCTGTTGGGCTTGCGGAGGGTGGAGCCCAGGGTCCTCACACGCCCTTAGGCGCTCTGCCTGAGCCCAGGCCCAGCCCTGGAAGCGTGTTTCCCAGGACGCGCCCCTGGCATTTCCAGGCGTGGGGCAACTGTATCTTCGACCTTTTGAAGAATGAATTAATCGTTTTGAGAGTGACTGCACCTTCTTCATTCCCACGCAGCCTGCCCTGTCTTGTTCTGTTTCCATCCGTAATTGAATCTGTCCAAGACTTAGCACAAAATCCAGACCCTTGGTCTCTCCAGAAAAGCTAAGGCCTCAGCAGCTGGTGCTGCTCCAGGGTTGGCCATGCCTGCTGCCGCTCACCTTCCCAGCACCGATTCTACACATGGAGTGCACATTCCTCCTTATTGTGAAGCACCCGGGTGCCCTCTCTGGCTCCCATGTCCAATGCCCTGGGTCCTCTGGCAGCTAAATATGGGATTCCTGTGGTGGGATGAGATAGGATGGGGTGGGGTCGGGTGGGGTGGAATAGAACAAAACAAAATGCAATCGAATAAAATGGAGTGGAAAGGAATGGAGGGAAGGGAAGGTCCCACGTTGGAGCCTTTCAGATTCGTGCACAGCCCTGCCATACCCCTGATATAGCAAGTACTCAGGAATGTGTTCCATGAGTGAACAAATGGCAAGAAGAAAGAGGGAGAGGGGAGGCAAGGCTGGAGGGAGGGAGGGAGGGAGGGAGGGAGGGAAGCCTCCGTGGTCCCCAGCAGCTGACCTGGCCTGGCCGGAAGCTACAGCACTTTCCACTCGACATCAAGAGAAATCTGCTGACCCCAGCTTCTCACGAACGGAATTGGCCTCCGCCAGAAGGACTGAGCTCTGCCACTCCAGGAGATGCCCAGTGAGGCTGAGGTGTCCCCTGCCAGGGCAGCCACAGGGGACGCCCGCCCCAGGGACCTCGGGGCCCCGCCATGACTCACTCACCGTCCGGCCGGCTGCCATTTGTCCTTGTTGGGGACTGGGAGGCTGAGCTGTCACCGGCTGAGCTGCTGCCCCCGGGCCGGGGGACCAAGTGATGCTCGAAGCTCCACACCGGCCCCACAGAGTGGTCCGCCAGGCTGGGGGCCCTGTGTGCACTCGCCCCCCCGCCTCACTGCCTCCCTCCTCGATGTCTCTCCGTATTCACCTTCTCTTTTCTCTCTGCCTCCTCCTCCTCCCTCTCCTGCCTCATCTCTCCTCTCTCCTCCTGGCTCCTGCTTTTCTTCCCTCTCTTTCCCATCCTTTTCTCTCCTCCTCCTCCTCTACCTTCTCTCTTCCCGTCTTCTCCTCTCCCCACTTCCCTCCCCTTCTTCCCCTTCCCTCTCTGGAGAGATCTGCCCCTCACCGAGCTGGAACCACCTCTCTGGGTTCTCCAGTGAGGTCTTTGGGGTGCAGCCCCCCCCCACAGACCCCAGCTGGAGACCTTTCCCAGCCTGGCACAGTTCGTTCAGGGCCCAGTTGTCCCGAGCAGCTGGCACGTGGAATCAGTGGATCTGGGTTTGGGTCTTGTTTCAGGAGCTGAGCTCCTTGCTGGAGGCAGGGTCTGGCCCTGCACAGTGGCGCCTCCTCTACAGGACGGGGGCAGCACAGTGAGTGTGACTGAGGACAGGGTGTGCACCCCGAGGACCGCTCACAGCCCCTGCCCCACTGAACCTGCAGCTCCCATCAAGAAGACGGGTGACGTGCAGAGTGCTCAGTGCAAATCATGCAGCCTCCATGTGCGCCAGGAGGTGGCTGGATCTCTAGGAGCCCACGGTCCACACTGTGGCTCTCCTGGGCTAGGGAGGGACACAGGCTTCTTTCTGCAGCCCTCACATGAGGCTTACTCTGAGCCACCAGCTAGAGAAGCCAGAGTCAGAGGCTGCGGGGCCCTTCGGGGTCTGGGATCTCCATCTGCCCAGGGTTGGGCCTGCAGGTCTGTCACGCACACCTCCTGGGCAACCTCACCAGCTCTGTCCCTGCAGGCTTCAGCCTTTGCTCTCAGTTTCCTTACCCCCTCCCCACATAGAGCAGGGATCAAAGCCCTGAGGAGCAGGCTGTCTGTGTCGCTGCCACCTCCAGTCCCTCCAGACCCGCCGTGCACCCTCAGTGCTGGGTGGATATTTCTGGAAGGATCGCTCGTTGTGGGGCGGGTGCAAGGGGCCTCCCAGCAGGCCCTGGAGAGCTTGTGGCAGCACGAGTCCCTCCAAGCAGGGCTGGGGCGGGGAGTGGGAAAGCGTCGCCGTCACAGGTGCTTTGTGGCACGGCAGTGTGACAGGGGCTTGGGGACCCAGACCATTTTTCAGCAGGTCGAGGTTTTCCATCTGCGGTGTGAACACTATTAATCCGCTCCCCGAAGCCCTCAGCTGGGGAGGCCCCTAAGCAGAGTTTACTCAGAGACAAAATTGCAGCCTTTAAACTGATTTCTCAAAGGATGCAGTTCATTTCAGCATCTTTATTCCCTATTTGGGCTGTGTGCAAGACACCTAGGAATGGCTCTTTCTAAATTGGAGGTCCCCTTGGATAGCCTCAGAGAAGCCGCTCCGCCTCTGCACCTCACATTTGTAGGATCCCCGAATCCCCATCACAGCTGCTCCACAAACCTGTCCTGGCAGCAGCACACCCTTCTCAGCTGCACAAGGGACAAAGGAGCCAGTGCAGGGGGAGGAAAGTGGCTCCCCAGGGACACCGTGCCGAAAGGTCCCTGTGACTCAGTGTTTCTATCCACTGCTTTTCTGCTTGGTATCTCACTCCCTTATTGTGTGAGCTGATGGCTCCCTGAGGGGCCACCTGCTGCCCTTGAAGCTGGGCTGCCTTGGTGTTAGAACATGAGGAACCATTCAGAGGTGACCCAGTGTGGTGTGGCATCCAGGTGACCAAGGAAGGCGGGGATTTCTTCTGAAGCTGCCTCCCCCGGCTTTGGTTTCCCGTGGTGCCGATGTCAGGCATGAGGTAAATACTGTCATCTCCCAAGAGTTAAAGCATAGCACCGAGGTTACCTGTTCTCTCCCATGTCCACCTCTCACAAAAGGGGGAACTGAGGCCCGGCAGAGCAGGAGTAGTGGCCAAACGGGTGGTTTGTCAGTATTGCTGGTTGCAAAGGCACCCAGACCAAATCTGGCTAAATTAAGCCAAAATCAATGCATGAAGTGACAAGCAGGAGGTCAGAGTGGCATCAGAGGCAGAAAGACAGGCTCAGAGTGAGCAGGGACCAGGGCAGTCTGAGGACAAGGTGACAGAGCCAGGCCCACAGGTGGGTGGGTCAGCCAGCACTGGCTGTGGCCAGGACTGGACCCGACCACTCCTCCTTTCCTTCTCTGCAGCACTCGTTGATGAGGGCCCAGAAAGCCACATCCTCTGTGCCACCCCACTGTAGCCATGGAGACTGAGAAAGAAAGGGATTCGCCGCTTGGGCTTCAAACCAGGGTGGCTACAGAAGCTGACTTCCCACCCCAGCTCCAGGTCATAGGAGAAGGCAGGTCCTCTGAGGAGATCTGCTCCTCTACCATGCCACTCAAGCATATGATGCTGGGAAGTTCTGCAATGAGAAATCTCCCATCCCAGGGCTATCTTTCTTCCCAGTCCTCCTCCAGTGCTATGCCCAGCATGCTGGGTGCTGGGAGAATGGAAGCAGAGATTGAAGCATCTGCTTGCCCCCTACACATAGCCTGACAGCCCCATCAGCCTGGGGTGCCACCCCTCAAATCTAAACACTGATCTTCATTTAGTCCTGGGCTTTGTCATCTCTTAGTCGAGCCTCCGGGATGGCAGAAGGCTCTGCTCTCCTGCATGGAGCCAGTTCTCTTCAGCTCATCCATTTTCTATCAGGGATGATTTCAAGGCACTTCATAATGGCTTTCCCTGAATTGGAGATGCTAAATGGTGCACACACACTTAGGATAGTTTGGCAAGGACACTCAGCCCTTGCCTGTCTTTGGAGTGCCAAGCAGACTCTGACAATCAACTACAGGTCTGTAAGGCCACACTGGGCTGCCCTCCGCTATGGCAGCATTTGATTTTCTGTTGAGCAGCACTTGACTTCCTGTTGAGCAGCAGTTAACTTCCTGTTGAGCAGCATTTGACTTCCTGTTGAGCAGCACTTGACTTCCTGTTGA
>NW_004624747.1:26183176-26220945 GCF_000247695.1 Heterocephalus glaber
TGTTGAGCAGCAGTTAACTTCCTGTTGAGCAGCATTTGACTTCCTGTTGAGCAGCACTTGACTTCCTGTTGAGCAGCAGTTAACTTCCTGTTGAGTAGCAATTGACTTCCTGTTGAGCGATAACAAGGGGCAAGTTCTTCAAGAAGTACTGGGCTGGGCATTTCAGTAACCCTCCCTAGAGCTGAGTTTCCTTCTCTGAGCTCTCCTTCCACTTACCATTACCTCCACAAAATCCGAGGAGCCGCTTGGATGTTCCTTTCTATGATGGCACCTGTAAGTGTCACAGGAAAGGAACCAGAGGTATGTTTGCAGGATTGCTGGCAGGTGAGCCCCCAGTGGTCCCGTCTAGGAAAACAAAGCTGGAGGCTGGAGGCTGCAACGGGACCAGGCCTGTTGTGGTAACTAATTCCAGTGTAGTCACCTCCTCCAGGCCCAAGCATCTGCTAAACCCCAGGGCACCATAGCAGCCAAGACAAAGGAGCTACCCCTTGGGAGGGAAGAAGGGAGACCAACAACCAAACAAGATCTGCAGCAGGGCTCAGGGAGACCGTGACGATCCGCCCCAGGAGGTTTCAGGAGTTGGGGCACGGATGGGTGTCGCCTTGGGCATTCAGGTGTTTGAAGGTGTCAGCGACAAGCTGCAGCCAGCTCTGCAGAGAGCAGTCAGAGGAACCGCAGATGCAAAAGTCAGGGTGAGCGTGGCATGTAGGTGGAGCAGGCAAGAGCCCCTGTGTGGCAGAGTGACGGGGTGCAGGAGGTGGAGGATGGAGTTGGAGGGGGATGCACCCCTAGAAACCCAGGAGAGGACTGCAGGTGGTATCCTAGGAAGTCAGGGGGACTGCTGAAGATGAAAGCAACCTATGAGTTGGACGTTACCGAAAGACCTCTCCAGTTCCTGGGCAGAGAATAGATCGTAGAGATGAGAGCAGAGTGTGGGAGATCAGGCAGCCATTTTGCTACAGGAGGGAGAAGAGAAGGGCCTGGGCTGACAGGTCACAGAGAGGACGGATGGGTCAATCGGAGGCAGCGCCAGCAGGAAGAGCAGAAGGGCACATGTGGGTGGCATGTGTGGAAAGGAGCTGCCCATCGTGCGCTCCCTGTCAGGCTTGAGGGTGATGGTGCCTACCCCAGTGGGAAGGCGGAAATGCTTGCAGGGGAGTTTGAGCACCCCGCTTTCTGCCAGCGCCTTGGAGTCTGGAATCGAGTCCCCTCTGCAGAAGTCCAGCTCCAGCTCCTCTGGGGCAGTGGCCCTGGGGCTGCCTCCAGCACAGGGGGCCCGGGCAGGGGCCACAGCCACACGAGCTGCTGGGGTTTCTGACTCAGTGGGCCTCTCATCTTGCAGCTGCTGGCTTGGTGCAAGATTAAGACCCTGTATTTGGATTTGTCCCCTGAAAAGACGAAAACAGCTCTTCCTGCTCTGCCTGCCTTGAGGACACTGTCCCGAGCTTTACTGAAAAGAAATGACACCCAAGCCGACCACAGAGCCACTGCATCCGGGAGGAGGGGTGGTGGCCTTGTAGAGCTCACTGGTTACTGGCTCCTGCAGTGGGAGTAAATTCTTCGAGAATGAGTACGATCTGCACCCCAAATACAACAGGAGGTGGCACAGCAAGACTCAGCTCCCCCACCCTAGCGGAGCCTGGCCTGCTTAGAAAATGCCATTGCTGCTGAGTGCCAAAGGAGGGGCTCAGGGACCACAGCAGGGCAGCCCAAGACATGCCGATGCCCATCACTCTGGGCAGCAAGCGTCCCAGACCACAGGGATTCCCTCTGCTCTCCCCAAGCCTTGCAGACTTGTGCCCTGGAAAAGCCTGGCGGATGGATGGCAGATGCCCAGATGGGATGCTGGGGAGAGGAAGCCTTCTGTTTCCAAAGTGAAACTTTCCTTTATCCCCTTCAGGGCTTTTTCATCTCGGCAGTTAGTGCAACCGCAGAGACCAGCAACTCATCAATTACAAACATTAACTGTAAATTACACTTTTGCATAGTTGATTCAGCCTCCTCATTATGTATTTAGTAGAGCTTAGCCGGCATAAAATGCAGCAGCAGGCTCTGGAGCAGATCCAGCGTGTGTCTTCGGTGATACTTGGGAAATGTGAGGTTTCAGTGTGGACTCGGAGCCCACTCTGGAAAGTCTCCAGCAGTTTCTGCTGTGGGCTTTGCTCTTGGAATGGGTCCAACCCTTCTGGAAAAGCTGATAGCTTCAAAGGCTGCTCCTGCCCGCCTTTCCAGCTAGGCAGAGGTTCTGGCTCCCCACGCGGGCAGGAATTAATATTAACCTGACTAGTGGAAGGGAAGGGAAGTGTGAATGTCGGGTTGCTCAGCTCGGGACAATCACTCATTCTGTACTCCTTCAACAAACGTCTGAGGAGCACCGTGTGTGGGTCGCTGAGGTGGTGACACACGGAGGCAGTGGACAGGGACGATGGCCCCACTGCGGCTGAGCTCACACTGAGCAAGAGCCTGGAGCTGAGCCGCGGTGCACAGACAAGGGGCAATCAAAATGTGCAGTGAATGCGTAATTTGAAACATGTTGCAGTGAAAGACACATCGCCATGAATCCCCTCAAAACCCTCCTCCTCGTTTATCCCATCATTCCTGCCTCTTTCTGCAGCAGCTCTGGAGTCCTCTTTCCTGAGTGTCCTTACAAGGTGTTATCAAAAATATGGTGACTGCTGCTGCCCAGAACCATCCAACAGAAAGGGAGGCTCATAAAAACATGACACTGTGTCCTCATCCACCTCATTCACCAGATCTGGCACCGTGTGACTTCCGGCTCCTCCTCAAGGTCAAAACAACCATGAAAGGGCATCATTTTGAGTCTATTCAAGACATCAAAGCAACCACAACAGCACAACTAAAGACACTCAGTAAAGAGGACTCCGGAGCTGCTCCAGAAAGTGGCAAGAGCGATGGGATAAGTGTATTTGAAGCAAATATACTTGTATTTGAGAGGGATTCATGGAAAAGTACCTTTCCTGCATTTTTAAAAATTTAAACATCCATCATATTTTGGATCACATCCAGTAGGTGTGTGATGTGTCACATGGTTGTGTAGCTGAAGCAGCAGTGAGCCCGGGCAGCCACAGCCAGCAGGGTGACAGGGGGCAGAGCATGGCAGCAGGAGGGACCTGGGGCGTTTGAGTCATACAAGGGGCCGAGCAGAGTGACCTGGAAATGGTAAAGGGGTTGGGAGCACAGTGAGGAGGGAGCTCCACACCAGGGCTTGGGGACCAAATGAAGCCAGGCTTGGAGTGGTCACTGACGAGCACTTGTTAAAGTGTGATTACCTTGGGTGTGTTTCCATCTACACGCTCCAGTTTGCATCAATTCGTGCAGCCCCTGCTCTGTATTTGCCATGGTCCTGGTGCCCCCTCATGCCTCTCACCTACAGACAGGAAGCTTGACCTGACTCCTTCTGTGTTTTTGAGGATGCTTCAGGGTGAAACTCTTTCTCCCTGAGCTCAGCCCAGCAGGACAAGGGTCATCACATGCAGTGGGTGACACGTGGCCCTCGTGTCTCCTGTCTCTTGTGGCTTCCTCGGGGTGTTCCGGTTCCTTCTAGCCCTGGGTATGGCCATTGTCTAGCACTGACACTCACTGGATACTGTGCATCCACAGTGGCTTCAGTCCTCCCTCAGCCAGCTTCGGAAGCCTTTCCTGGACCTGGGCAAACATCCCCGGGGCTCCATCCTATTCAGGCCTAAGCGGCTGCAGAGTCCACGGTCTCCTTTGCTCTTCTCTGCCCCAGATCCCATGTTACTTCTGTTCCATCTCCACCACACCCTGCTGGCAAAGGACAAAACATCCTCAGGAAGCAAGCCAAGGAGCTGTGACAGCAGAGCACTGTGTCCTGCTGCGTAACAAGCCACCCTGAGCTTCCTGGCTCCGCACAGCCATCTACCACATCTCGTAGTGCACAGGTGAATCCCTGGAGCCATGATGCTCCAGTGCAATTGCTCGGGGTGGGGTGGCAGGCCCTCTCCTCCACGAAACCCTGCACCTGGCCGTCTGTGTGCCATGGTGTCTCGGGCGGTGGTCTCCCCTGGAGACAGAGGCAGCACCCACATTTCCCTGCAGCCTCGGAAGTCCCACAGCCTCACCTCACAGCATCCTTGGGCCAAGGGGAGTTACAGAGCAGCCTGGTTTCCGGGAAGGAGGCACCAGTGCCACCTCTTGATGGGGAGCACAGCTGGGACGAGGATGGTTAGACCCTGAGCCTGCTCAGCAACCCAGCACCAGTCTGCTGGAAAGTCAGAAGCTGCTCTCAGTAGCACACAGGGCCACTGAAGAAGGGAAATAGATCCAAGGGGACCAAGTGCAGCTTGCTGCTAGCATTCATTTAATTTTCAGCCATCCAGAATTACTGCATTTTGCAAAAAGAAATACCACCACTAAATGCAGAGTGCTATGAACAGAATGATGTCTTGTGCTTCCAAAGACTTTTGACATACTAGGGTAATGTGAAAATAATAATAAAAGTAACTTATGTTGCGGCAAACTTTGGGGGGTAAGATTAGGACTGTATGTGCGAGCTATCAAGGGGCAAATGCTCCACCCACAAGCTCTGACAGCAAGTATTCTCAGAGCAAACCGGAAGTGGGGGTAAGAGTCTCAGTATCTGGTTCTCACCTCAGGAAAAGCTGAACATCGAACTTGTAGAAAGCCTTCGGCTGCTCTGTGGGTCACCAAGGTTGCTGGGTAAAGGGGTGGTTAAGTCCCTTGCCCCAGGACCCCTTCACTGAGTAGCAAAGCCATAGTTCAGACCATGCATCTGCTTCCAGAGCCCTGGCTGGGATACCCACCCTGTTCTGTCTCTGCAGACACCAGGAGACAAAGAGAGCAGCCACACAGGAAGCCTGCTCAGCCACGGCCACACACTGCCATTACGGAAGCTGCAAAACACCAGGGTCTTCGTGTCACCTCTCAACACTGCCGGTTGGTGGCAAGGAACCAGGCGTTGCACATCCTCCTGCCGACCTCCCGGGTGACGCAGCGTGCAGCAGCATTGCCCTGCTTTGCAGCACGGGGACACCTGGGTTACTTCCGAGCCAGCGGCATCGATCTGCTGTGCAGTGGGGCTCTCTCTGCTCACCTTCTCATCTCTCACTTGTGCCTAGGGGTCATCAGCCTTTGGGGTCAGGGGAAGAGAGAAATAAAGTGTTGATTGTTTAAACCCAAACTCATAACACCGTCCAAGCGTGTCTCTGGAAAGCTTTCCTCCTACTGCCCAGCAGGGTCCTGGGCCCTGAATTCTGTCCTACGTGCTAATTGCAGAGAACAGGGAAGAGCAGGAAAGGCTCTGCTAGAAATGGGCAAGTCCTCCCTCACTGCCCTGCATACTGACCAGCAGGGGGGAGATGTCACTGGTGCAAGAATCAAGGACAGCAGGACCCATCCTTGGAGTGGGGACACTGCTCTTCCACAGCTGCTTTTGTCTGAGGCTCTCGTGCTATAGCTTCCCTTTGTCCCCAGCTATTTTCTGTTTCCTTTTATCTACTTCTCCTGGTCATTTGGAGGCTTCTGTTCTGTTCTCTCTTCTTAGACAGTTTTCTGTTGGTTGCAGTTTGCAGCTCAAGCCAATGTGCTCCAGCACCACGGAGAGCTCTGGGACACGGGCAGGGGGGGCGCCCTGTTGGCACTGAAGGACGGGCCCTGGACATGAGGACCACACTAGGTGGAAGAACAAAGCAAAGCCTGGGTCGAGTCACCCTGCTCCTGCTCCCTGGGAGCCACTTCCCCATTGTGAGGTTCATCCTGCACATCTCTCATTTCTGCAGGCGGTGAGCTGTGTGCAGTGGCTGCCAACTCTGAAGCTAAAATCCCTTCCCATGAGGAGGCAGGGAGGGAACAGTCGTTTTCAGCTTTTCAGCACAGTCCCAGACCCCGTGTTTCTGCCAGACAGAATCCCAGAGATAAAAGGTTTGCACATAGGGTTCCAAATTTTGTTGGGGGCTTTATTTTTCTTTTGAGTAAGAGCATTCTTGAAGCAAATTTTGAGAATTTCTTTCAGGAGTTACTGCAGTAAATCCACACCATTGGTTTCAGCAGCCGTGGTTCTCAGGTGCTCTCTGGAGTCACTTAAGTGTTGAAATCCCATTCTTTATTACTCCAGCCACACCACGAGGCCTGCCCACACTGGTGTGGAGGCTCTCAGTCACCTCAGACAGAAGCTCTTCAAACATTTGGTCTATCCAGAGGTGGGAGGGGCTTCTGGCCACAGACAGAAAGAAATATAGATGGCTTCTTTGCCCAGTTCTCATCTGCCAGGCGCTTCTGCTCCAGGACACTGTGTCTGCCAGTTAGGCTTGGGGTAAATGTGGGGTGCACAGATCTGAATGTGCCCCTCTCACAGCAGGTGCCAGATGGCATGTCCTCAAGGGAGATTTGCCAGCCAACCCTGCAGCCACTCATGGTCATGCTGGGGAGACCAGTCCAGTCTTCCTGAACACAAGGAAAGCTAATGTTTGTTGATGATTGCTGGTGACAGGCTCTGTTCTCGGTGCTTCTGATGTGTTCATTCATTTAACCCTCACATTAACTCTATGAATTGGGAAGGGTCAGTCATGTCCATTCTTCAAATAGGGAAAATGAGGCAGAGTGGCCCACACTGATCCAGCCAGTAGTTCAGGAGGCCAGGATTTGAGCTAAGGGAGTCTGTCTTAATTACTTCTCTCCCCCCGGGACAAAATACCTGAAACCCACAAGTTAAAGGGGGAAAGATTTATCTCAGCTCACAGTTTGTAGGGGTTTCAGACCATAGGTGGCTGGCTCTAAGGCAGGGCAGCATAGCAGAGGAAAAACAGTCCATGGCAGGGCAGGCAGGAAGTAGTGAGCAACAACATTGAGCCTCCCTTTCCTTTATCCAATCCAGGCTACAAGCCTTTTGGGTGGTGCCACCCACACCCAGGGTGGAGCTTCCATTGTCCTTACCCACAACTATGATAAACCAATCCATGGACTAATTTAGTGCCACACACACTTAATCCCAGCATCACACACCCTAGATCCAGCCAGTTCTGCAAAGCCCCACCTATGAGTGTTCAAGGCTTGGGGGAAGATCCAGACATGAGCTGTAACAGTCTGTTTGAAAGCTCCCAGCGTGGACCCTAACACTGCATTAGTGTTGGTTTGAATTTCTAAATTCTGTCTTTCCCTCCTTCCTTCTCTCCCTTCTTCCTTCCATGCCTCTTCCCAGTCTTCCCTTCACTTTTTGCTTTCTCTTCCATGCTTTGAAACACCTGCTGAGGGCCCTGCATCTTGAGCCTCTCAGACCAGAGCCTCTCTTGATGAAGTAAGGATGCAGGGTGCAGGGTGGTGTCAGGCGGCCTCAGCCCCCATTCATGGTACTGCACCCCTCAGAGTGTTGGGTGGTGTGGACCTGCTGCCCCCTCAGAGTCACCACACTTCTATGCAAAGCCCCCTGAGGGGCAGAGGACACATCTTGGAGAGGCAGGAGGAGCCGAATGCCTGGTGTTCCGAGCCAGAGGCGGCAGAACAGAGAGCTGCAGAGTATGGCTCAGGCTGCACCATGCCTCAAAGGTCAAGAGCTTTATATTTAAAAATCCGGGGGTATTATAGGGAACCCCAGATCCCAGATTCTCTAGAACAGGTCCTCTCTATTCAGCATGACTGACAGCCGTCACCAGACTGTAGCAGGGTCACCCCTTTGAGGGACACAGCAGGACCACTGTGCTGAGAGCTGTACCACACTGCGAAACACAGTTTCCTCCCTGTGATTCGGAGACATCCAATGTGCATTTCTTGAGAGGGAGAAGATAAGACAGCGTGGCCCTGGAGAAGGGGAAGGGAATCATATGAATTCATAAAAGTAAGCGAATCAGGGAGTCAGTTCTGAATCTTCCTTGTTCTGAATCAGCTTGCCCCTCTGTCAGGCTGACCTCGCTGGGCCTTTCATCTCAGACATCGCTGGGGTCCCTGTGGACACAGAACAACCCCTCCCTGTCTCTGCCTCGAGTCTCAACCCCCTGAAATCTGACAGAGTTCCAGAAGCTTCTGCCCCCCCAGGACCAGAAGCTGTCTTGAGCTCACTCGGGCCAGTTGTGTCCAGCTCTTTGAAAGCCAGGGGTTTCTTCCAATTTCAAGAGTTTTCCACTCTGGACCCAAGAGGATGCTGGTCGGCTCACAACTGGGTATCTGGGTAGGGGTGCAGCAGCATGTTTGGGATGGGCACGCTCGGGGTCCCCCCTACCCGGGGATGAAGGCCTAGCAGATGTCATGGGTCCCTAATTGCGGGGATGGGAGCCTCAGCCACCACCCTGCGGGTTTGCACTGAGACGTGGAATGATGCACGCATGGATGGTGGCCCGTTGCACGCAGTACACACTGTGACTGTCTTGTGAGCAGCAGGGTGGCATTTTCACTCTTCGGTTAGCCTGAGCAGAACACCTTAGGAAGGTTCTCATTGCTCCCCCAAATCATCCACCCCTCTTGTCTTCCAAAGCCAGAGTGAAGGTGCCGGCCGCCTCGCCTCCTGCCTGCTGTCCAGCCAAGCGCGTTGTCTCGCTATGGGCCACTGTGGCCTCAGGAGGAGGCGGTGTGTGGGCTCCGTGGCCACCCTCTCCAGACCCCCAGGCCGAGGGAGGGCGGTCACCTGACCTCAGGATAGCAGGATGACGGCCTGCACTGACGCCCACAGGGGGCTCTGGAGGAGAACGCAGATGCGCTGTGAAGCCCTCAGCTCTGTGTGCAGAGGGCCCTCAGGGTACCGAGAGGGCAGCTGTGACAGTTGGGACTCTGCCCCCTGCAGGAGAGCGCGCGTTTGCTGAGTAGTCGATCAAGAATCCCAGCAGCCGGCAGCCAGCGGGATGAGGGGTGCCGGGCGCAACATTTGCACTAAGAACCCAGTGAAACCAGACTTCTCCCAACTCCGAGCCCCACTGCTGACCTCCCAAGATAGAAATTCACTCCTGAGATCTGCAGCCCGGGGCTGGACAGTCCAGGCGTTACCTCAGTTTCCCCTCCAGAAGGATCCCTGGTGTCTCAGAAGCTGTGGTCCTCTGGGCCCCACCTTGGGCTCAGGGAGCTTCAGGCAGAGTCCGTGTCCCTGGGCTGGGGTTACCTCCTGCTGGCCCCAGAGCGGGCCCGGGGTGTGCGGTGGGGAATTAGCACCCAGCTGCTGAGACACCCTGAGACTGCAGGGCGCAGCCGAGGCTGATGATTGGCGGGCAAAGAGCAGGGCTGCACCCCACTGTCCACATGTGAGCTCCCGGTAGGCTGTGGAAACCCTGCTTCACTCTGCCTGGGAACAAGCGGCCTTCCCAGGAGACACCAGCCCGCGATGGTGCTGGCCATGCAGCCACTGCTCGGGCGGCCTTTTTCGGGGCACAGCGGGGCATCCCAGGCCCCTCAGCCCAGCCCTCGAGGCTCCTGGGACCTGGCCACCTCACAAACCCAGCCTCAGGCCTGCAGCACTGCTGTCTTACGTCCCATCCGTGCTCCTGCCAGCAGCACCAGCCTGGTCTGCCTCCTCCTCTCTGCCCAGCAATGCCAGTGGCTTTGCCCGCACAGTCCAGAGAGCAGCTTAGGACTCGCAGGCGAACGCTGCCTGGCGCAGTGACTCACACTCGACTGCAGAAGCAGCCACAGCAAAGGCGAAAACAAGCAGACAGGGCTGTGCTGCTGCAATGTGGCAGCCAAGCACAGGGCCAGAGGGGGCAGTGTGCTGTCCCCTGCCTTGCAGAAATGTCCCTCTGGCCGCTGTGTGGTCCTTGGCTCTAGGCAGGGTGGGATGCTCCATTTCAGGTCGGCTCTGCCCCCGCTAGCTGGGAGGCTGTGAGCGAGCTGCTTTTCCTTCCTGGGCCTTCGTTTCTTCGTGCGAACCCTAACCCCCTGGACCAGCCCTGGTTCCCGAAGCCCACGGGGTGAGCCTGCTGAGCCTAGGTCTGGGCCCCTGGGACGGGCAGGGCTGGTCTGGAGTGTTAGACTCCAGGTCGCACTCACTAACGGTCCTGGGCAGAAGAGCTCTCACGACAGGACCGAGGCCACTCAGCATCTCAGGGGCAGCTGCTGGGCTGGGAGCGGTGACCTCCCGCCAGGCACGTGGCACCAGGGATAGCGTGGAGGAGAAAAGCCCCCAGCCTCTGTAGAAGGCGCTGGGGAATCAATCCCACACACGCCAGTCACCTGGCACGGGGGCTGCATGCCAGGAGCACCCACCGCTGCTGCAAAGAACCAGGGAGCCCCCGTGCCTTCGCAGTGGCTGCCTCACCCCTGCCACCCCTGCATCTGTGGCCAGCCTGCATCTAGCGCATGGGAGGCTGGGACTGGGGTGCATGCTCCTCAGCCCCCCAAGGAGAGGGAGCAGCTAACAGAGTCGCGTACAGCATCTGCCAGCACCTATGAAGGTGAACAGAGGAGGGCCCTCTTAGTTCAGAGCGCAGCCAGGTTCAGGCTGTATCAGGCAAACTGGGTGAACTCATTGTCAGAAGAGCTGGTAAAGCTGCGCGTGGTGGTGCATGGCTTACAATCCCAGCGCTCTGGGAGGCTGAGGCAGGAGGGCTGCAGGAAGTTCAAGCTCAACCCAGACAATTTGGCAACACAGCAAGACCCTGTCTCAAAATACAAAAAATAAATAAAAAATTTTAAAAGCTGGGGATGCAGCTCAGTGGGAAGGCTGTGGGTTCCATCTCCAGTACTGGGAGGAAGGAAACAGAGAGGAGGAGGAGCAGCAGAGGGGAGGGAGGCTGGTATAAACCCATCCCAGGGCCTCAGGGACGCCCACCTATTAGGGCCCAATGTGAAGGCCCTGCCCAGAGCCCCAGCTTGTGGGCGCTGCTGTCCTGGCTGCCTGCTCCCTAACCTGCAGGTAGGGCTCCGGCAAGCCCCAGAGCCGACCCTGGGAGGCAGCCCCTCCCTGCTGAGAGGATGGTGAAGGGGAGAAGGGTCTTCTGAACGAGGTCAGCCTAACGCCGTTTCTCCTGGCCTCTTCCAGAAGCGGCAGCTTGTTCAGCGAGGTGGTGCAGATGAACTTCGAGATCGCCAGCTTCAGCAGCCTGTCGGGGACCCAGCCCATCACGTGGCAGGTGGAGTACCCAAGGAAGGGGACCTCCAGCGTCGCCGTGTCCGAGATCTTCATCAGCCAGAAGGACCTGGTGGGCATCGTGCCCCTCGCTATGGTAAGGCGAGTCGTCGGCGGGCCACACCCGGCATCCTTCCTTCCTCCCAGGACGTTTGCTGCTGTGACTGCTTGTCACGGTTTTGTTCTTCTTGGTCAGTTTTTGTCTTCTTCTTGCACAGAGCTGAGCTTCCTTCTTCTCCACCCCTTCCCTCTCCCTCTCCCGTGTCCCTTCACCCCTTGCTCCCTTCCCATTTGCACAAGAGCCGTCCCCCGCCTCCGGTTATCTACCTCTGCACTTTGCTCTTGAATTTGTGTAGAAGAGCCACCGCTTTTCAGGAGGTGTTGTCTCCCCAAATCCCCTACTTCCTCCACCCCGGAAGTTGGTCTTGTCACGCTCACCTCGGCCTTTCTCGGCTTTGGTGATTCTTTGGACTCCACCACGACCTTCCCCAAGTCATCACTCCCGACTTACTGCTCTCTAAGTCTCTCCCAGATCCTCTGTTTCTTTTAATAAGGAAACCCGGGGCTACCCCGTGGGTTACTCAGATGACCTAGGCTCTGGTGTCACAACAAAGAAGGTCTAGCCCCTCGGGGACTAGAGCCCCAAAGGCCACTCCTGGCTACACTGTGCCACCCACGTGGCAGGGGGCGCTGTGCCATGCTGTCCCTGGGGGTCCTGTCCAGCTCCCTCCTGCCCCGTCCATGCGTGAGAGCGAGAACGTCCTCGCCCCCTCTTCCCTAGGATGACAGGGACGAGTCAGCAAGGGCTCCCGGTAGGCCGCCATCACCCTAGGGTGTAAAAGCGGGACTGAGTGTCCGCGGGTCCAGTGCAAATGCGCTTGCATTGCCCTCAGGGACCAGCCTCAACCAGAGCTGACAGTGAGCGCGCTGCTCGTCAGTTAAGCTAGAGATCCTGGGATGTGGATTGGTCAGGACTCTCTGGGTTGCAAGCCCAGCCCCACTGAAATGCAGCTCACGTAACTTAGGAATCTGGAGCAGTGTTCCATGCACGCCCGTGTGCCCGCTTGGCACATGAGGGTTTGGAGTAGGTGCACAGCCTCCTCTAGGAGGCAGCGCTGGGAAACCTCCCAGGGACCCGGCCCGGCAGCCCTGCCATGCTCAGGAGCCGCCGCTGTGGCCACCGAGAGCTGCTCTCCCCCAGCTCCACCACCCTCTGCTGGTATCACCAGCCAGCCCTGCACGCGTCATGCTGGCATCTTCCAAGCCAAGCACCCACGGGCTGACTCAAGAGCCGATTGGTGCAGCGTGGGCCACACGCCCAACCGGAGCCGAGGCTGGGAAGCCTGGCACCTTGGGGCAAGTGCAGAATCTCCCGAGAGCAGGTGGCTGTGGTGGGTCACCAGAAGCTTGGCTTTCCCTGAGAGGGGGCTCGGGCAGTGGTCAGAGAGAGATAACAGATATCCCTGCAGAGGCCCCATGGCCACGCAGATCCTCGGGGACTCGGAGGTTGAGGGGTGGTTCCTCTGACTTCTTGTGACCACTGCAGCCCACGGCCACGCGATCTGCCATACAGCTGGGCCCTGGTGAGCTGGCCACGGTTCTCCTGTTCCTGGACATCGCCAGGGTGAATGGTTACGTTCGGCACTCGCCGTGCTGACCACACCTGTTGGCTTACAAACCCTGAAGCATTTTCACTCGCTGGCCCTTTGGAGAGAGACTGTGCAGACGCACGTCCCAGAACACACACGAAGTCAGCCAGAGGGTGTACGCACCGGGCTTCTCTCCTGCTCGTTCTGAAAGCACGAGGCATTCAAATACGTTGGGAAAACAAACCTACTAGAAGGATCAAAGATATCGTTAGCCCCGTTTCCAGCGCGCACATCCTCCTCGAAGCGAGACGCTATCATCGTGCTTATTGTGTTCCCGTGATCTCTCTAGGGCAAGGCGAACCGATGACTGATGCCACAACTAGCAATACAACCGCAGTTTCATCAGAAGATGAGGAGTTTTTTTAAACAGCAGAACAGGAAGGAACCCTTGGCTGCCCCTGTGCGGCCAGGGAGAGGGCTGGTGAGGCCTGTGAAGCTCCAGTGAGCTTCCCAGCGGTTGCTGGAGGCAGGGAGCAAGCTTTGCAAGGCCGGAGGGAGAGGGAGGGTCCCAGGGAGCAGCGCCTGGCACCCCTTCCTCTTCCGGGCGGGCAGGGCAGCCCTGTGGGGGTGGAGCAGCGCAAGGCCACCACGCTCCTCAGGGCATCCCCGCTGGCCTGCAGCCCCTCCTCCCGCCCTGAGTGGCCAGGGCCAGTGAGCACTTGGGAGGCGCCGAGGACAGCGGCTGTCCTGCCTCAGCCTGCTGCCCGGTGTCCCCACCGAGGACAGGGACGCAGGCCTGGGCTTTGGGCCCTGCACGCTGCTCCTCCTCCAGCCCTGGCTTCCCCCTTGCCCCATCCTGCCCGTGCAGAGGGGACAGGGCTAGCCTCCAGGCGGGCTGGGCTCTCCAGTGGCCCTGGTGCCCTCCTGGGGCAGCCTCCGCCCAGCACGAGATGCCCCAGGGGTGGCGGGGCTCCCTCAGGCCCCTCCCGGCCCCCTGGGACACTGCTCCCTCGCCTGCTGGACAGGGGCCCGATGTGGAGGAGTCACGGAGGCCAGTGCTCAGCCTGCAGCTGACAGGCGGGAACTCTGCCTCGGGGAGGAGGAGAAGGGGAAGCTACTGTGTCCTCCGTGAAGGAGACGGGGTCCACACTTGTAACCTCAGCACTCTGGGAGGCTGAGACAGGAGGATCCCAAGTTCCAGCCCAGCTGGGCAGCTTAGTGACCCAGTGAGAGCTTCTCTGAATAGAAAATAAAAGGGCTGCGGATGCGGCTGCAGCTTGTGGTAGAGCACCCCTGGCTTCAGTCCCCAGCACGGCAGATAAACAAACAAACCACAGAAGAATGCTGTTTTCTTGCTTCTCAAGGACATCCGGCCCTGACCCCGAGCTCCTTCTGTGACTGCAGAGGGCGTGTTCAGCTCTCCGAGCTCCTAAGGACGGCATGCACAAGGCGACAGGAAGAGGTTGAAAAATAACTGTGCAGGCAGAATAATCGCGTCCTCATCCCGCCTGGACATTTACTTTGGAATTAAATTGAAAAACGTCCCTTCTCTCCAACTCACTGGCCCAGAATTTTGCCTGAAAAGCAAATCCGGGACTCAAATGAATCTGCTTTTGTGGTGGGCACGGCTGCAGCCCCGCTGGGGGATGGAGCGGTCCCTGAGACCAGCACAGTGACACTGGGACGACCACGCACCTGGGCCCATCCAAGGAGCAGGGCGAGGCAGCCGCCCCGTGGATGCTGGGCAGGGGAGGCCGGGAGAGCTGTCCAGGGCCCACGGCTTCTGGTCTCTGGGGAAGGGAAGCAAAGCAGCTGTGGCAGGGCCAGAGCCCCAGACGCGGGCATGGAGGCGGCTGAGGTTCGGTGGCCGCCCGCCCGTCCCTGCAGTGGGAACCAGTGTTTCTGGAACCTTCAGGGTGACACCCGGGGACCCCCTGGAACTGGGGAGCAAGGCTGGGCTTCACTTAGCGGCCTGCACTTCTCTGTCTAGAAGAGACGGCTTGGCAAATGCGTGTGTGCGTCCTCTGCAGTGCTCTGCGTCCACCAGAAAGGGCCACACCGGCAGCCTGAACAGTGTGGATCACAGAGAGGGCCTCCCATCCAGCCCTCGGCCTCTCCGACCATTCACAGAGCCTGCCATGCCAACACTGCCTCCGCTCATCGGGAGCCTTGTGCAGTGCAGAGCCTGCCCAACTGTCCTGGGCAGCCCCGCAAACCAAGAAAGCCCTCTTTCCCTACTTAGGTGGAAACAGACACCCTCTGTGTGTTCTCCTAACACTTCAGGTTTTTAACCCTAAACTGATTCCTGCTTTGCCTGTGTCACAGCGTGGAGTGACTCATAAAGGGCTTGATAGTCTCCATGTCCCCGTACTTCTTTCCTTCTGGATCGCGGGGGAAAGTCAGGACATGGGAGCCGGTGAGTGTGGCAGTCCTGGCAGCTGCTCACCCAAGTGCTCCTGCCAGGAGTCCTCCCGCCTGTGTCAGGATGCAGGGCCGGCGTCTGCGTCCCCAAGCGTGATCGAGCAAGGACTTACAGCATTCGCTAGCTTCAGACCTAGAATCCACTGCCAGATGGGGTCGCTGGTTGGTCTCAGACCCACGCTCGCCTGACATGCGGATCCTGGTCCGGCCCCTCAGCAAGGGATGCGGAGCTGCGCCCAGCCTGGAAATCTCCAGCCAACAGCCCGGCACCCAAAACTCTGACAGTGAGACCGAGAGAGACCTGTTCACGGGTTTCATCCCCACAAGCCTGAGGTGGGTGCAGACTGGAGGAGAATTAGTCTTGGTGCTTCGCTCCATACATGAATGCAAGAGCAGCTGAAGGATGTGAGATTTCTTTTACTCCATCTGGATTTTTGTCGCAGACTTTGAAAAGGTCAGTAGCAGCACCTTCATTTATTTTATTGACAGTGTTCGTTTGCCTTCCGGAAGCACTTCAGGGCACGTTCCCTTGGCCCTGTGTGTGCTGCCTGGTGTGGGACACGTGTGAGCCCCAAACCCTCTCTGGGAGTGGAGAGCAGCCCAAAGCTCTGACCTTGGGAACTTCATAAAGGCCCCTGCAGCTTGAGATTCTGCTTCCACACGGTACGGAAATCCCACTCCCTGCCCGGAAACCCAAGCCCTCCTCCAGCGGGAGCTCCCTCTTGCCCAGGAGCTGTGGCAGGTTTGCAAAGCTGAGGTCAAAAGTGCCACGCATCACACCTGTCCCTGCGAGGGTCCCAGAGGCAGGGTCCAGCCACCCCCACACACCCCAACCAGCTCTGCTGTCCCCAGGCCTGACCTCACAGGGCAGGCGCAAAAGTCCTTAGTCCACTCTTTAAATACAGCTTTATCCAGTTAGCTGGCTGTGATGGCGCACGCCCGTGATCCCAGCAGTCAGGAGGCCGAGGCAGGAGGATCGATTTGAGTTCAAGGCCAGCCTGAACTACACGGTGAGACCTTGTCTCAAAACACAAACAAACAAAATGGGATTTATCGGGTTGTAACTGAAGTACCCAAAATGTACCCAGGTTGATGAATGTGCATGTGCACAGGTCACCGTCCAGTAGTGGAGGTGCATCGGCTCCCAGAGCTGTGGCTTGGACAAGTGTCCTGGGGCTGTGTGTGAGGCTCCGACGCCCCCTGGTGCTACTGAGAGGCAGCGGGGCCTGAGGAGGAGATGGGCGGGGGCTGCGTCCCGACTGCCTGCTCCCCGGGGTCCTCAGCGCGCTCCACCCTGACGACGCTCCACCCCCGGCGCCCCAAGCAGCTCAGCCAACAGCCCTGAAAGCTTGGAAACCCGGAGCCAAACAGTCCTTCCCTCCTCTGGTCTGTTATCTCGGATGGTTCCTCCGGCAGCAGAGAGCAGATTGACACCATCCTGCGTGTGTGTGTGTGTGTGTGCGCGCGCGCGCACGCATGTGTACGTGGAATTGTGTTGGGGACACTTCCCGGGACACCTGCCCTCCGGCAAAGGACTCGGTGCCCCGCGTCCTGGGCTCACTGTAGGCCCTGCTGCGTGGCAGACCCCGAGACCTTACTCCCCGGGTGTCCCTGAAACCGTCTGCCTGTCGTGTGGTCACCCCCGGCGCCCTGCCGGCCTCGGGGACCCCCTGTCCACTTCCTGCTGCGCTGGCCAGGAATGTCAAGGTCCCTCCCCGAGGCGGGCCAGCAGCGCCTGTCCTCCCTGGTCTGGCCGATTCCTGCAGCCCGGCGTCCTGGCTTCGTGGCGTGGCTGGGAAGACAGGACTATCTCTCTCCGCGGCTCAGCGCCGCGCCAAAGTGTGAAGACCCCAGACATTCTAGGTCTCTCCACTGCTGGTGGGCGCTGAGGTTGCTCCGTACAGCGTAGTGAGCCCGGGGCGGGGCGGCGGCTCCCACACATCCTGCGGCAGTTCCGTCTGGGCCCCGCCTCCTCCTTCCTCAGCCTGCTGTCGCGCAGGGCGGTAGCCAGCGGCCTCCGGGAGTGACCCCTGTGCACAGCGCTTCACCGACAGGACAGCTGTGGCCCTCGGCTCCGGCTCCGTGCAGCGGCCCGCACCCTTCCCCAGCCCTCCCTGCACGGGGAGAGAAGTCGCTCACAGGAGACCCCCGCCCATTCTCCTTCCCAGTAACCTGAAGCCAGGGGCCGGTGAGAAGCCGCCGTCACCGGCTGAGCCTTACTTTCCTTCCACACGACCTTTCCAAACCCCTCCGTGTGCCTCTGCCCACGCACCCTGCTTCTGGGGAGCCAGCACCCAGCTTCCCCTCCCCTCTGCAGGCTGCCCAGGCGCCTGGAGCTGACAGGGAAGGGAACTTGTCAAGTCCAGGCTGGACATTCCCCTTCCTGCCACCCAGTTTCTCTGCAGCCCTCCGTGTCTGGGTAGGAGCCTTTGACAGGGACTCTCAGAGTCAGCAGAAGAAAATGTCACCCATAATCTGGGGCCGGTTTTAACTGAGATTATTTATTTGATGAGTTTCCTACAGCGACTCCATGGGAAATGTACAGCACCCTCATTTCGTGCAGATCCCTCTGAAGCACCCCACTCCGCGTGGGCTCTGACTGCTCCTCCGTCCGGGGCAGACTCACTGGGGCTGAGGGAGGAGCCGGACACTGGGTGACCCCCTGCGTCTGTGAGGGACAGGGATGGGGCTACACCGGGAGTCACAGCGCCTCCCGACGCCTGCCTGTCACACTCCGTCCATAAGCGGCCCCTGACACTTGGCCTCTGATGCTCTCGGATGTTGACGGTGGAAAATCTTTCTCGGAGACAAAGACTGTCTGTCCTCACCACTCCCCCGGAAGTGTGTCTGTGTGCCCGGGGACCCCGCCGGAGAAAGCCGAAGCAGAAACCGGCTCGGGTTTCAGGAAATTGGAGCCCTCCGGGGCTTAGCTCTGTGAAGCCAGAGGCTGCTTCCTGGCATTGTCTCGCTCCACACAGTCACCGCTCACAAGTGTTCAGTGCCAGCCCGGGACAAGGAGCCTCCTAGGATGTGGGCCTTCCAGTGCGAAAATGGACAATCTGGCTCACCTAGGGTGAGGACCCTCTTTCTCCCTTCTGGCTCTAAGTCTACAGGACATCTGTGAGCTGCTCTGGCTACTCTAAGGCCATCTTGTTGCTTTACAAGCTGGAGAAGCCCTGTGAACCTGGCTTGACGATGAATTCTGTCTTTTGTCTGTATCTATCCATGGGGAGATTCCCCACAAATAAACCTGGGCTCCTGGCTTCTCCTCAAAGAATCAGAAAGGCTGGCAGCTGCACCCACCCACGCTGGGCCGGACATGAGCAACCCTGGGTCCAAGGCACCCAACTGTTAGTCTGTCCAACCTCTGCCAGCGTCTCGGCTGAAATAATGCATATGGTTAGGACGGGGCTTGGTACACGGGGAGTCCTGGGGATATGCACAGCTCGTGTAGCCTCTGGTTCCCACTTAGTAACTGCCTCTCAACTCAAGAGCACTGCAGTCTTCTGGCAGTGAAAAGAAGCATGGACCTGATACAGCGACGACAACCTCCGAGCATGACTCTAAGTGACAGGGCCATCACCAAAGGCCACACGTGAGTGTGTGATTCCACCCGCAGGAGGCTGCAGAACAGGTCAGTCCGTGGAGAAAGAAAGTAAATTAGACAGTGCCGGGCCTCGGAGGGAGGACAGGGAGGTGGCGATAGCTAGGGGACTCGGAACTTTTACTGACTGTAGAGGTGGCTGCGCAACTCCGTGCCTCTACTAAAACCACTGAATTAGCCACTTAGTACAGCTGCTTTTAAAAACTGTTCGGCAGCCAAGCTTACTGCCCAGTGCAAATGCGGCACACTGGGAAATACAATAAAGCACAGAGGGGTCTCAAGGATGCCTGGCAGCCCCCAGTGGGCCCCAGACTTCCCCATGACTTCCAGGTTTGCGCCCTGACACTAGCTGCCCCAGCCTTACAGGGTCACCAGCTCCGGCCCTGGGACTTGAACACAGCTGAGCCCTCCCCGGCGTCTCCTGCAGTAAGAAAGCTGCAGTGCCGGGCAGCTGGATTTGCTCCTCAAAGAGATGCGTCCCAGTCCTGACCCTCGGTGCCCGGGAAGGTGGCCTCTTCGGCGTGGAAGCCCTTTGCAGGTGTGAGTGAGGGGCCAGAGGAGCTCGCCCTGGAGTCAGGTGAGCCCCATCCGGTGACAGGCGTCCCCACAAGAGACAGGACAGGTGAGGACAGAAGCAGAAACGGAGCGCTGCGTCCACAGTCCGAGCACCGAGGGCTCCGGCAGCCGCCAGTGTCTGGGAGAGGCAGGGAAGGCCCTCGGGAGCCTTGCATAGCCAAGGCTATGACTCTGACTCCGTGCAGCCTCCCTTGGACTCCTGGGATGCACTCTTACTAACCACCAGGTCTAGGGCACTCTGTCACAGCAACGTCAGGCAACTGCTGTGGGACTGGTGATGTGATGTTAAGGCAGGGGAAACTGAGGCACAGAGAGGGTGGTGGCTGGGGATGGGTGCACCACTCAGGAGTGGCGGCGTGGCTGGCACAGGCGGCCTGGCTCCCTGAGTGCCTGCCGCCTGGGGCAGATGCACAGAGGCATCGGGAGGCCCGCGCAAGCGGATGGCAGAGGCTCTCAGCGTCCTCCCCTTGTGATTAAAATCACCTCCTGGACCTCAGCGATCTCCTGTCCTCCATTTGCCAGGAAACCCGAGCAGCCCACAGCTTCCTCCCTTCACCCTCGGAAAGGAAAAGGCAGGATGCTGTTTTTTGTGGGATCCGGCCCTGCAGACGGCTTTCCTGAAGTGAGGCCTGTTCCCTCCTTGGGTTGCAGGTCCAGAGGGTCCTCCCCAGATCTGGAGCACTGAAGGAGACCGGAGACCGCGCTGGGGACATGGCTCTGGGGGGCAGGAGGTCACCGTGGCCACTCACAGGCTCAGCAGCCAGTGCTGGTCTCGGATCACAGAACCCCCTCATTCACATCTGTTTGCAGGGACAGGACAGGTACACGGGCCCAGACCGGGGGAAAATCCTAGTTTTACAAGGAACGTAGAGGAGTGGGATGTTAAGGACTTGTAATGATACGTATGGTGACAATTAATTTAAATGGTTGGCAACCCAAACCCATGTTATCTTCATTCACTCGATCAAGCCTCTTTTTTCCTTTCTTTCCTTTAAAAAAAAAAAAAAAATTTACAGCTTTTTAAAAAAAATTTACTAAAAATTTTAGTAGTGCACAGCTATATTCCCAGCACTCGGGAGGCTGAGGCAGGAGGATTGCAGTGAGTTCAAGGCCAGCCTGAACGACATAGCAAGACCCTGTCTCAAAAAATACATAGATAAATTTTGTTTTGTTTTGTTTGGGTTGGTGACAAGATTAAAATTAGCCTCCTTGCCAACTGCTTTTCAGTTTCTCTTCATAGAAAGATTAAAATCAGTGTTGGGGTGACAGTTCAATTTGAGTCCCCCTCAAAAGAGCGTCATAAAAGTATAATATCCAAAAAATGGGTTAAGCCAAGTCTTCCCAGGGTAACCGATTCAGGTCTGGAATGTTAGGGGAATCAAAATGCCGGGGCTGCCCGTGACCACACCGCAGGGCAGAGGCCCAAGGCCAGCTGTGGCCTCCGTGGGGGGCGCTCGGGACGTGGGGCAGGCAGGGGTGTGGGGTTAGGGAGCAGGTCGGCGGCTTCCCACCTCGTTGAGTGTGCGCATTATACATGCACACGCTGGCGGCTCGGCTCGCAGGCTCAGGGAGAACAAACCCCTGGCACAGGGCCGTGACGCGCAGCTGGTGCGCCACCAGATGTCGGCCCTCACCCGGAGCAGAAGCAGCCCAGCCCCTCGGCAGGCGCAGGAGGGAACACAGTGCTGTAGCTGGGCAGCAGGGCACTGCTGGTCACAGGCGGAGAGGCTGGGCCCCACGCAAGCCTGAGAAGTGGGGGAACAAACCAGGCGTTAAAGTCACCTGCTGCAGCGCCTCCTGCAATGAGCTTTCCGGGAAAGAGGAAACCACAGCGACAGAGACGGTCAGGGATCGGCCGGGCTGGGCGTAGGTGCACAGGGGCGCGGCCACCGGGGACCTGCAGGGAGACTGGAAGGCGCGGAGCTGCGCCACCGCTCGCTCGACACCCCGAAAACCCACTGCCCGCGGGGTGGGGGTGGAGCCGCCAAGGGCGCCCAGGCCTGGCCGAGCTGTGGCCGCGGAAGCCGGGGTGCACTTTTGCTGTGTTGTCAACCTCGGCCACTAGGTGGCAGTGTCACCCACTAGTATTTCCGACAGGCGCAGCAGGCCCGCCTGGCGCCTCTGGCCTTCGCTGAGCCCCTCCGGGTCTGAGTCCTGGTCCAGCCTCTGACCCTGCTGCGGGACACCTAGGGAGCCAGGCGTGGCTGCGCCCGAGCCACCATCCAGAGTCCCACGGGTGCGGGGCCTTCCCGATGTGTTCACTGACCAAAGTCTCCGCGTGATGAAAACTCTTGGCGATTTTAAGGCCACCGAGGATATGCCCTCCCCATCTATCTATCTATCTATCTATCATCCCTCTGAGGAAATCCTTCGATATCCCCTCCTCTGGTGGCCACCAGTGTGACCTGGAGCCGGCCATCTCCAACGCATCCCTCTCCACCCAGCACGCTCACAGCACAGCTGGGGCAGATTCTGCCCTTGGGACTGGCTTTGAGGCACCCTTGGTTCAGGGCAACAACATGAACATACAGTGCAGTAAACATTTAAACCTTACTGCAGCAAGAGACACACTGCCACGAATGCCCCGAGACCCCCTCCTTCTGGACGCTCTTGCCTGCCGCCCTGGCCGCTTTCCGCAGCAGCTCTGCAGCCCTCTTTCCTCGTGTCTCCAGCTCACTGCTGTGGCTGCCTCCATGTCCTGAGCTGTTGCCTTCAGAGCAAACTTTGGCTTCAGGGAGGAGCCAGGAGGCTCACGGGGCCAGATCCGGTGAGTTCGGTGGACCAGGCCACGCGTCAGGCTTTTCTGAGCTGCCTCTTTCCTTAGGGTGGTGCTTGGCAGTGGCAGTTGCCTTATTGTTTAACACACATGGCAACGAGGGGTTGAATGGAGGGTCTCTGACTGTGCTACATTTTTAAACTTTAAATATTGACTGATAGTTTGCTCACACCTTGTACTTAAGTGATACAAACTAGCACTGCTAACAGTGAGAGAGACTCAACTTTGGAGAAATAAAGTACCCGTTCCCCAGCTGCCTCGTTTCTCAGCTAAGTTGCTGAGTGCTGCAGACCAGCCGCAGTCGATGTAGGGTAGGAAGGGGAGATGTCCTGGGCCGGCGATGAGAAAAGAACCTTCACAAGCAATGTTCAGGTTTCCTCTGAGAAATCTCAGGGTCTGATTTATTTTTATATCTTTAAGCAATAGCTGGGAGGCATTGGGCGGAACATGTTTACATTTTAAATTGCCTTAGCAATTTCTATTGAAGTAAAGGTTATTTTTTTGCTAAACAAAGTACAATTCCTCTAAGCTGTTTCATTTCATTGAACATCACGAATACATATTTAAAAATTACAATTGTCCCCTTATTTACCCACACCTAAGCAGAACAGAAGGTAACTTAATCAAAATCTTTATATCAGCGGGGGTACAAGCAAGATTTAATCAACTAAGTGTCAAACTTGTGGTCGCCAGCTGGCCCTTGAGAAACTGCACAATGGTTAATATAGTTTGCTATTAGCTCTCTATTTTTCTATACCTCTATTCATCTTAACTAAATGTCATTTAGGTTCATTGTCCATGAGCAGGAGATATTTACAGCACTTTGAGAAATACTGAGTAACTTGCCTCCTTAATGCATTTACCTGTCTTAACTTTCTTTCTATTTCCCATTTTCCACTATTTCTTTCATGGAAAGTCTGTCTTTCCAATCTCTTCATAAGACCCCTTTAGTAAAAAGAATGTCAGCAATAAGCGGGGGAGTTATAGTAGTGGGGAAACAGAGGGGGTTTTAGGAGAGGTTTCTTTAGGAGTGGATGTGGCAATAGAACTAAGAGAAACTGGAATTTGGGACTTGTGAGCCAGATCAGATTTCAATACATCATTGCCAATTTGCCTCGTGGAGAGTTTGTTGTTAGTCACAAACACAATGATTCCTGTGACCAGAGTAACAATTATAAACATTATGGCAAGAAAAAATAAAACATGAGGGTGCGATGTGTTCCACCCTTTCTTTCCCCCAGCTGGAACTTTGTCAAGCAGCAATGGAGGTCAGTGGGGCTTCGCCAAGGAACACTGGCCGCCTCTCGGGTCGCTGAGGCCGCGTACTCCGTGTGCCGCCCCAAGGGGGCTCCGTCATCACTCACTCACGCGTGACTCCCCACGGATGCTGCCTGCTGAAGCTGAATTGCTTTCTTGTTCTAAGTGGCTGTGTTCGGGTAGCTTCTCCATCTTGCATTAGGGGCAAATTGACAGGCAAGCCGAGTCTGTGCCCCGCACCTCAGCTCTGCGAAGGGAATGGATTGAGAGTAGATGATTCGGGACCCAGCTTTCCCTGCGGTGCCGACCCGGGGCGATTGCCGTGTGGCTGGGAGCCGCAGAGCTGTCAGCGCCTGTCCTCCAGGCGGGGACTCCGGTGCCTAAGTGGTACGCGTCCTGTGCCTGCCCGCCCTCCTCCCTGGGAACTGAGGGAAGAGCGAGAAATCTTGCTTCGAAGTCCACATGGCTAGCGCACGAGCAAGGCGCCACTCGGGGGGGCCGCGCCTGGGTCCCTGCTGTCATCTGGGCCAGGACCGCTGTCCTGGACGCTGGGAGCCCGGCCTCTGGCTCCAGCACCACAGGTCCCCTGGGCTTCTTCGGGTCCATCCCTGGAGCCCGCTACCCTGCCCTGCTCACTAGGCCCTCTCCTCAGCCCTTCTGCCAAAGCTGCACGGGGTTCCTGCCCCTGTGCACCCCGGGCACCGCTGTGGAGCATCAGCCTCCACGGGCACCTTGCAAGGCCAGGAGCAGGGGCCCCTAACCCGGTGTCCGCACAGGGCCTGGAGATAGGTGAGCTGGGAGTCCTGAGCCCCGTGCAGACCTCGCTCCCTGTTCCGTGAGGACCCTTGGTCCCCAGGGGCAGCACAGACTCCCCCACCGGGCAGAGCAGCCCCCGAGAGCACAGGGCAGGCGGAGAGGGTGCGACCACCCACCCGCTTGGGACCTGACTCCACCCGGTGTAGACGGAGCATCTGTGAGGCTCGGGTTTAGCACCGGCTGCACTTCTGCAGCAGCAGCAGAGAGGCGAGAGGTGCTTGAGGCCCAGGACAGCTCTGCAGGTCTCAAGGACGGAGAGCTCCGGCGGTGTGGATGTCGGGCGCTGGGGTCTGGAGGATGAGCGGAGCGACCCAGGCCGTCGCTGGAGGTTGGAGGCCCCGCGTGCACATCACCCACAATGAGTGTCCGAGCTGAGCGTCCAGCCGAGGACGGCCCTGGGCTTCCACCATGGACACAGATGCGGGTTAAAAGGGTGTAGTCGTGAGCCAGAAAGACACAGCCAGGTCCCGGGGCGGTGCCTCAGGGAGGAAAGCTGAGGGAAAGACTGGAAGACAGGACAGTGGAGATCTCAGCATTACCAGCTGCGTTTTCTCTTTTGTAGAGGGAAAAGCCGGAAGTAAATGCAAACATCTAAGTAGTCACAGGCTGCCTATGTCCTGCCTACGACCAACTTCTGGTCCCTCTGCTCCAGCCCCAGGGCTCTCCTGGCCCCAGATGCTCCCAGTTATGCCCAGGGCCAAGCTCTGAGTCTGTGGGCTTTGCTCCAAGCCGACAGATGACCCCAGCATCACCAATTTGACCTTTGTGGGCCCGGGGTCCCAGGGTCCCAGGCACCTGGGGACAAAAGCAGCAGGGAGCGGCAGAGCCAGGGCTGCTGGTGATTCTGTCTCCGGTCCCTGGCCCCAGCCAGCCCTGGGCCTCAGTTTCCCCATGCACAGGCGGGGGGTTCCCGGCCGGGGTGCGGGCCTGTGGCCCCCTGCTTGCCTGGAGAGGCCGTAGGTTGTGGGCGGGTCCGTGGGAGGAGCCAGGCCAGGACCGGTCCCTTCCCACTGCCTCCTCCTCCTTCCCACCTTCATCTCTCCTTCCACCCTGTCTGGCTTCTCCCTCCTTCAGACACAGCTCCTAACCCACAGTCTGCCAGTCTGCCACTTCTCCTCAGTGTGTCTGTTTCTGCCCAGCCAGAAACATTTTCAAACATTTCAAAACATTTTCAAAACATTTCCAATCCCAAAACATTTTCATCCCTAGGAGAGGAAACCCAGGCCCCCAGCCCCTGACCCCCACAGACCCTCCTGCCCTCTCTGGCCTGGCCTGCTCTGGACAGGTTTGAAGGGAAGCTCGGCGTGTGTCCCTTTTCTCGGGCTTCTGTCTCTTACTGTGACAGTTCCTCAGTTGGCCAGCCTGCTCGTGCGCGTCCTTTTCAGGGCTGACTCGCACTCCACCATGCACATGGCTGGGTCCGCGCTCTCTCCTCTGTATAGGCCCTGTGGGCAGCTCTCCCGCCCACCCATGGATAAATGCCCCCTGGCCAGTCACTTTTTTTAACGTTTTCTTAGTCACTTCGTAGCCCTAAGTCCTTTGCACACCCCAGAAGTAATTCTCTGCTCTTATTTATTTAAAAATTAAAAATAAAACTTACCCAGAAAATGGCCAAAGCGATTTACATTACGAGGGCAGGTGACGAAGTGTCTTCCCAAGAGCCTCGGGCTTTTTGCAGATTTGCAGTGACAGTGATTTAAAGCACTCGGTGTGACTGATCTTTTCCCAAAAAACCACAGAACTTTCTCTGGCGTGCACCGGGGCTGTGCAGGGCAGGCAGCAGACAGGAGCAGCGCCGTCAGCACCACGTGGTAGCTTCCTGTGTCCACCTGCAAGCGCCCGCCCCATCCCATCTGCCCACGAGCACTGGCCGAGCCCCCAGGCTGCCTGGGGCAGGAAGGGACCAGGCTCACGCAGCAGCCGCCAGCCTCTCCCGAGCAGCCCTGGGGCAGAATGAAACCCAAGCCTGCTCCCCTCGGCCTCGCCAGGACCACACAGGGTCCTGTACCTCCTCAGCAGTGGCCTGGTCTGGAAAGGTATCTGGGAGGTGCGACCAGCCCTGTCAGTAACTTACTCACTCACGCACGCACGCACACACGCGCACGCGTCTTTAACCCTTCACCTTCGCCACCTTGGATCTCGGCCTTGGGCTTCCCTCGTCCAGAGCCGGAGAAGCGGCCTCCGTGGCCCTGAGCCCGGTCCCTGGTGTTCTGCTGTAGATCAACGCCCGGTGCAGCGCCCAGAGAGGCGGCTGAGGAGGACGTGTCCCCGAGTCCGGGGGGAATGACCGTCCCGAGAGCTAGGGAGGGCATCGGGATTCCACACAGAGAAGCCGCTCACCAAAGCAGTAGCCAGGACAGGACCGGGACTTACAAACACACGGGAACTTGGGAGTCTGAGGCAGCGTTCGAGGAAGCTAGTGTTTTCTCTAGTCAGTCTGTGACCACAGAGGATGCCCTGGAATCGATTGGCCAGTGAAGACACCTCATCCCCAGCTCACGAAGACCCCGCTTCAGATCCAGCACCAGGCAGAACAGTGAAACCCCAAGGGTCTGTGTGCCCTGCTAACCCCAGCCTCAGGCGCCTGGGCCGAGAGCTGACGTGCTAGTTCCCCAGCGAGCAGCTGCAGCCATCCCTGCAGCGCTGTCAGCTCCGGGCTCCTCTGGTGACGTGGTCCTGAGATTTACAAGCTGCACTGCCCTGTGGACCCGTCCTGGGGTTCCTGAGCCCCCTCCTCCTCTGGGTGGGGCTGGACACTCGAGGCCAGCAACAGGTGGACCAAGGCTGTAGGATGCAACACAGGTCCTCGGCTGGGTGGCCGGAAGTGCGGGGTGTACTTCCTCTGTCCACCTCCGTCTGGCAAGGCCTTGGCCTCCACACAGGCCGTGGCCGCCCCTGGGTCCCAGCGCACATGGGCTCAGTCTCTTGGCCTGGGCAGAGCGCTGAGCCCTAGGGCTCGCCTGGAGCTGGTCTCAGGCTGTGGCCCTCCCAGAATTCTGGGGACCGTTCCGGACACCCGCCCCAGCCCCTGCTCCCCTCCACCCCAGCTGCTGCTCCTTCCTTCCGCACCGCCTGGCCATTGAGACCTCGGACAGGGACTCCTGGGTCATGTCAGGCCCACCCGGGTCATCCAGCACCAGGCCCCCTCTCAGTCTGCATGCAGCCCCCTCTGCAGAGCCTCTCTTGCCCGGCCTGGTGACAGCAGGGTCATCTGGGGCAAGGGGTGGGCGGGGACTTCTGAACTCACTGCACCCACTTCTTGCTCAGGGTCCCCAGGCCGGACTCAAGTTTGCAGTCCAAACCTGTCGTGTCCCTTCCGCTTGAAACGGAATAAGCACTCTCTGCTGTCAGAAGCTAGGAAGGGGCCGGCGGAGGCTGGAGGGCCCGGGCTGCAGGCCACTGCCTCAACTCAGTTCCTAAAGCGGTGCTGCAGTGTGAAGGGGAGCTGGCAGGGATCTTGGGGTTCCCGAGACCGACCGGTGCCTACAGGACCGGGGCTCCCTTGACCCCATGTCTGCTTCTCTCTGCAGGACACGGAGATCCTGAACACAGCCATCCTCACGGGCAGGACGGTGGCCATGCCTGTCCGGGTGGTGTCGGTGGAGGAGCACGGGGCGGTGACAGACATCTCGGAGCAGGTGGAGTGTGCATCCGTGGACGAGGATGTCATCAAGGTAAGCGGCCGGGGCAGGGACAGTCTGGCTGAAGAAAGTGCTCCACCCGTGTGGCCCTTCCAGCCCTTCATGTTGGCGTCTGCAGACCTAGCAGCTTTCCTGGTCTCCTCCCCGCTCCCTCCGTTTTTTCCTTTCTTCTTCTCTGTGTTTACTCACCCACAGATTGGCAGTGCATACATACTGTGTCTGATAGATCAGGGTTTTGTTTTGATTTGACTTGCTTTTGTGGCACTGGGGTTCGGGGTTCACGGCCTTCCTTCACACTGAGCTACAGCCCCAGTCCTATTTAGTTTTTGTTTTGAGACGAGATCTCACTGGCTGGGCTCGAACTTGGGACCCTGCTGCCTCCACCTCCCAGAGTGCTGAGATTTCAGGCTGGAGACACCGAGTCAGCTTCATACAGTGATGGGGGAGGCTGCTCAAAGGGTGCAAAACCCAAACTGGGTAAGAAGGGCCCTCCCGAAAGGGCTCCCCCAGCCCTAGAGATCTACTCCAGCCAACCAAAGCCAGGAGGGAAACAAGACCTAGAAACAAATATCTCTCGTTGATGCAGAGCAACCCTCAGTGACTCTGAAATGATCCGGACGTGGAGCCCACTGCTAATGCCTGGGGGAATGCCATCAGGGTCGTCAGGGGAACGGCACAGTCAAACTGGAAACTGCCTCCTGAAAGGGCGGGTTGGATGCCTGGCTGCCAGCGGAGCAGGGCGGAATCTGAGTCGGCCAGAGCAGGGTGTGGGGCCAGCGGCTGGCATGCATGGGCACAGCCCGAGACTGGCCCGGCGCTGGCTCTGGTCCGATGGGGCCACAGATGCCACCAGCTGGGTGGAGCAGGTTGGCACATGGTGGGGGAGGAGAGGGCTCCGATGCAACCAGTGCCGAAGCTGGAGTTTCCGGTTGGTCCGGAATCCACAGGCTGGAAGCAGCTCTGCAGCAGAGGCAGGAGAATGATGCAGAGGTGACGTGGGAGCAGCAGCCTCCGAGGTGGGGACACTGAGCCCGAGAGCCAGGGACTCTCGACCTCCGAGACCTGGGCACTCGGGCCCCCCACCCCGGACAGGGTCTGCACCGGGGCTCCCGGTGGCCCCACACGGCCTGTGCTTTCTCGGAGGCTGCCAGGCCCCAGTGAGCACGGAGTCAGGATGTGGAAGAGGGTGCGAGATTCCGACCCTGGCTGGAGGAGTCATGGGCTGGATTTCCCTGCTGCCTGCCTGGCACCCAGGGCTTGGTTCCAGCTAACGGATCCCAGGGAGAGCTGCAAATAGCTGCACAGGCATGAGTGGGCCGCCTGGTCCCTGCGGCCAGCCGCATCCAACTCTGTGGCCCACATCAAGACCTTCAGGAGCGTGGGGCTGTGGACAGGTCCTCCAGAAATATTTCAACAGCTGTCAGGAAAACAGGACGGGGGACACTGGGCAGCAGGCATAACACGTGTGCTCTTAGAGAATCTCAGTGCCCAGGCGGTGCCGGCTTAATGGCAGCCTCGACGTCCTGTGTCTCTTCTCTCGCCTGTTGCTGGGTGTCACTGGGAAGAGCTGTACACCCGCGGGTCTCGGCTGCTGAAGCCCCCATCGGCCTCAGCCCTTGTGTCCTAGGTTAACATGTTATGGGGCCGAAACTGAATCAAGCCAAAAGCAGAGGCGGGTTTTTGTTTAGTTGGCTTGGGCTTGGGTTCCTACAGGTAGAAAGTAAGAGATTCTGGCTTCAGGGATGGCTGGATCCAGGCCCTTGAGTGAAGAAGTGTTTCATTTCATTTCCGGCTGCACTTGGCTCAGCATCCTCTGTGCTGACTGAATTCTTGGACAAAACGTGCTGCCCAAGACAGCTGCAAGGAGCTCTCAGGCACCATCTTTGCAGGCAAAGATCTAGCAGAAAAGAGCAGGCACTTTTTGCCTAGCCTACTCTGGATACTTCCTGAGATGCCCTGATTAGGCCAGGCAGTTCCTGTGTTCACCCCTAAGCCAATGCCATAGCTAGAAGACCATGAAGCTCTGATTGGCTTAGGCTACGGTCACATGATCCTGCTCTTCCCACTGCAGGTGGAGCTTGAGCCCAACCTCTAGGCTGTGGCCAGGAAGGGGCAGGTGCCCTGGAGTGACTTCAGGGAGCCCCCCCCTCCCCTCTTTTGACTTGTTGCTGCCCAAACACCAGCCCCCATTCCTTAATTTGTCCTGGGTTGTGGAAGTGGCCAGCTGCATCCACTTAGGAACCATTGTCCTCCATGCCGTTACCAAGCCCACATCTGCCCTGTCGGGGCCTGGCTGCCTGGGGGCTTCGGTGAGGTGCTGCCTGCCTGGGCTTCTCCGAGGAGGCACTGACTGAAGGACTCAGAGAAGAGCCCCAAAGTTAGCACTAGATGTGCAGAAAGCAGAGAAGCAATGATTGCAAATCAGGGCTCCGAGTGGAAGCATCTGACCTGTGAGGGAGGGGCTGTGTGCGAAACCAAACCTCAGTGCAGCTCAGTGTCAGAGTGCTGGAAAGCGAGCGTGGACAGCACCAGAGGGAGGCACGCTGTGGGCCGAGCACCTCCATCAGGTGTCACTGCCCCTGGGCCCAGCCGCAGCCCTGCTGTGAGGCCACTGCCTCAGGATAGACAACCTGCCCTGTGCCTCCAGGGTCCAGAGCCGCCAGCCCAGCTCTGACCCCCACCTGCTCCAAACGTGGATCTGCAGAGTCCACTGTGCCAGGCACACCTCTAGGCACCATGGGTACAACACTGAACAAACGGGTGAAAACCTTGAGCTCCAGAGCTTATGTTCTGTGAGGAGGACAGGTCACAATCCCAGGTGAATACACGGGGTCCCAGATGGCAGCTGGTGACAGGGAGGTGACACATGGTTGAGAGGAGGTTTTGTGAGTGCAGTTTTAAATAGGAACGCCAGGCTGGCTTCAACTCACAGTGATCTTCCTGCCTCAGCTTCCGAGTGCTGGGATTGCAGGTGCGCGGCACCACCCCGGCTTCCAGCTTCCGGCTTCCCGCTCCTTCTTGCAGAAGAGCCGCTCACTTTTTGGTTCTGTGGCTCCCACTGGGAGCCGCAGGACATGATGAATGTGTCCTAAGACTTCCTCAGTCACGAGTGACACTTCGGAGCAGCAGGGACAGCGAAGCCACCGTGCCTGGCAAGTTCAGGCCTCCGCTGCCGTTCCTCTCCATCATTTATATATTCTGGAGAGGTTGTGTTCCCGCCCACCCAGGCTCAAAGGTAATAAATGAGAAGAGTCAATGGTCTGTAAATTACAACATTGATTAAAGAAGTGATTGCTGGTCTAACTCGGCTCGGCGATTATGCTAATTCCTGCCCACATCCGGGACCTTGGCTGAAATTGCTTTCCACCCCTAATCAGCACGGGGATGTCTTAAACCACTCCTGACCCGGACTGAGAAGAGCATCCGAGCATGGGCTCCCAGCAGCTCTGGCCATCGTCCCTAGCAGGTGGAGGGAAGCCCTGGATTGGCCATCCGTGGCCCCGAAAGCTGGGGAGCCACAGTCCATTGTTCAGCACTGGATGTCACCTGGTGGAGGCCACAGACCTCAGAAGGACTCGCTCCAGAGTGCACAGTCTAGCAGGAGACGGATAAGCAAATCAGCAGTTGGAGTTTAGTGGAGAAACAGAGCCTCATTAGCTCCGAGATGTGAAGCCAGGCGGTGGCTGGGCACTGCTGCCGAGGAATCGGCTTTCTGTGCTCTCAGAGGAGCCAGTGACCCTACAAAGGCTACGAAGCACTGCCCGGGAGCTTGCTGGAAGCTTTCAAATTAGCTTCTTACATTTCTGCCGGGTTTGCCTCTTACCTCTTCTAAGTCTCGCTCCCAAGATCTTTGATGTTGTCCTGAAGCAGATGTCCTCATGAAAGGAAGGATCTCTTCATCTATCCATCTTTATGTCTGTCCATCCATCTGTCCATTCACCCATCCATCCATCCATCTATCCATCCATCCACCATCTGTCTACCTAAACATCTCTCCAACCTTCTATCCTTCCATCCTTCCATCCATTCTTCATTGACCCATCCATCCTTCTATCCTTCCATCCACCCATCCATCCACCGAGCTATCCATCCATCCTTCCATGCATCCATTCATCTGTGGATCCATCCACCCATCATCTCTCCATCTCTCCATCCACCTTCCATCCCTCCCTCCCTCGATCCACCTGTCCATCCATCCCTGTCTTCAACCTTCCATCTCTATCCATCAAATACTCACTTCACTGAGCTCCTGCTTCATGACCAGCTGGATAAGCAACTAAGAGATTGGAAGATGAATGTGATGTGGTTTCCGCCTTCAAGGATGTCACATTTTTCAGAAGTGTTACAGACGCCTGGGGCCAATTTAAGTCACATCCATAAACTTGGGCATGCAAGGCGGATCGCACTGTCTCCCTGTAACTCGACTTGGTTTCTGTTTTCAGTCTTATACTCATTAGGGTGGCAGAGGCAGAGTCTGATCCGCAGGGTGTCGCTGTCACCAAGGCCCCGGGAGGTCGGCTGATGGGCTCAGCTCTGGTCCCTGTCCTGTGGGCAGCGTTACTGACCACGTGCGGTCCCTCTCGCTGGCCCCATCAAGTCCTCTGGCCCTGTCCTGTGAGCTTGAGACACAGGCTTCCCGCTGCCTCCTCCCAGCCCTGGGAATGGCCATGGGCTCACATGGATTCACCTTTGACTGCATAGCGTTAGCACAAAAGCCAGATGCTTGCAGGCTTTGCCATTTGTTTCCTTTGTGCATCTGATTTCTTTCTGATCCGCATCATCATTTTCCTCAGGAAACAACCTGCTAGACATGGGAAAAGGGAAGGAACACAGTTCCCAATGCCCCCGTCACTGGCAAGATTCTGCCATTCACATACGGAAAACAGATACACAAATAGCAATGGCCCAGGCGTCGGGGGCACAGCCCAGGGCAACTGATCTGGGTCAGGCCAGGCTCGTGGGGGGCCGGGGACTTCCAGCAGTGGGGACGTGTGTAGCAGGGGTCTGTGAGCAGACCGGAGGGTGCAGAGCCACTGGTGAGGACACTGCTGGGGGCACAGTGGCCTGGAGGCTGGAGGGGACGGCTGGGTGAGACCGCTCCCGGAGCAGCCCTCAGCCTGGGCGGACACCCTGAGACAGGCGCAGCCCTCCACCCGCCACACCCAGCCACAGGTGCAGCCCCGGCCAAGCGCAAGTTGGCTTTCACCCCCAGCTGCTCTCCATCCCAGGTGGGGCGAGCCTCGCCCTGTGGGAGACAGGAGCTGCGGACGTCAAGAGGAGAGCAGCAGCCTCAGAGGCGCCCCCTCCTGCTGGCTCCCTCCTTCTCTGTCCCCTCAGCCTGCTCCTTCACCCTGTTCCGGGGTCACTTCACAGTTCAACCAACTCCCCCAGACCCTCTTCTCAGGCTCTGCGTTGGGAGGAACTTGAACTGAGCTTTTGCGCTGTGCAGGGAAACAGAACAAGGGCTGGTGTGGCTCGGGGCAGAGCGGCTGCCCAGCACGTGTGAGGCGCTGGGTTCTGTCCCCAGCTCCCCAAGAAAAGAAAAGAAAAGAAAAAAGAAAAGAAAAGAAAAGGGAATGAGCTGAAGCCTGGTGCGGCCCGACTTCCCCGGCCCTCTGCCCCGTCTGCAGGTCTCCGACCACTGCGACTACGTCTTCGTCAACGGCAAGGAGGTGAAGGGCAACACGGACGCGGCGGTGAACTTCACCTACCAGCACCTGAGCGCCCCGCTGCGGGTCACCGTGTGGGTGCCCCGGCTGCCCCTGCACATCGACATCTCCGACACGGAGCTCAGCCAGATCAAGGGCTGGCGGGTCCCCATCCTGGCCAGCAAGCGGTGAGCCAGGCAAGGCCGGGCCCGGGAGCTCAGGCAGCCTGGCTTCCGCAGTGTGAGCCGAGGCAGCCTGTGTCCTCCCGGGGTCCCCCTGTCCCCCCAGTCCTCCCACCCCAGTCCTCAGAGGCTGAGGCGCTGGGACCTGCCCAGCCACAGGCCGCCTGCAGCAGGTGGCAGCTGAGCCCCAGCTACCCCATCGGGGCTCAGGGTGTCTCTTCCCCGAATGGCAAGAAGGGAGAAGCTGCTTTTCCTGGGCTTATTTCCTGCATAAATAGATCATCAAGGTTCTGTCTGGGCCTCATGGAATCTGCCAGCTGGAGCTGCAGCCTACAGGGCAAATTATGGGCTGCAATTTAACTGCATTCATGCTGGAACATGGGGTCACCGTTTGCAAAAAAGGGAACCTGACCTCCGTGCCTCTGGGGTCCGCAGGAGGCGGGCCAGGCCCCTTCTCTGGGAGGGCGGGGGTGAGGTGGGGCTTCCGGCCTGGGACCCCGGGACAGGAAGAGGGGGGCGCACTGGGGAGAGCGCAGGGCGGCCTGGGTCCCGGGGGTCACACGGGGTCACGGGTGCCCGAGGGCGTCCCCGTCCCCCAGAGCAGCCTGGAGTCTCCCCACCTCCCGCCCGCTCCGTGCCTCGGTTTCCTCTGCTGGGTGCTCTGCGGGGCGGAATGGTCTAGACCTGCGCATGCACGGGGGCCGGGAAGTTGGGGTTCGGCCGCCGTGTGTAAGGCGTTAGACACGCGGCGCGCGGTCCACAGAGCCCCGCCTGCCCCCAGGCCCACGCGCGACAGCGAGGACGAGGACGAGGACGAGCAGGAGCACGAGCGGCGGGGCCGCGGCTGCGCGCTCCAGTTCCAGCGCGCTGCCGTGCGCGTGCTGGCGCAGTTCGTGTCCGAGGCGGGGCCCTGGGCGCAGCCCCGACACCTGCTGGGGCCCGGCTGGCGGTTCGACGTCAGCGCGCTGGTGGCCGACTTCGTGAAGCTGGAGGTGCCGCGCGTGGCCTCGCTGCAGGAGCGCGGCGTCCTGGCCGGCCGGGAGGTCGGGATGACGACTGTGCAGGTGTGAACGGCGCTCCTCCGCCCACCGTCATTCACTCAACAACCGCCCGTCCCCTCTGACCTGCTGCCGGAGTCAGATGGTCGCGTCAGGGGGTAGGGTTTCGGGCCACAGGGGGTGGGTGGCCTTTTCCTCCCTCCAAGTCCCTCGGGTTGCTGGCGCCTCTCTGGACCCTTACACCGTGTGGACATCTCAAGCCTGACCCGGCCTGTGAGTGAGGCAGAAGCAGGGTTTCCACAGCTATCTGCTGTGATGGGAGGCATGGCCTGCTTACACCTCTGGTCTCCAGTTAATCCTGTAACTCACTTAGAATGTGCACGGCTGCACGAAGTCTGTGTGCAACTTCTCATGAATCCAGTCCACAGGTTTACCGTGGACAGTAAACCAGGTTGTGCACTGTCTACGTGGGCGGGCTCGCCCGTCTTTAAAGGATTCCTTCTTCAGCAGAGAGAACTACAGTGCCTGGGGGCGGGGTGACTGCTTCCCCCAAGGACGCAGTCTGGGTCCGGGTTCAGAGTGACCTAGCCGTGACCCCTCACCCTGGGGCGTGGACCCC
This sequence comes from Heterocephalus glaber, assembly GCF_000247695.1. The sequence continues at coordinate 26,218,345 of NW_004624747.1, forward strand.
GGGCCTGTCCTCGACCCGGTGTCCGGTGTCCTCCGACCCCAGGTGCTCTCCCCGCTGTCGGACTCCATCCTGGCGGAGAAGACGGTCACCGTGCTGGACGACAAGGTGTCCATCACCGAGCTGGCCATCCAGCTGGTGGCCGGGCTGTCGGTCTCCCTCCACCCCTACGCGGAGCACGGCCGGGCCATCGCCACCGTGGCCACCGCTGAGGAGCTCCTGCGCACCCCCAAACAGGTAGGGTCCACGCCCGGGAGCGGGACAGGGCGGCCCGAGGGGAGGCGGCGAGGGGACGCAACGCGCAGACGGCGGAGGGCGGAGAGCGGAGGGCGGACGGCACAGCCCCAGGACGCGGGGCCCACCTCCATCACCCCACAGGGCAGGGCCCCGAACCAGACAGCCGGCGCCCCGCCCGAGCGTCACGGGGGTCCTGGTGGGTCCCCGCTGGCCCAGCCCCTCCGTCTGGAGCAGCATGCACGCTGCCCGCCCAGCCAGCTGCCTCCCTCTTTCCCTCTTTCTCTCTTTCCCTCCTTCTCTTTCTTCCTGTCTTCCGTGGTGCCGGGGCGGGGGGGGGGGGAACCCAGGATTTGCACACAGCTGCATCCCCAGTCCTTTTCCAATTGTTTATCTTGAGACAGGGTCTCCAGAATCGCCCAGTGGTCCAGACTGGGCTTGAACCTGCGATTCTTCTGCCTCCCCACTTCTGGGATTATGGGCACTGGGATGACTGCCACACCTGGCTCCACACCACCCTTAGCTTACCCCCCAGGGACCATTGGAGCCTCATGGGGGGCTGATGCTCTGCTCGGTGTGGCCGACCTGCAGGCCCCTGCTTCCCATTGGCCATAAGGAAGACGCCTGTGAATCCCCAGCACCCTGGGAGGCTGAGGCTGGAGGACTGCAGGTTCCAGCCCAGCCCGGGCAACTTAGTGATTTAGCAAGACCCTGTCTCAAAATAAAAAATTAAACAAAGGCTGGGGATGGAGCTCAGTGTCGAGGGCCCGGGTTTGATCCCTAGGGCTGCAGAAAAACCCCTGTTGGAAGATGCCATGCTCAGGAGCTGTAGGCACAGGGAGGGGGGTCCCACAGTCTGACTCCCACACCTCAGCGGCCCGGCCTGTGCCCCGGGCCTTGAGGAGGCCCACCAGCACCTGACGCCCAAGGCTTACCCGGTGTCAGCCGCCCAGCACTGGCCGCAGTGGGCAGAGGAGAGCCGGTCCCTGTCAGCCCCTCTGCAGGATGCGTGTCCTGTGCTCATCACCGTCCAAGGGGAGGCAAGGGACTGGGGACACCGTGGGGCAGGCGCTGTCTCCGGACACCACGTCCAGCCTGGTGCAGCCAGGAGAGCAGGCGGCCTGCAGCGCTGGGGGTGAGGTCCTGGCCATGAGATCCCCGCGGGGCCCGGGCCAGAACAGAGCTGCAGTCCTCCAGGTGGCACAGCAGGAGTGCGACTCCCAGGCCACTGAGGACGCCCGCAGTGAAGGTGCAGCAGGCAGAGCCTGGGCGTGACACGCTCCCTGGGAGCCGGAAAGCTGAGCCCAGCGTGGGCTCCCGGCTGTCTGAGAGCTGCCACCCGGGTGCCCGGCAGCGGGGTCAGTGATGCAGGCGGGGCCCCAGGCGCCGCCCACCCAAGGAGAGGCTTGAGGAGCCGAAGAGGAGCTCAGCACCACAGCGCCTGGGCAGCTACTGCTGCGTAACAAGCACCCGTCGCAGCAGCCTGAGGCAGCACGGAGCCTCTGCACACAGCCCGGTGGACAGCCAGGCCCCACGCTCACACACAGCCCCCAGTGCAGTGTGTCCCAGCCGTGTGGCCCAGCCCGTGTCCCGGCCGGCTGTGGAGTGGGCGCCCCTCTCCACTCCCACTCGGCCCTCGGCCCTCCCGGCACCTCAGCACCATGTGCTGCTGCCCTCCTGCAGCCCCCGCCTTCCGCTCTGCGCCTGCTGTGCAGGGCTCCTGCGCCCGGGTCACCTGGGATTGTGCCCTGAGCCGCGGCAGTCATGAGGGGACCCGGCCGCCCAGGTTGGGAGTCTGTGTGGGGCTCTCTGGCATAGGAAGCACAGAGAGAGGAGCAGAGGTAGGCTGGGAGGAGGCCTCGGCCAGTGCTCTGAGAAGGGCATGCCTTAGAGGAGCACTGAGGGGCAGCCTCCGCCCGGGGCCACCTGTGCCGCCAGACGAGGCCTTTGTCAGTGGACACTCACTGGGCCAGCGCCGGGAGGGCTTGGAGGGCTTCGCAGGCCAGCAGAGCCTCAGCCCTAGGCACAGGATCTCCGGAGCCACCCAGGTGTCTCGCCTGTGGGGAGCACGATTGCACCCCGTCTCTCTCACCGAGAAGGTGCTGGGCTTGTTCTGCGGGCAGGGCTGCGTGGAGCCAGCACCGCAACCCCAGGCCTTCGGAGATCTGCCTGCATCTGCCTTGTGGTTATTTGGTGTTAACATCTTTCTCCATCGAGAGTGGGTGGAGAAAGATAATTCCAGATGGAAGTCAGCTGGACGGACTCATTCGCTGTCAGTGGTTCTGCTCTCAGCCCCTAAGCCCAGAAGGCCCTCCTCCTGCTCCTCCTCCTCCTCCTGCTCCTCCTCCTCCTCCTGCTCCTCCTCCTCCT
>NW_004624747.1:26221181-26234205 GCF_000247695.1 Heterocephalus glaber
CCTCCTGCTCCTCCTCCTCCTGCTCCTCCTCCTGCTCCTCCTCCTCCTGCTCCTCCTCCTCATTCCATTGTCCTCTGAATGTGAATGCTGAAGGATTTTCCACAGAAGGCTATGGTGGAGAAACAGAAGGAGGGGCCCTGGGCACCAGGACAGAGGTCCAGACGTTAGACAGGGACCCAAAGGTCTCAGCCTTGGCAGATGTGGAGAGAGACGAGGCCCAGAGTGCCCCTGAGGTCCCTCGGGTGCTGTCTTGCTTTGGTTCTGAGCTGAGCCCAAGGCAAGGATCCAGTGTGAGTGCCGCTGCGTCTGGGCGGTGTAGGCCGCCCTGGCAGGGAGGGTGAGTGGCCAGCTCAGGCATGCCAAGGACAGAGGAAGCGCAGCCCGGGCTCCTGGGACTGTGAACCAGTTGGGACGAGCCGGAGGACTTGCTGTGTGGGAGGAGCGAGGGAGCAGGGCTTAGAGTGACAATTCTGCATCTGTTTGAGGTTGCTCCGGAGCGTGCTGCATGCTCGGCACCTCCACTGCAGGCAGGAGCAGGGTCCCAAAAGCCAGCAGTGCCCTAGGGCAGAGAAGCAGTGCTGACCTGCATGTGCAGGGGCAGGAGCTCCCAGAGAACTCTTCCCTGTTGTGCTTTAGATGGAGAGTGGCCCTCGGGTGCTTGGAGGCAGGCTCCTGGGAAGTGACAGGATCATCGGGCTGTGGCTGACTTCCTGCCAGGAGGCGGGCTCTGGTGGAAGAGGCGTGGCCTGGAAGGGCTCCTCCCTCCTGTCCACTTCCTGTTCACCATGCCCTGAGCAGCTCTCCTCTGCCAGACCCTTCCACGGTGCCTTCCTTCACTGGAGCCCCACCAGCCACGAACCGAAATGAAACTCTCCGCCCTAAGTTGTGGGTGCCTGGTACTGTGTCTTAGTGAGGAGGAGGTGACTAAGCCAACCCCATCTTCGGGTTTGGTACAGTCTTCCTCACTCCTCAGAGCCACCTCCTGGCAGTACAGGCAACAAGGACTCAGCCCTAGCTGGCCTGAACACACAGCAGAACTTATCAGCTCCTGTCCAGACATCTGCACCTTCAGGTACAGCTTGATCCAGGTGCCCACACAATGGCATCAGAAAGCTGTCTTTGGTTGCCGGCATTTCCTTAATCTGGGGCTTTGGAGAGTCACTGCTGCTCCGCGTACCCCCTCCCCCATTCCTTTCCTCCCTCTGGAACTCCTGGCAGGCAGTGTTGGAAATCCCGTCCTTTCCATCATTCTCTGGATGTGAATTCCGCATCTTTTGTTTATTTTACATTCTGAGGAAATGTGTTGGCTTTGTCTGCATACACTAACTCTTCCCTCTGTGTGTAATCTGCTCCTTAAACATCCCTTGAGTAATTAATTTCGGTCGCTGTTTTTCATTTCCCAAAGTTATTCAGTTCTTCGCAGACTCTTTTGCCATTCACTTCTGCCTTTTCAGTGTGGTTTCTCCTGTCTTACTTCCTCCTCATTATTTTTCATGGGTTCTTGCCCTTCCAGTTGATGTCGTTTTGTGTCCTTTTCCAATTCCGTCCTCTCAGATGTCAGCCCGCCCCCTTCCTGCATGCATTCTCCGTGACTCTCATGGACACTGCCCTCGAGGGAAGTGATCTTCTCTCCTCAGGAGGAAGAGAGGGCCACGCCACAGAGCTCTCCTGCGTCCTGTGTGGTTTGGCGTGGCTTCCCATGTGCATTGCATGGCGTCAGCCTGTGCCACCGGGCAGGACAGGCAGAAGTGTGGGGCCAGGGCTCACCCTGTGCTGGAGACGCCACCCGGGCTCAGGATGCCGAGCAGCACTGCTGCCCCTGCCTGCATGAGTGGGAGCCCTCGCTGCCCCTTGGCTGGATCCCCCGGGCTGCAGCAGCAGGGTCTAAGGCGGATGTGGTGTGAGAGGCAGGCGGGGAGTGGACATGCAGGGGGCAGGACATGGACGTCCTGTGGCAGGCTGACTGCTGGGCCGGGCACTGGCCGCCCTGGGGTCTCTGGCATCATGGTCACCAGCAGGGCTCTGGGCTCTGGAAGCTTTTGCTGGCCCCGCTTTACCACAGGGGTATGATGCGCCTGTCTTGGGAGAGGGAAGAGTGAGCAGCAGCCCCTTGTGAGTGCCCAGTGAAAATCAGCTCGTCCTGGTTGTCAGAATTACAGGCCTGGCGTGGTGACACACACCTGTAATCCCAGCCCTCAGGAGGCTGAGCCGGGAGGACTGCTGTGAGTTCCAGGCTAGCCTGGGCTATGTAATGAGCTCAGTCTGGACTTGCACTACAAGGCCAGAAAAACAAAGAGAATCACAAACAGCCCATCTGTGCCCCGGAGGAAATCGCCCGCCCCCTCCCTGGGCTCTGTCCTTGGTGCTGAAGAGCTGAGCACTGAGCACCACGCCCCAGCCGCAGCCAGGAGTCCGCCTGAGTCCACAGCGCAGGGGCCGGTCCTCCCAGGGCTCTGAGCTCGCCAGGGGCCACCACTGACTGGGGAGGAGGCGGGCAGGGGCCACTGGTGCTTGCTGAGGCCTGGCCTGGGCCAGAGGATGGGGTCAGGTGGCCCGGCCCCGGCCCGTCTCGCAGTGGGACTTCGTGTGGCCTTGTGATGCCGGAAGAACAGCAGCAGACCCTTTCCTGGAGTGGGGCCCTTACCCCGGCCTGAGCTTCCAGTTTGCTTCCGACGACTTTCATGCTGAGCCAGCCGCCAGGGGGCGCGGCATAGGGTGTGCAGCTGTCAGGGTGGAGCTGGCCAGGGCAGCATGAGCTTGCTTTCTGTCTCTGGGAGCAGGGGAGCATTTGGGCCTGAACCCTCTCGGGTGCTGCATCCCCGACCCCTGCCCCAGCCTTCGTCATCACAGACCTGTCCCAGGGCACAGGTCAGTGTCTGCAGGGGACGAGACAGCGGGACGTGTGTGCACCCAGTTCCTCCCTGGTGAGCACCTTGCCAGAGCTGCTCCAGCTTAAAATGACATTCCTGACCTTAGTGCAAACCTGCCTCCTTCCCCACGGGCATGGGCCACCGGCTCTGCTTAGGGTCCTGCTCAGTTCCTTTGGCCCCACTCCACAGGCCCCCTAGAGGAAGGCCTTTCTCTGCTGGCCCTGACTGCCTCTCTCCCTGCAGGAAGCCGTGGTCAGCACCTGGCTGCAGTTCAGCGATGGCTCGGTGACGCCCCTGGACGTCTACGACAGCAAGGACTTCTCCCTCACCGCCACCTCCCTGGACGAGGCCGTCATTTCCATCCCCCAGCCGCGCTCTCCTCTGTGGCCCATCGTGGTGGCCGAGGGGGAAGGCCAGGGCCCGCTGGTCCGCGTGGACATGAGCATCGCCGAGTCCTGCCAGAAATCCAAACGCAAAAGTGTGCTGGCCGTGGGCTTTGGCCACGTCAGGGTCAAGTTCGGGCAGAGCGATGCAGATGCCAGCCCGACGTGGGGCACTGAGGAGGAGGAGGAGGAGGAGAAGGAGGAGGAGGAGGAGGAGGAGGAGGAGATCGAGAACCACGCCAGCGACCGCAGGCAGAGGGGCCAGGAGGGGCGACTGCTGAGCGGCTCTGCCGGGGCGCTCGAGGAAGGGGCGCTGCGGAGGGCCACTCCCACGGCCAAGGCGCAGCCGGACCCCAGCGTGGGGAAGAGCAGCCGGCTGGATGGGGCCCAGCTGTCAGGGGAGGAGCCGCTGCAGAACATCCCTCTGGACTTCACCAACTTCCCCGGGCACCTGGACCTCCCGCGGGCTGGGGCTGGGCTACAGGGCGGCGGCCTGGTGCCCACGGCTCGAGGCCTGAGCGACCTGGAGATCGGGATGTACGCGCTGCTGGGCGTCTTCTGCCTGGCCATCCTCGTCTTCCTCATCAACTGCGCCACCTTCGCCCTGAAGTTCAGGCGGAAGCAGGTGCCGCTGGAGGGCCAGGCCTCTGGGCCACACTCGCACGACTGGGTGTGGCTGGGCAACGAGGCCGAGCTCCTGGAGGGCGTGGGGGGCCCCACGCCACCCCCTGATGAGCACACGACCGTCCTAGACCACGGCCCGGGGGGCGGCAAGGAGAGCGACCAGCTGCTTGTCGGCGGGGGCAGCACCCAGCAGCAGGTGCTGGGCCAGGTGCACTGGGCAGTGGACACCGGGGCTGGGCAGGAGCCAAGCTCTCCAGCCTCCCGCAGGAAGAGGGTGCAGTTTGCCGCCTTCCCCGCCGGCCCGGCCACCTCCATCCTGGGGGCGCACTAAGTGGGAGTGTCCCCAAAGAGCTCAAACTCTCTGGAAAGGTTCCCGGGCGGTGTGGACCTCAGCTGGGCCCAGGGCAGGGTCTGGGCCGGGGTCCACAGGTGTGGGAGCCGGGGCGGGACGCTCTGCAGGAGGGACGCTTCCCAAAGCTGTCCTCTGAGTGCCGGGAGGCGGGGTGGGGACAGAGACGCTGGACCGCAGCAGAATTCGGAAGCTTATTTTAGGAATCAACACATCATGCAGCTACCAAAAATTATTTGTTAGAAAACACAGAAAAAGACAAATAAAAAGAGACAAAGAATGATCTGTTTATATTTCTAATAAAGGAGCAAAGTGCAAAAGGAGGCCCTGCTTGGAGCCATGTTCCATTTTAATGCAGTATCCGCTGTCCCGAGGGCCTTTGCCTGCTGAGGGCCTTTCTGGATGCCGTGCCCTCTTGGAACGGCGCTAAAATGAGGTTTCTGTTTTCCCTGGATGACCTCTCTGTTTCCTCCTGCTGTGTCCTAGGCTTCTATTTGGTTTACATTCAAGGTTTATTTCCGAGACCAAGTGGTATATTTTTCCCAAATGAGCTGTAAGTTGCATCCTGTTCATTAGATGGCTTATTTCTAGAAACAATGCCAATTAGCCATTAAGCTGTGATCTTAATGCTTTTCTATGTCTTCCAGATTTTTTGGTATTTGGTAGCATTTGCAGTTGAGGCAGTGACCCTGCCCCACACCCCACAAGGCCATGGTCAGTGGGAAGGGGCCCTGCTCGCTGCCCCCAGGACATGGCCAGCGGATCAGAGCCCAGCTGGCCTCCTGACCACTCGGCGCCCCGTGCCTGTGGCGTCCGGGCCGAGTGCCCAGGGCCAGGCCAGCTCCCAGCGTGACAGCCCCCAAGAGCAACCCCGCCCGGTGAGTGGACAGCCGCGGAGCTCTGAAGTGTTTGGGGGCCATGAGAGCCTCTGTGGCTTTGTGAGGCTCGGTGCATGGGCGACGCACAGGGTGAACAGTCAGCCCGGCAGGCGGCTCTGGCCCTGGTTGGCCCAGCCTCGCAGCAGGTCGTTCCAAGAGTGCTGTCCCTGTCGGCAAAGTGCCGGGAATGGAACCGCGCGTCCCCGGCCCAGCAGGGCGGGGCTCGCAGGGCAGAGGCACCGTCACTGCTCATTTTCCATGACCGAAGTCGGTAAGCAGAGGTCCCTGAGGCTTTGCCACCTCGGTTGGGCCTTTTGAGAATATATTTGCAGCCCTGTTTGAGGTGCAGAGGAGGTATTTATTTATGCCTGTGATGCCCATTGTCATTAAAAGGCTTCCGTGGCTGACCCTCGGCATGCCCTGGGTGTCTTCCGCTCTCAGTCCCGGCCCCAGCCTGACACAGTCTGCTGGAGGGGAAGACAGTGCCAGTTCCCACTGCACCTGGGTTTTGCTGGTCGAGTCGTTCCTGAGGAGGAAACTGAGGCCCCGCTGTCACCAGCGAGCTCAGTCACTGCACGGCGTGGTAGAGCCAGGCACTGGCCCTGCTGCCAGGTGCCTGAGCCTGCTGGACCGCGCGTGACTCCAGAGCTGCCCCTCAGCAGCTTCCCAGGTGCACTTTGAGCCGCAGTGGACGTCGGCAGAAGGCAGCCTGGTGGTGACCAGGTCTGTCTGGGGAGAGGTGGCCGCCGTCACCAGAGAATTCGCCATCATTGCGTGTTCGGGGCCCGGGCATCAGTGTGGCTGGGGTGGGGAGCAGTTCGGGGTAGAAGGAAAGAGGCTTGCTTTGTCCTCTAATGGTTTTATTGAGACGTCATTCATAAAATTGATCCATGGACATCGGGCGTGATGCACACACCTGAGACCCCAGCCCACCAGGAGACTGAGGCAGGAGGATCGAAAGCTTGAGTTCTGCCTGGAACTCAGTGAGGCCCTGTCTTAAAATAAAAATAGCAAGAAAGGGCTGTGGAAGGCCCTGGGTTCAACCCAGTACTGCTGAAAAACCAAGAGACCCTTGGGCAGTAATCCAGTTCAGTGTTTTCAGGCTCTTCACAGAAGGGTGCATCCTGGGTCACAGGAGGGTGCATCCTGGGTCACAGCAGTTGTAGGGCATCCTCATGGTCCCATGGAGAAACCACCCTCGTGAGCTGCCTCCCCACTGCCATCACCACCCCCCTGCCGGGAAGGGCCGTGTGCTGAAGGCGACCTGACCCCAACCCGGGGCCCACACTGTGATTGCCTTCTGTCCCCCCAGCCCAGCGTCTGTGGCTCACGGGAGGCCTTCTGGGTGGGTGTGGCATCTGCCCCTTTGCACCCCTCGCTGGCCGGATTCACATTTCCTGGGAAGACTTCCACATGGAGTGAACCTCAAGGCGGGATCAAAACACACAGCGAATGCTTGAACTTCTAAAATGTATCACAGTGAAAGACATGTTGTCATGAATCCCTCTCAAAATCCTCCCCCTTGCTCCAAACACACTCATCTCTCTGTTCTTGCCACTTTCTGAAGCAGCTCTGGAGTCCTCTTTTGAGTGTCTTTACAAGGTGTGATCAAAAATGTGGTGACTGCTGCTGGTGAGCGCCACCTGGCGGGAAGGCAGGCACAGAAATCATTATAGTGCATCCCCACCCACCTATGCTCCAGGTCTGCCACCATGTGACTTCTGGCTCTTCCTCAAAGTCAGAAGACCACGAAAAAGAAATGTTTTGAATCTGTTCAGGACATGAAGGCAGCCAGGACAGCACAACTACAGACACTCAGGAAAGAGGACCCCAGAGCTGCTGCAGAAAGTCTCCCAAGACTGCAGCCTTAATTCACCGGTGAGCAACAGCCTTACATGTATTCATTGTGTTAAAATGGAATGCAGTTACCAGGCGTGGTGGTGCACACCTGTAAACCCAGCATTCAGGAGGCTGAAGCAGGATGATCACCATGAGTTCAGGGCCAGCCTAGGGCTACATAGTGTGACTCTGTCTCAAAAAAAAAAAAAGAAAAATAGAATGCAACTGACATAAGAGTGATTCACATTCATTTCATAAAATTTAGAACATGAAGAAAAGCAGGACAGATAAAGAAGGAACATTAAAAACAAAATAACTCCTCCCAGAAATAAAAATGAACACTTCCTCTTATATATCAATTAGTTTATTTAATTTGCCTGCTCACTTCATATTTTGAAAGCGTATTATTATAAATATGACTTCTAAATTTAAAAGCAGCCCGTGGGCACCCTGACCCTAAAGTGCACAGAGCTTGCTGCTTCACCACCTCTGCTGTGCTTCAGGCCATCCTTGCAGGTTTCTCTGCGAGGTCTTCTTTTTCTCCCACAGCGAAATCACAGGGAAGTGGGTGGTTTGTGAGCACAGCACCTGGGGAAGGTCCACAGCCCTGGAGGGGGTGGCAGGGCCTTGGTGTCTGCCCACCTGGGAGGCTGGGAGCTGCAGGCCGAGGGGCTCCATCCACGAAGCCCAGGCCTGCAGAGACGCCGACGCCACTCAGGCGCTGAGGACGCGGCAGCAGCTGCTGGCCCTCACCCATGGGCACAAAGCCGGGGCCTCTGGTCCCATGACAGCGGAAGCTCTGTGTGCCCCCGGCAGCTGCTGCCCCATGGACCCACACCACCTGGGTGGAGAGGCTGAGCCGGAAGCACCAGCCCAGGGCATCGGCCAGTCACCAGGTGGGTGACAGAAGTCGGGGCCCGGACTGTAAATGTGGTGAGGACAGGAACCCCAGGCGGAGGATGCTCGGGAGGAACAGGAGGAGGCCTCGCTGCCGTGACACCACGCGCTTTGGGAGAATGTGAGACTCCGTTTCCCAGAGTCAGGCAGATTATGACATCGTTTCAACTTCTTTCCTATCGACCAAAACGTTCCGTCCAGAAAACCGTTTTTCTCTCTCCTCTCAAAGAAGGCATTTGGGTGGAAAGAAATTACCAGACTGTGGGATTTCATTGATTTTTTTGAAATCCAGGTTACATGAGAGGTCACGATTTCCATTTTCTCCCATCCGTGTCGTCTTCCGAGGGGACCTGCGACAGGGAGCTCGTCCACTTGGACCTGGCAGACACAGGATAGGGCTGGTGTCCCTTCCGCCCCGGAAAGAGGCCACTGTGACGGAGATGGCGTGGTGACCCTGGATGGGCAGGATGGCTGCAGCAGGCAGGGGCCTGCATACGTTCATCCAGTCACTCAGCAAACACTTGAGGCCTGAGCTGTGCCTGGGACGCCTGTCTGCGTGACTAGGATGACAGAAGCGAGAGGCGGGGTCCCTCCTGTGGCTCTCACACTCCCGGGGGCACAAAGAGATGAAAACAGCGACACAGCCGGGGAGCGAGCAGGAGGAAGGGGTCCTAGTGCGCCCTCTGCAGGGTGCGAGAGCCCTAGAGCGGATGAGGGCAGAGGGAGAGGCCGGTGCCCAGGGGCGGCAGCATGGGGAGCACTGTCCTGTGGCCTCCGGGAGATGAGCAGCACCCCGAAAAGTCCCAGGACCAAAAATAAAAAGCGCATGGTCGCCACCTCCATGGGTCACTCTCGGGCAGGCGCAGCAGAGCAGCTCTCGGGGCAGGCGGGACCCGGCCTCCTGACCACGTGGCAGCCCAGGCTCACGGCCCACACAGGCCGCCCGCAACTGCGTCTCCCTCCAGACCCCAGATCTGGGGTCAGGTGTCCCGCAGCCCTGTGCCACACTGGCCCTCATGCGGAGCGGGTTCCCGCCCCCTGGCCACCTGCAGCCTCTCCGCTCTCCAGGTCCAGCTGTGACACCACCAATTCTCACCAGGGACAGTGCATGGGCAGCCGGAAGTCAGCCGCGTGTGACAGGGACTGGCCTGCGTCACACTGGACATGCTGCCCGCGTTCCTTTCCTGCAGCCGCCAGGGCAAATTAGCAGGGCGGAGGTGACAGCGGGAACCTGGCCTCTTCCGCTCTGCAGTCCAGCACTGTGGGCGGACACTCGCCTCCAAGGGCAGGGCAGGATCCACTGCCTCCGAGGCCCTGCAGGCTCTGAGGTCCTAGGGCCTCTGTGCCTCCTCCACTCCTCCCGTGAGGAACCCGGGCCTCGGATTTCGGGCTCAGCGGATCCAGTGCAGCCAGTTGACCATATTAGTTAATTATACCTGCAAAGGCTCCATTCTCAAGCCCTGGGATGTGAGGACAGGACTCGGAAAGGGTGCCCTTCACCCGGAGCAGCCGCTGGGGCTTGGTGAGCCTCGCCCTGGAGACTGCGCCTCGGTTCTCCAAGATACATCACCTGTTCCCAGATCCTTGTCCCAGGTTCAGCTTATGGAGGACTTCAAGCAAAGACACAGGACAGCCAGGGCTGGACAACAGATTAACAGGAAGAAAAAGAGCCAGGCACGGTGGTGCACACTTGTAATCCCAGCACTCAGGAGGCTGAGGCAAGAGGGTTGCTGTGAGTTTGAATCAAGCCTGGGCTACGTAGTGAGACCCTGTATCAAAATATCAAAAGGGAGAGAAGGGATCCCAGGGTGTTTTAACTTGAGCAACAGGCAGGTGGCCCATCCATGTCCCTGGAGGATCGACAACGTAAAACTCCTGGGCAGCAGAACACCCTCCTATGTGGACATGAGTGACATAGTGATGTCCACCATAGTGGATGTAGTGGCCTGCCTGTGTCCTGTGGCTTCCCTGGGGCTGGAGCAATCAGCGCTTCTCCCCAGGGTGCCCCCTGACCTCCCCATGGTGGGAAGGAAGTGTCTGCTGGTGGAGCTGAGTTTCACACCAGGAAAGTAAATTCAGACTACAGAAGACCTCCAGTCGATAAAAACTGAGGACCAGAACTAGTGGGATGTCAGACATTTTCCAATTCAGGTCAAATAAAACATGGCAAGATCAGCTGCCCGTGAACTAGCACAAACTATCAACAAGTATGATCTCTTCTTACTAAAAAGCTCCTGCACAGCAAGAGAAACCACCAGCAGTGTGAAGAGACAACCCACAATGTGGGAAAAAATTTTCACCAGCAGTCCCTCAGACAAAGGTCTACTATCTCGAATCTATAAAGAACTTTAAAAAAATCAAACCCCCCAAATTTAAAGACCCAGTCCAAAAATGGGCATCTGAAATGAACAGACATTTCTCAGACAAAGAAGTAGAAATAGCAAATAAATACATGAAAAACTGTTCAATATCACTGGTCATTCGAGAGATGCAAATGAAAGCAACACTGAGATTCCACCTCACCCCAGAAAGAATGGCTGCTATCAAGAAATCAACCAATAACAAATGCTGGCGGGGCTGTGGGGAAAGAGAAACCCTGCTCCACTGCTGGTGGGAGTGTAGACTGGTGCAACCACTGTGGAAATCAGTATGGAGATACTTCAAAGAACTAGGACTAGAGGTCCTATTTGACCCAGCTATTCCCCTGCTGGGGATCTTCCCCAAAGAATTAAAAGAATCATACCACAGTGATATATGTGCACCCATGTTCATAGCATCACAGTTTGTAACAGCTAAAGCTTGGAAACAGCCCAAATCCCCATCAACTGGAGACTGGATCAAGAAAATGTGGGGTTTTTTATAAAATGGAGTACTACTCAGCCATCAAAAATGAGAAATTAGAGACATTTATTGTTAAATGGATGCACATTGAAGCGATACGCTGAAGTGAAATAAATAGGACTCACATGTGTAAATACTGAATAGTTTCTCTCATGTGAGAAACTGAAAGTGTAAATAAGGACTAAAAGGTATAACAGACAATATGAAATAGGAAGAAAAGGGGCAAAGGGGAAGGGGAAGTGGGAGGCGTACGGGAAAGGAAAGAAGGGAATGGAATTAATATGAGAAAAGGAAACAAAGTCTTTGTAAATAGGTAAGGATGGAGGGGTTGAAGGGAGGGCAGGGGAAGGGGGAAAAATAAGAACCAAGAGAGATTATGTAAAGGTGCAAATTTCCAATGACGAATGTCATTATACTGTATACCTAAAGTGTACCAATAAAAGGATATACAAAGAAAGAAAGAAAGGCTGCTGTTACCCAGCCAGGGATCAGAAACACCAAGTAAGAGCTCCATCTGCCCCTCACTCGCTGTTTCTCTCCGCACCAGAGATGTGCGTGACCTCAGCAGACATGGACGTTTCTAGAATCTTCTGCTTCTTTGCAAATGACTGGGGAAAGGCAAATGGGCTCCCAGCTTTAAAAAAAAAATCTCAAAATATTTACAAATGTGAAAACTTGTTTCTGAGGGATTGCTTTGCAAGTCCTAAACTCAGGTAGTATGAAAAATAGAATTTCCATTGGTTTTTCCTGTACCTGAAATGATTTTCCATGAAGACTTTTAGCTTTAGGAAGAAGAATTCAATTTCAAGCCATCCAAGATTTCTCCTCTTCTCTCCCCGGGGATGGGGGTGGCTGAAGGACTGCTGTGGACTTGTGCTGGGTCCAGCTGGGCATCTTCCCTGAGCCCCGTGCCATGTGCCATAGTCTCCTGGCACCACCAGACTGCCCTGGCTGGGCCTGCAGGGTGCCAGAGAAGCTGACTGAGGCACCTCCCATCCACAGTATTCTGTGAGCATCAAAACCCAGGGCCCCCACCCTCTCCAGGGGTTAGGGAAGCCTTGGATGTGGGTCTCTATGTATGTCTGCCTTAATAGAACTAAATTATACACAAAACATAAGGTGTGTGTCTCACAGATATGAGTATTGAAATTTGTATTTACTCCATGTACTTCTTTGGACACAAAGTGATTGCCTTGCCCACAGCTTTGCTCTACAAAAAGAATCGCCAGAGTAGCCTTAAAGAAGAAAGACACAAGTGGTATTCATGCGAGATTTTCTGTACACACAATATCCAGTCTTAGTTACGTTCTTGTTGCTGGGACAATACTTGACACCCACAAATTAAAGGGGAAGAGGTTTATTTTGGCTCACAACGTGTAGAGGTTTCAGTCCATATCAGCTGGTTCCAAGGCAGGGTGGCATGGCAGAGGGGAAACAGCTCATGGCAGGGTAGGCAGGAAGCAGTCAGGGATCAAAGCAGGAGGAGGGAGACAGAGCCTGCCAGGCCACACCCCCAGTGATTGCCTCCTGCACCAGCTCCACCTCCCAACATCACACCCAGCTGTAAGCTCCTCAGAGGACTCATCAGGGGTGAATATCATGAGATCGGGATCCAATCACCTCCTAAAGCCCCCAGCCCTGTGAGCACATGACGCTTTGGGGGACATCTAGATATAAATCATGACATTCAGGAACACCTTTGTGTGGACAGCAAGATCCAACAGGCTTCACAAGGAAAGAAGAAGGACACCAGGGTCTGGGTGCCCATACCGATTGGCATTAGACTCTCAGCATGATGTCCAGTACTGAAGACACATCAGGAGACTTCATCTTTCCTCTGCTGTCTTAAGGGAGATGATGAGTTGGAATCTAGTGGTCATCACTCAAATGCTGACGGTCCCTCCAGTGTCATGGAGCCCCACCCACGGTGTCCCGACCACAGAGTGGCACCAGGAATGAAGGCCTTGCTTGGCCCACGCTTTCTGGAGTTGATCAAACTCAGGGAAGCTGGGGTGAGACTGGGGTCGCTGCCATTCTGCGTGGCTGCTGGAGGGGGAAACAGTTCCCGTCCAAGCCTGGAAGCTGTCTTGGGCATCAAGATGTGAACAACAGAAGATTCAAAGCAGAAGCCCCAGAGTGGTGGAAACCACGGGCCAAGAGCCTCAATTCTACAAGGCATTTAAAGAAGAACTCTCGCCATTCCTCTTTAAACTCATCAAGGAAATTGAAAGGGAAGCAAGGCTTCCAAATTCACTCCTGGAAGCAAGTGTTACTTTGATTCCAAAACCAGGGAAAGACCCAACCCAAAAAGAGAACTACAGGCCAATCTCCCTAATGAACATA
>NW_004624747.1:26236255-26383955 GCF_000247695.1 Heterocephalus glaber
GAGTACTACTCAGCCATAAAGAATGAGAAACTAGAGACATTTATAGCTAAATGGATGCATATTGAGGCCATACGCTTAAGTGAAATAAATAGGACCCACATGTGTAAATACCGAATAGTTTCTCTAGTGTGAGAAACTGAAAGTGTAAATAAGAATTAAAATGATTAAACAAATAATTGATAATTTGAAATAGGAAAAAAATGTCCGAAGGGGTAGGGGAAGTGGGAGGGGAAAGGGAAAGGAAAGAAGGGAAAGGAAAAATTATGAGAAAAGAAAAGAAATGGAAACAAAGTCTTTGTAAATAGGGAAGGGCGGAGTGAGTGAAGGGTGTACAGGTAATGAGGAACAAATAAGAACCAAGATGCATTATGTTCAGGTACAAGCACCCAAGGTTAAATGTAAAGGTATTGTATCCCTAAAATGTACCAATAAGAGAATTTAAGGAAAAAAAAAAAGAATCAGACTTGGATCCAACTTCTCCTCAGCAATACTCACTGCCACAAAACGGAAAAATTCCTTCCATTTTTTCAGTAAAAATCACTGTGGGCCTAGACATTTAAAGCCAGGCAGTGTCACGTAAAGGGGAGGCAAAAGGGGGCCCTTTCAGGCATGAAAATCTGGGCCCCAAACCCTGCCCTTTTTAGAAGTCGCTTGTGGATCCAGATGAGGATGAAAACCCTGAAGAAGATGCGGGCTGCAAAGCCCAGGGCCGACACCGCCGGGGGGCCGGAAGGCTTGGATGTCTGCTCAGCTGGAGCCGTGCTGAGGTCTCGCAAACAGAGGGGCTGCGAAGGCCCGGGAGACGGGGGGCGCTGTCCACAGCCTCAGGAGCCTCTGCCTGCTGGGTGAGACCCGCACGGGAAGGCTGTGTTGCTGTCAGCTCCGTTTGGATGGAAACCCTGAGCCAGCCTTGTGCCACAGATGTCGCCATGGCTGCCTGCACGGTGCCAGGTCCCTGAGCTGGGTTTCGCGGGCTGCTAGTCTTAGGCTGTTTGTGGCCACAGCACCTTACTCACTCTGCCCACCCTACCAGGATAAAGTCTGCAGTCGGAGTATGGGGTCTTTGGGGCCCACACGACCTGAGAATAAGCCAGAGGCTTTCGGGAGCACAAGGTGAGTCTGTGGTAGCAGGGCCTGTGCAGCAGGATGGCTCAGCACTGGGTGGGCTGGGTCCCGGATGGAGGGACCAAGCAGGCGGGCGGGCGGGCGCTTCTTAGGTAGCAGCTTCCTGTGGCCATGAGCCTGGGCCAGCACCAGGGCCTCTGCTGGAGGCTCGCTGTGCATGCTGGGAAGGCACTACGGGGCCCTGGTCCCAGCCTGCTCCATCTCGCAGTCAGGGCACCCCTCTGCATGTCCGGAAGTGGCTGGTGCTGGGGTGGGCACCACACTGCCCGCCTGGCTGCTCTCATGTTGGAGTGGACGACGGCGGTGCGATTGCCAGGGAGGACACTGCATTGAGGGGCGAGGGGCAGCAAAGGGGAGCAAGCAGAGGGGCAGCAGCCCCCATAGCCTGTGCAGGGTGCTCGGGACCTGTCTCAGCCCTGGGTTCAGCAACCGGCCCGCAGGCTCCCGACCAAAGCCTGGACCTGCCACCCTTGTGGCCTGAGACGGAGCGGCACAGGGCCACTCACGTCAGACTGAAGCATGGACACACATCCAGGACTCCAGGGTGGTGGGAAAAGTTAGACCTGCACAGTGCCGTGTTCATTTCTGTTCAGTCCCAGCCATTAGAACCAACTCACATAACACAGAGCCCGGGATCGGGGCTACCGAGCAGGAAATCGTACTGAACTTTGCTAGCAAACCAAACGCAAGCTGACAGAAGGAGAAAGGAGGCAGATGCCCCAAGCCACGAACATTTCCACCTGTCACGGGACCTCATGAGACGAAATTTAACCCTGTTGGGCAAGAAGAAGAGATTGCAAAATGCTATTTCAATTTCTATAGCGACCAACTGCAGAATTAAAAATAATTCCATAGCCATCAACAATTTCAAGGGAAAAAGGGAAGGGGCAAGGCTAATACGAAGTGACCTCCTGGATGGCTGAGAATCTGGAGTTGATAAATAAAAACTCAAAGTCAGGCGTCGGGGTGCACGCCTGGGGTCCCAGCACTCAGGAGGCTGAACCAGGAGGATCGCCTCAAATCTGAGACCAGCCTGGGCCACATAGTGAGCTCAGGGCCAGCCTGAACTCCACAGTAAGATCCTGTCTCGAAAACAGACAGCCAAACAAAAAGCAAACAGACAAAATGGTCAGACATTGTCCCTGAACGGGGGGGGGGGGGGAGGTCAGAAGCGGCTGGGTGCCTTCTCAGTAACAGCTCATGGGCATCTCAAAACTGTGAGGCACACGTAGGTTTCCTGTTGTTACTATCACAGATGAACACAACCCGGGGCTTCAAGCACCACTGACTGCTCATCTCACGGGCCTGGGAGTCAGTGTGAAACGGGTCTCAGGCTAACATCATGGCTGCTGCGCTGCCTTCGCTGGAGGCGCTGGGATGGAGCCCCTCGCCTGGCCTCCTCCACCTCCTGCAGCTGCCAGGTCCCTGCCTGGGGGCCACTTGCTCCCCGCTCCGCTGCCCTCTGCCCATCTCAGCCTCCCGCTGCCCTCCCGTTTCCCATGACTCCATGCGGCACTGCTTGCCACCCCGTCTCCAGTCCCTGGTCGGCTCTGCAGTCATCCCAGCTGGAGCCACTTTTGGCACTCTAAGTGTGGGCACGACGTCCACCTGGAGTTTGCAGAGGTGCCTGCCACACCTGTGGAGCCGGGGCCCTCGGTGCCCTCCAGGGTCAGTTTGCTTCCACCACACGATTTCCTAGGCAGACACGCTCCACCTTCCCCAAAGTCATTTCGTGATCACCAACACAGCAGACACAGGCTTGCCTTGAGCCTCGGCTCAGGGCCTGGGCCTAGCGATACCCAGAAGAACGGAGGACACACGTCTGCACCACAGCTTCTGTGCAGTGTCCACGGTTGCCAAAAGGGGGCGCCACCCATATTGCTCTCCCTAGTGCAACACATATGACATTAAATATGTGACGCACCAGGCAGGCTCACAGGGCGGGCTGCAGGGTCAGGCGTGGAAAACACAAGGGTGTCGCCGGAGCAGCACTCGGGTGGGGGGGGCGGAGGACCGGAGCCCACCGCAGTCCTGCCGGAAGCCGAAGACTCTCTGTTGGAGGCTGAGAAGTCTGCCTGGAAGGCAGAAGCCCGACGTGCGAAGATGGAAACAGCAGCGAGCAGCCTTCTTCCCCCGTCTGCTGCCTCCGGGACTTTGGCTGGCGCCACTGACCTCAGCGGGCCTCTGCCTTCTGTGAATCCCTCAGCCACACGGAGCCCTGCTCGGCTGCGCCTCTTTCTCAAGCTGACACAACTGTCGCAGCCCACCTGTTAGTGATAACCAGACGCACTTCCTGACAGCCACCTGGCCTCCAGATGCGGAGTGACATGGCGCGACTGGCCTACGAACAAACCCAGCGCTGAGTCCCTCGCAGGGCAGAAGGCAAGTTTTCCTCAGGTGATGTTTCCTCCTAACAATTTCACCACTTGAACATTACAGTGTAGGTCCCTGAGGACCAGAATTAAGTCTACCAACATCATGTTACATAGGAAGCATATTAGGAGAGAACTATGACAGTTATAAGCCTCATTTCTGTAACTCATCAGTGGCATTTGTCCACTGAACTAAATGTGCTCTATATACACGGTGGAACATTACTCGGCCATAAAAAGAAACAAATTCTGATAGATGCAACGGGGATGACCTTGTAGACATCACGGTTGGTACAGAGCAGTCGCAGAAGAGCCCCATATTGTACTATAATTCCTTCTATATGAGATGTACAGAAAGGACAAATCCAAAATTCAGAAGTGATAGCTAAATGGTACAAGATTTCTTCTTGGACAATGAAAATGTTCCATAATTGGCCTAGTGGTAGCCACGTAACAGTGACTGCCCAAGACCACTGAATTGTGCAAATTAAACAAAACAAAGCTCAGCGGGCTCAGGCACTCGTAGCTGAGTGTCGCGTAGCTGAGTGTCCGGTAGCAGATGAAAGTGTGGCCTTCACCTCTGCTTGCTCAGTGTGACTGTGAATGCTGCCCACCACGGAACAGCGTCAGGAAGAGTTTCTCATTCATTTTGCTCATTTATTTTTATTGGTCCATGTTTGCAGTGCATAATGATTACATTCCTCACGGCAGCTGGTACACGTACATCGCATACCCTCATTCCTTTCTTCTCCCTCTCTCTCTCCCTCCACCTCTTGATCCTCTTCCCATTTGAGAAAGATCTGTCACCCTACTTCCCATTATCTGTCTTTTATTTTGCTCTTTATTATACCATGGGCTTCTCACATAAGAGAAACTATACAATATCTGAGCTTCTGTTTCTTATTTACTTCACTCAGCATTATGGTCTCAAGGTGCACCATCTTCCTACAAAGGACTCGTTTGCCCTTCTTTATGGCAGAGTAGTGCTCCATCCTGTGTCAATACCACATTTTCTTTATCCATTCATCTGCGATGGACACATAGGCTGTTTCCAAGATGTAGCTATTGTGAGTTTTGCTGCTATAAACATGGGTGTGCGTGGATCACTGTAATACGAGGTCTTTAACTCCTTCGGGGGGATGCTTAGAAGGGTGGGATGGAATTTCTAGATTTAGCCTTCTGAGGAATCTCCACACTGATTTCCACAGTGCGCACCCCTCACATCCCCACCGACAGTGCAGCCTGGCAGCCTCTCCAGCCTTTGTTATTATTGGATTTCTTGACGTAAGGGGGAATCTCAGGGTTGTTTTCATTTGCTTTGCTCTAATGGCCAGCGATGCTGCTTGTTTCTTCGTGTATTTATCGGCCTCTGTACGTCTGTGAAACGTCTTTGCATTTCAGATGCCTGATTTTGACGGGGTTTCTTATTTGGGGGGCTCTGGTTGTTTCGAGACCCTTCTATGTTCTCCATGTTAGTCTTCTGTCTGAGGAGCGGCCAGCAAGGTGTCTTCCCCTCCTCAGTGTTCAACGACGCAGCAGAGGTGCGGCGGTCATGGCGCTGATGTCCTTGGGGAGGGTCACTCGCGCTCCCTTGCTGAGGCTGGGGCTGGACCCGCAGCCTGGACCCAGTGCGTGTACAGGCGGGCCTGCCGCAGGTGAGGCAGAAGGGGCTGACCCTGCTGAGGGACTGGGAGCCCACAGCTGTGGGCTCGGGTTGCAGTGCTGCCGGCCCACTCCCCACTCCACCAGGGCCCGTGGAGGGAAATCACCACCTTGCTGAAGTTTCCTTATTAGCAAATGATCAGACTCAGCTCTCTTGTGAGAGGAGGGAAAAGCCAGCCTCAGCTCGGGCACCTTTGGCCCAAACCGTAAACTCTGAATCTTTTGATGAACCATGAAAGGTTTTTTCCCTCCCGTAGAAAATCCTCCCTCTTTGGAAACCGTCGGAAACCCGCTTTCCCCATATTGTCTCCAGCAGATTTTCTTTCTTCCTGTCTGAGTTCTGAGAGTGATTAATCCAGTGGCAGAGTGGGCGACGCGCCCTGCCTCACACCCAGCCGTCCCAGCAGCTTCTTACCGTGGTGGCCTGGGCCGGGGAGCAGCAGAGCTCTGCGAGGGTCCGACCTGCTCCAAGCCTCCGAGACCTGAGAGTGCATTCATGGCCTTGCCGCGCAGAGGTCACTCAGCAGGAGACAGATGCAAATGGATAAACTGCCGTGCGCCCCTACACCCAGGCAGGGGTCCCCTCATGGAACCCCACTCCCGAGGTGGCACTCATCCCCCTGCACCTCGCTACATCCCTGCCCCAGGTCGGGGCGGCGTGGGCTGCACTGTGTCCCCTGCGATGCCCATGTTGAGCCCAGAATTGGAGTGCACTGGACAAAGCAGTGGCCAAAGGCCAGCTGCCCCGTGAGGAGATCTGGACACAGAGACGGCAGGGCGAGGCCAGGCAGGGCCCCAGGGAGGGCCCCAGAAGCAGCAGTCCCAGCACGCCTTGCCTTGGACTGGAGGCCCCCGGAAGCGCAGGAGGGTGAGTGCCTGGCCCGCTCGAGGGGCCCAACAGGATGTGTCCTTCCAGCCTGGGCCCCCGGACACCCTCCTTCAGGCCCTGGACCCAGAGCCAGGCCCAGCCCATCTCCAGGCCAGCAGGGCCTCTGCACCCAGCCAGGGAGGAGCAAAGCCTGGCGGAGGTGGGACCCCATGTGCTGGGCTCCCCGGCTCAGGACAGGCTCAGGCCAGGCGGCCCCCGCAGGACAAGGGCCAGGGGTGGGAAGGTGGACAGACCCGGCCAGGCATAGAGGCCGCTGCTTCCTGTCCTGCCTCAGCCCACACCCTAGGAGCCAGGATCCCCCCTGGACTTGGCTTCCGGCTGGGACCCGGTGCAGCACATCAGAGGAGAGGGAAGGGGACGCACTTCGCCTGACAGCCGGTCGTGACCCTAAGACCTGGACACACGTGGGCTGTGACCTCCATTCCTGCCCTCGCTTGGAGCCCACAAATGTTGGGGCGAGGCCCAGAGCAGCCACCCACGTGGGGCGTGGACTCATCGTGTGGAGTCAGCGACGCGTGGGTCCTTCCCATCTGCTCTGCCGGCTCCAGGGAACACAGCTGGCCCTGGACCTCCAGCTCCGGTGTCACGGGCAGCGCTCGGGAAGACCTGCTACCGGGCAGGCTGGGCACCCGCTGACCCAGGTACAGGCGACGGCGGCCCCTGGAGACAGCTCTGAGGCTCCCCCTGTGAAGGCAGCCTCAGTTACATGGCTTTGTCGGGCAGGCACGTTGCCGTGGGAGCTGCTTTCAGTCTTGGGGGTCTGTTCACAGGTCCTTCCTCGCCAAGGTCCACCATCCTAATTCACAAAACCTCTAATATCCCCTAATTACCCTGAAGCTGCTCTCCCATAATTGATTTTCACAGAGACAAGCAGGGCCCCGTGCATTCTGTTCAAAGCACAGCTATGGCTTCCTGGGGACATAGCCGCCAACACAGGATAGAGGGCCAGCAGCCTTGCTCTTCCACCTCTTGGGGAAGAGGAGAAGCAGATGGGGCGAGGGTCCCACAGGGCCTCCGCTGAGGGGATAAACTGAGGCGACTACCGTTTCTCCAGTGGGACGTTCCCCACACATACCCCACAAATAAGACGAGGGTCTATCTGCTCACGTGTACCTGCTTAGAACAATGTCTCCCCCTTGAAGCCCAGACTCAAGTGTAAATATTAAACCTGCAAAGATTCACAAGAGCAGAACTAATTCAAGATCTCATGGAGCTCTTGGGTCCGCGCCCCTCTGGGTGAGCACCATCAATTTCCAAAAGGAAACATCCGTGCTGAAAACAAAACCTCCCGTGTCATCTGGTGATGTTCAGAGCTCTCAGGGACCAGGAGTCAAATGCCCAGGGTCAGCTCCAAACGTCTTCGCTCAACCCTACTGGACAGCAACGCCCACCTGTTCAATATGGCGCCCCAGGCCTGCGGGGATGTGGAGGGAGCCAGTCACCAGGCGAGAGGAGAGGCACAGGGGATGGGTAGGGCCGGTAACGGGGACGGATGTGAGGGAAATAGGCATTGGACCCCTGAAGATCTGAAACCAGCGAGGAGAGCAAGGGCATCGTGGAGCAGGGTGGAAATGATCCAATCCCACCGAAAGGAAGCCCCGTCGTCACCTGTACAACAGCAAAAGAGAGTGAAAAAAGAATGCTTGCGATGTGACCAGCACAGAACTAGAAAACTGGAAGGGAAAACAGGAACAGTAGAATGAGAGGGTAAAATAGGATATAAAAGGCAGAGAGGATAAAAGAGTGGAAAGTACTGCGTGACGACACAGGGCTCTTCGGGTTCCAAGACATAAGAAATCTAACTGAAAATGGCTTACGAGGAAAGACGTGGAAGCAGAAGACAGGGAGTAGCCGGGACTCAGGCATAGCTGGGTCTCGGTGCTCAGATGAGGTCCCGACCCCTGCCCGTCTCCCAGCAGCCCCTTCATCGGTGCCAACCCCGCCCCTGGGCAGGCAGGAAGTGAGCATCCGGAGGCCTCAGAATCGCGCAGTGCCTTCCGGGAAGGGGCTCCGCCTCTTCTCACCCTGCACCGAGCCCCAGCGCTGAGTCCCTCCGGGCCGTGTCCCACTGACTGCCTGCGTCCAGCGTCTCCCTCCAGAGACACGGGAAGCCTTGTGCACTGAAGGAGGGGGTGGACTCTTCCCCAAAACATTTGGTTTTATTTCCAAAAGTAGAGAAGCAAGCAGGGTATGGTGGGGCACTCCTGTCATCCCAGCACTCAGGAGGCCGAGGCAGGAGGATCGCCCTGAGTTTGAGGCCAGCCTTGGCTACATAGTGAGTTCAAGGACAGCAAGACCCTGTCTGGAAAAAAAAATCCAATGCAAAGAGGACTGGGTAAGAAGGGACAGAGACAGCTGGGACCCGAGGGACTCAGCACTCAAAGCCTGACTGCGTCCAGGGGCTGCTCACCTGCGTGAACCCCACCCGCCTGGGTTGTCCACGGCCCC
This sequence comes from Heterocephalus glaber, assembly GCF_000247695.1. The sequence goes on from NW_004624747.1 coordinate 26,244,752, forward strand.
GACCCCAGGCCGCGTGCCGCCAGCCTCTGCCCCCGGTCAGTGGAGCACGGATCCACACCCCGCCTTCACAAAGCTTCCCTTCCACCACCCCTCGGCTACGCTGGCCACAGGTGCTGGGGCAGGTGACAGGGACTGCGGGCAGCTCGGGCGCCAGGTCTGCACCAACCCGGTGATCCCAGTGCCGCTCACAAAGCCTCGCTCTGCCCTCGAAGGGCAGGCAGAGCCTGACCGCTGCAGACCAGTAGTGAACCCACGCCAGTGAGGCCGGGTCTGCTGGGCCAGGCGTCCAGGGAGCTTGTGCCCTCTCGGGCCCCATCCTCAGCTCCAGATAGGGTTAGCAGAGGGAGAGCTGCCACCCACCCCAAGGGATGGTGGCATTTAAGACACATCACAGCCTGGCCCCGAGATGCTGTACTGTGTTGCGGAGGAGCAACAGCACAAAGTCCAGTAACTGCTGGGGACTTCCTTTGCTAAATTTGCACACAGACACACACCAGGGTTCTAGACAGCTCAGCCTTCTCAGGGCTACAAATCAATAAATTTCTGCCAAGTAAAAGAGAAAGCAGCCTAGCAGTCAAAAGTAACATTTTAAGAGCAGCTTTAGGAAAATGTGCAGTTTACACACAGTGGAGTACTACTGTGCCATAAAGGTTAAGCTTGAGTCATCTGTAGGAAAACAGACGCACCTTGAGACCATAACGCTGAGTGAAATAAATCAGACACACAAGCTTGAGTAGTGCATGGTTTCTTTTCTACAAGAAACCCGAAGTGTAAATAAAGTAAAGGGCAAAATACAAGACAGATGACAGGAAACAGGGAGACAGATCTTTTGCAAATGGGAAGGGTATGAAGAGACAGAGCAGAGAAAGGTGTAAAGAGAGCTGAGGTGTGTTCCACACATGCACCGACTCTCCTGGAGGAGTGCATTTATCGTGTACTGCCGACGTGGACAACAGAAATAAAAATTTTTAAAGATCATCTTTAATTGAAATCAACACATTCAAGGAAAAGCATTCAGTCGGGAGGCTCAGCTCTGCCTCCGGCGAGCGGGCGTGGGAAAGTCTCTCTCACAATGCCACACCGCTCCACGAGGCCCCGGGCCGGGACACAGCCTGGCCACCGTGAGGAGCAAAGCCCGCCTCTGCAGAGAGGACAGCAGTGCAGCACTGCCGGGCTTCTTCCCTGGCCCAGCGGGACAGGAGGGGTGAGGTGACATGGGGGCGCTGCTGACTCTGTCCTGAGAACCCGAGGCACGCGCTGGCAGTGGGGACACTGCATGTGAATCAAGTCTCAAAGAAGTGGTTAAAGGAAAGTGAACGGGAAAGAAAGTTGTGAGTGAAACAGATGGGGGCGAAGCTGGCTGTGCGGAGCGTTCGCGGCTCTGTCACCAGCTGGCGGGCATCCTTGCTTGGTGGAAATGGAAATTACACTAAGCACAAATCTGCAGGAAAAGTCTCCACTGGAGCAAGAGAGGAGGCAGGAGAGCACGCAACCTCGCTGGCCTGCAGACAGGAACTAAGAAAAAGCAAAACCCTGAATTAATAAAAAGAGAAAAACACATATTGAGTAATTCTGTTTATCTGAACACCAAGACAGGCAAAACCATAGAAATGGAACCGAGATTCCTGGTTTCCAGAGCAGGGGCGGGAGAAGTGGGTGACTGCTAAGGGCAGAATTACAAGCATTAGTCAGTTGGCCGACTGGCAGCGGCTTGGCCGACATGTGAAGACCACGGAGCTGCACTTCCCGGTGACGCTGAAGTCTGGCTGAGGTCTGGGAGCTGGTGAGCGTTGTCCGCCTCACCTGCTGCCCCCGACGGGTGACTGCGGACTCAGTCGCCAGGCAGCTGGCAACCTCTGGTGCAGTCACGGGAGGAAGACAGCAGGGGTTGGAGGGCACCGAGCAACTCAGATCCGTTTGCTCCGTGCAGGCAGCGAGCTCCCTGCCGCCTCTCAGGGCACAGCAAGTCACAGACCCCACTCTGAGTCACTGCACCGGCTGTTTTGTAGCAGTTCTGCTAAGCCCTAATTCACGTTCCGTTCGCTTCCTCACGCCCACCTGGATGGCTGTCATACGTTCAGTGACTGCGGGGCTCACCGCGGCCAATTGCAGAACTTTCTCCTTATCCAGGAGAAGCCCTTCTCTGGAAGGGAGCCCACCCTTCCCGGGGCGGGGGGCAGGAGCGTGGCAGGCGGTGGCAGTGTCCCCGGGGAGCGAGTGTCCAAGCCAGCAGGCCCATCCCATTCCTGCTGCCAGTCACTGGTCCCGAGCGGGCACGGGACACAGCTCTGCCCAGCGACAAGAAACGGGCATTTGCTGGGGTCTGCAGGAAGTGGCTCTCAAAAAAGAGCCAGACAAGGGCTGGGGATTTAGCTCAGTGGTTCTGGTGCCTGCCTCGCAAGCGCAGGGTCCCGAGTTCAATCCCCAGTACCAAAAAAAAAAAAAAAAGGAGCCAGGCAAGGCGACCTTTCACCTCCACTCCAGGAGGCTTTCATGTCATTTTGGTCATGAGTTTTGTTTCTGGCTCAGTGCCCAAGATGTCGTGGCATCCCGAGTTGGCTAGTGGCCCCCAGACGGCACATCTGCTCAGAACCCCAAGACGGGGAATCTCGGTGAGACTAAGGCCTTCCTGGCCAGCGTGATCCCGACCAGATGGCCTGAGAAGCGGAAATTCAGACCCGAGAGGCGCAGGAGACCCCTCAGGAAGTTGGAAGCAGAGCTCGGAGTCAGGTGGCCACAGCCAAGGGACTCGAGCCCAGCCGGCCACTGGCTGGTGGAACCTGAGCTTCCAGAGCCGAGAGCTTGCGGTTCTGTGGTTTCAGCACATGTATGGCACTCTGGTACCGGCCCAGAAAATAATACAGCATGCGATTTCATATTTAAACAGTAGTCATTTCTTGGCAAGAAATCACAGACAGGGCCGCTCGTCAGGAGCAAGGGGGCTCCCGGGCACAGAGACCAAGGCTGGGGACCGGAGGGGATGTGGGACGCCCTGAAGGACAGAGAAGCGCTGAGGCTGGGCTTCCTAAAGTGGGATCAGGAGGCCCCACTGCTGCAGGGGGCACAGGATGTGCCAGGCCCCGAGCCCAGGCCGGCCACAGGGCTCGAGGAGACCACAGGACACGCCCAGGGCTCGGCAGGGCAGCTGGCCTCAGCGCCACCCTGGCTGCCCCGAGTGTGATCTGCTGTCGCTCTGCTCAGCTGGTGGGTTCAGCTCCCCGTGAAATCCCCCCGCAGACCAGGCTCTCCATGCCGGCCTTCTGGGGCTCCGAGGCTGCCCTCTGTACCCCGGGGCAGCCTTATCTCTGGTAACTCGGTTGACAGTGGGGACGGCTCAGGACCAGACCTGCGAGCGCCTGTCCCTGCTCCTGTCCCCATGCACAGCGCCCTCCCTTTGGGGACATCTCCCTTCCTTGAAGGAAACAGGTGACTTTGTCGCAATGGCTGCAGGGAACACAGCCAGCTCTGCCCTTCCTCCCTGAGCTGAGCCCTTCTATGGTAGGAAAGGAAATGTATGGCTGCTCATTTTAAGGGATTAGGGCCGCCAATGGCTGCTTTCCATAGTGAGAGCACATAAAAGGTTCTGAAGGGTAGACGGGGTAACAGGACTGTACAGGGAAGCAGCTCTGTTTTACTAGGTGCCATTTGGTGTGAGGTGATGCCTTTCTGCAAGGACATGGGAGTTCGTGGGCCTGGGCTCACCTACAGCAGGGCGGGCCGGCTCTGTGGCTCCACAGTCCATCCCCACACACAGGTGTGCACAGGCAGACACGCGTGCATGCACATATGAACACAGAAAAGCACAAATACACGTGCCGAGACACACAGGTGCACACACATGCAGACACGTGCAGATGCACGTACACGAGTCTGTGAGCACACGTACACACCTGGCCACACAACCAGCCACACGTGCACACCCACAGCCCCACCTCCCTGCACTGAGGGGACTGTGGCGGGCAGGACGAGGGGTCTGGCTGGGGTGCATTTCCAGGGCCATGGTTCCCCCAGGGACGGGGCACCTCTCAGCTCCCAGCAGACATCAGGCTGGCAGGGGACCTGCTTGGCCTCGGGGTGCCTGAGGCCAGCATGGCTGTCCTTCTCTGTCATTCCCTCTTTGCTGTGATAGAGCACTCACAATGCTTTGCTGATTACTTAATGAGCTGAAATTGACATAAACATAAAATTAATTGGTTAAAGCGCACAACTCAGTGGTGTTCAGGATGCTCGGGTGGTGAAACCACTGCCTCTGTCTCCTTTCGACCAGTGTGCAACCTCAAAAGAGAACAGAGTAGCCATTAAGCAAGCACTGTCCATCAGCCTCACCTGCCCCAGAGTCACCTTCTGCCTCCTACTGATATGGATTCAGTCTTCTAGACGCTTCCTGCAAGTGGAAGCAGGCAAGATGCAGCCTCATGGTCTCCAGAGCCGTCCACACTGCAGGCCATGTTGGGCTTCCTTCCTTCTCTTGGCTGTGTAATACTCTGCCGTGTGGGCATGTGTGCTCACTGGTCCATTCTTCCACTGGTGGGCGTTTGGACTGCTTCCTTTTCACTCTAGTGGGAATGATGCTGTAAACACTGATATACAGGCATCTGTCTGAGCCCCTCACTTTCCATTTCCTGGAGTATAAAGCTAGATGTGGAATTGCTGGGCTCGAGTGTAATTTTGTGACTTTTTGAAGGACTGGCAAAATGCTTTGGTCTCCTTTCATCTGAAAGTTTTTAGAATTATGTGGAACACAAATCGAGAAAGCAGAAAATATGAAGGAATTAGTAATGTGCTATCAAATTATAACTGACATGTTACTACATCACACACAAGCCATGGATTATTACGTGAGTGCCTGGGAAGTCGCCCGTGTGCACCGTCTCCACCTGCCCCGAGACTGTCACGGCTGCTCCAAGATGATGCCTTCACGCACACGGTTGTGCAGAGGCATTTGCACCTCATGGCGAAGCGTGGCTTTTCTGAGGCAAACTGGCTGCCCTGTGACAGCAGTTTGGATCATTTCGGGTCCTTGTTTCCTTGGGTGTGCTTGGAGAGAGCAGAGAGGAGCTGGCCATGCTCTGAAGTGGAACTCTGAAACGGGCCACGACACGCGTCCTATCACATCCAATGCCTCTCCTAAGGCAATGACGCCTTAATGCAATAATGGGACGCCTTTGCTGGTCAGCTCATGAAATCTAAGCAAAACTTTGGAAGCTTTTCCAGGTGCAGACCGAATCCCTCTCATCATTGTGAATGCCAGTATATATTTGGTCACAAATTCGGCGCTGAAGATACAGTAACTCTTTGCTTTTGTAGTAGCAGTGTGCATGTGCGTGTTAGTCCAGTACCAAGGCGTGGCTGGAAGCAGCAGGTCGTGGATGCGAGAAGCTTTACGGAGCAGAATTCGCTCAGTTTGACTGTGGAGCAGGCGCAGCTCAAAGTCATGTCCAGCACAGTCCAGCGAGGCGAATTGCGTGGAGGGGTGGGCCCAGTGCCCCCGCCTGCCCCGGCCTGCATGAGGCCCTGCCCTGGCGCGCGGGCAGGATGGATGCCTCCGGCGGTCAGCCCGCTCACCTGCTCACGGACAGAACGCGGCGCGCGGGAGGAGCGTCCTTGCGACATGGGGCAGAAAGTCTGGTCCCTGCGGCCCCTTTCCTCTCATCCTCCAGCCTGGTCCAGCCGCTGGCTCCAGGGAAAGCCAGCTGCCGAGCTGCGTGTACAGCTGCGTGGGATGGTCAGCCAATGAGGGGCTGCACCAGACTGCCCCAGGGCCAGAAAGCTAAGCACACGGTCATAGTTTCATTTTGTTTTGAGACGGGATCTCACTAAGCTGCCCAGCTGGGCTCACCCTGTGACCCTCCTGCCTAGGGGACCCACTGCCCTCCCCGCCTGCTCCGGCCCTCACCGTGCCATCGTGCTGGGTCCCCTGCCGCTGGGAAGCAGCGTGCTCAGAAAAGGCAGGGCTTGGTTTCAGGTTGGAGCCAGGCCCCACAGCACGGGCAGCACAGCACGGGGACCCAGTCTTGGCACCTGGCTGGCCTCCCCGGGCAGCATCGCTCGCCCTGGGCACCGGGCAGCCTGGAGGCAGCTGGCACCAGTCTCCCGTACTACTGTCCATCTCTTATTGGTTCTCCAATGACTCCTTTATTCTTCGCTTTTCAGGTATTTAACTCATCACTTCTCACATGCAACTTCCTTTAAAAGACCCTATTCTTGAAAGAAAAGCGTTAGAAGAACATTTTAACATATCCAGTAAAGTGACTTAGTCCTACTTGAAAATGCCCATAAAACACTCGGTCCGTCTTGGTAACGGCGAGTCCTTCTGGGGTACACGGCCATTTCCGTGAGTACAGCTCACTCTAACGTGCTGCGGCCTCCGAGTGGTGGAACACTGGCGATGCTGGAGACCATCCAGGTGCTGGACGTGGAGCTGGCAGAGGTCAGGCAGGGCTTGGGCAGGCCCAGGGGGCTGCTGGCATGCCTGGGCCCCCACGTGACCCCTGAGAAAGAGCCCCGGCGCCCTGGTGGGGAGTGGCAGTGGGACTCCCGGCAGGCTAAGAGCAGGGCCCAGGAGCGCAGCCTGCTCTTCATCCCGACCACACCCGACGGCCTGTTTGAAACCAGGAGAATCACGCGTGCCCGCCGAGGTGCCACGTGCGCCAAACTTGAGCAGCGCCTCTGGGACTGGTAAGGCTTGCTTCTGTGTGTGGGGGGCAAGGAGGCATGGCCCTGGCCCTGCACATGGTCCCTGGCCCAGCTCTGGGCTGACACTGTTCTGCTCCGGCCATCGTGAACGAGGCAGCTTCAGTCCCCCACGCCCTTCCGCCACGATGCCCCTGCCTTGCAGCAGCCCCTGAAACCCTGCTGTAAACTGTGGGTGCTGGGCTGTGTCCCGACAGTGGAAACGCCCTCTCTGCTGCTGTCGTGACACTGTGGGCAAACACAGCCGCGCACCACACACCTCCCACAGAGGCCAGCGAGCTGTCATACAGGCTCTTATCAGGCCTGGCCACCCACACAGGCTCGGGACAGAGCATCTGGAACTCCTCCCAAGCAGCACGCTGGTTTTCTGTCTTGAATCACTCCTTTAGTGCTGGGTACACCTGGCCATGCAGTCTTCCTTCCACCAGAAATGGGAAAGGCTGGCCTGGCACTAGCAACCAGCACAAACTGGGACTGCACGCCCCGGCTATGAATGGGGTGCCCACACCCCCACTGGGTCTGATGCACACTGGCCGGGCAGCTTCTGCTTGCCCTGCATTGCAAAGAAGGCTGCAGAGGGGCTGGGGCAGACCCCAGAGGAAGAGACGGCAGGACAGGCCGGGGCCAGGGGTGGGGCAGGGCAGGGCATCTGGGCCCCGGGTGCCTCCAGGAGCCCACCCCTCTCCGGGCCCTACGGGGATGGCGGGAGGTTCTCCTCCACCTTCAGCTGCTTCCCTCCCTCCTCTCCGGGCAACCAGGAGCCCAGAGGCAGCCTCAGGAGGGGAGACCAACGGCTGCAGGAAGGGGGTCTGGGCACCGTACAGGGAGCAGCTCCTCAGGGTGCCACAGCCGCCACCTGCTCCCTCGCCAGGCTCTCAGCAAACTCTCGGGGAGAACGCCCATGCCGCTGGTGCCCCTGGCCACTCAGATGGGCTGCCGGGCCAGGAGGGGCGCCCGCTGACGAGCATGAAGCCCTCACACCGTGAGCCCAGTGCTGGCCACAGGGGCAGTGATGCCTGCACACACAGCTCGCAGCCCGGAGTGACCGCCCTCCCTAGCAGTGCTTCCACCCTTGGAAGTGGACTCAACCTCTTGGTGGCACCAGAGCGCCACCCGCATTTGTCCCACTGGCCGAGGGTCCTGGGACATCTCTGCAGCTCTTGGGGGACAACGCCTCGTCTCCCGCAAGTGTGCAGAGTGGCACAGGGCAGCTTCAGAACCTGCCGAGAGCCCGGGGCGGTGCCAGGGGCGGGCCCTGCACCCCATGTCCCCCACCCAGCCTGCTACCTGGGACGAGAGTCAAGGCTGAGCCGAGGACAGATGCAGACAAGTCATGCAGGGGCCACGTTCTGAGATGTTTTTATAATAAAGTACACCAAAAATACAGCAACAAACAGAAGAGTCTGGTCACAAGCTGCGAACCCGACAGTCAGTAAGAACGCCAGCGGCAGGCAGCACGCTCACAGGCAACACCTTCACCCTCCCCACGACGCAGGCCGTTCACAGGCGGCCCGGCCTCGCTGCCGCCCTCAGAACTGCAGACAGGACTGATGAGGCTTGGCCTGGACGCCCAGGGCTGCTGTGGCCCGACCGAGGACACGCGTCCCAGTGATCAGCGATGCAGCTCCCACTCGGACGAGAAGCCATTCAAAGTTTCAGAAATAAGCAGGAGACTAGCTGCACTACTGAGCCGCAAAAACCCCGCAGCAGCAAGATGTGTGGCCTCTGCAGGATCCGTGAACGAGACCCTCCCGGGACTGCAGGGCACGGAATCTCGCCACGCTCTGGCCTCGGAGGCGCCCCTCCGCACAGGCCTGCACCGCTGATGTCCCAGGGGCGGCGGCAGGACGTCCACAGCCGCCTGTGGCTTCTGTGAGGAGGACACGCGGCGACAGGGTTGGCAGAGGCGAGGCGGACGGCCGAAGCGGAAGATCAGAGCCCGGGGGCTGCGGGAGGCCGCGTGCGGAGGCCCCAAAGGCGCTCGCGCTCGCTCACCACCTGCCGTGGGCGGGACAGCAGGGGAGCCAAATTCACATTCGTGCCGCGGGCAGCCGTCAGGCCCTGGCGCTGGGGGGCGCTCCGTCCCCTCGCACCCGCGGCCGGTCGTATCGAACAGAGACGATGAGGAAGAGCAGGAGGGTGGCTCCTTGGATGGCGGCCAGCAGGAAGAAGTAGTAGTTGAGGTGGCAGCCGTTGATGTTACCTGCGGAGCAGGGCAGAGAGGTGAGGCCGCGCGCTCCCTGCCGCTCCCAGGAGACCAGACCGGGGCGTCACTGCTCCAGAGGCAGGGCAGGGGGTGCCGACCCCAGCCCCCGGGGGAAGGCGGGGTGCGCGCTGCCTCCCACAGCAGCGGAGGGCTCCGGAGGAGCGCCTGGGCTGGAGCAGGGGCCTGGGCGCACCGGCAGGGGAAGCCAGCTATCGGCCCAGGCGCGGAGCGCACGGCGAGGGTTACAGAGCTGGGCTGTGCCGTGGCCAGCAGAGCACATGAGTGGCTGGCCGGCGGGCCGGGACAGCCCTGAGTGGGGGCCAGAAGGGCTGGCGGTGGCTGGAGGATGATGGGGCTGAGGAGGAGCGCCCGGCCCTCTCCTCCCCTCCCCGCCCCCACCAGGCCGCGCCCACCCCAGGTCCCGCCCACAGCTGCCACACAAACCGCATGCGGAGCGCCCGAGTTTGCGCCCTCAGCTTTCCCAACACACCGGCCTGGCACGCTCACGGACACACCTGTGAGCCCCATTCCCGCACACACCACCACCACACCCAACACGCGGTGCTGCTCCCAGTCAGGCCAGAGCGGAGCAGAGCCGAGGTCCAGCCACGGAGCACCGAGCCCCACAGCTTCCGGCGCAGAAGCCCGGGGTCTCCCACTGGGGGTCCGGCAGGGTCCGGGGCAGGGTGCAGGGGCAGCTCCATCGCCACGTACCTGGCTGCGCCCCTCCGCACAGCCCCGGCCTCGACCCTGCACCAGCGTGTTCTCCACTGGGAAGCTGCAGGGCCCGCTGACACCAGCACTGGGCGTGAGCAGGCAGGGGACACGCTGCACCCGTCCCAGGAGCAGCAGGCACGGGGCGTCCATCACACCCGGTGCCCACAGAGGGGAAGGGGCGCAGGGAGGTGTGCAGTGCAGAGAAGGCAGCTCTGGGACCCCTGAGCTCTCCTTAGGGTCTGCAGTGGGAAGGACACCCAGCCCCCAAGGGTCCCGACTGCGCGCATAGCCTGTGTGCTCAGTCCAGGTCGAAGCGCAGAGTCGTCCCCCGTGGGGATGCCCACCTTTGCCGGGCCCTCTGTCTACATTTGGCTACTCTGAAGCCCTCTTCCTCTTCCGGAGCAGATGGCAGACGGTTAACAGCCTGTTCACTACCCCAGCACACCATGAACAGCTTACACAACGGCACTGGCTGCTCGTGTGAAAGAACCCCGATTCACGGGGGTGGCAGAAGGCCCAGGCTCCACCGGGACCCGGGACCCTCGGTGGAAGACACAGAGTTCCCCTCTGGTGCCCACCCTCGGCGCATGTCACTGCGAAGGGCTGAGCTCGCCGTGGTGGGGACGCCAGTTCCCAGGACCCTTCAGGGGCACCACAGGCCATGCTCAGAGGAGCAAGCACACCACAGCGAGTGCCAGCCCCGGACAAGCAGGGAGAAGCTGTGTGCACCATGCGAGTGGTGAGCAGGGCGAGCCTGGGGCCCGTAGGGAGCTCAGCATGCGCCTGCCACTCAGAGGCACTCTGAGCGTGCCAGGCTTTCTGGGCCTCTCCAGACGGGTAACTGCACATGAAGCCAGCACAGGGGGCTGTGTCTGTTTCTCAAGAGACTGCGGCCGAGCACCAAGCGCGTGTCCACTTACACACACGCACGGGATACCAGTGCAGTGTCACTCCTAACAGCAAGCAGCCGGTCAGCACCACCCGGCCGCCTGCCCCTCTGGGCTGTGGCGTGCACAGGCTGCAACGCGGCTCAGTGAAGAGCGCGCTGTGGGGAGGCCTCCCTGATGCCAGCAGGTGTGCAGGAGAGGCCAGGCTTGGGGTGGGCCAGGACAGCCTGACCCTGCTGGGGAGGGCGGCACAGACAGGCATGGGAGGGCTTGGCAGCACCCAGCTTGGCGCTGGATAGCAGCACATCAGGCTGCACGTTTACGATCAGGGTACTGATGGCAGGAGCGTGGCTCCCAGTTTCAGTACGGCCACAAACAGAGCCTGCAGGCAGGAAAGGTGAATAGCACAACAGTAATCTGGGGCTTCTTCCCTAGGACCTCAGTCTAGCTACACAATGACTTCCGGTCACCCTGCTGCACCGACAGCCTCCCCTACAGGAGCACTGGTGGCAGCGGTGGGAGCGCCGGGGGAGCCTAGGCCATGTAGAGGCTGGCGTGAAGCCACTGCCCCTTCTACAGCAGCCAAAAGCCCTTCCTGCTCTCCCAGGCCACACGCGGGCCTGCTCACACACGCACGCACGCACGCACACACACTCCTGCAGGCGGGTCCTGCTCTGAAAACTGACAGCAGGCAAAAGCGGCCGAATGGAGGCCTACAGGCCGGCAGGATAGGGAGGAGACGAAGTCGCTAAGAGCAAGGAGACCGGCTCACTGGGCCACTCCCCACAGCTCCTGTGACCATGGAACAGAAACCAGGGCAGAACCTGCATCCTGAGAGCCGGGACCAGGAGCCGCAGCCCCGTCCAGAGCTGCCCACCTCGCACAGGGCCGCGGCCACCGTGGCCCGGATCCGAGCGCTCTTCTCGCCAGCCCCAGCCCTGCACCTGCAGGAGATGCGAGCGCTGTGGCAGAGCTGGGCCCGTGTCCAGGGACAGCAGTGGCTGGGCTTCTGTGTGTGGCCACAGCAGGAAGCCACAGGCCTTCTCACCCGGGGACAGGACCTGTGACTCAATCGGGAGGGGCCCTGTGCGGTCTGCAATTTCTGGAGAAAAGCCCCTATACCCAGTCAGATTTTGCTACAAGTAGCTAAGTACTACCAGCCAGTCCTAAACCCGACAAAGTAACAGGGCTGGTCTCACGGATCACACGCCAAGGAAAGGAAGGAAAAGAAGGGCATCTTCATGCACGGGTCCATTAAAACGCTACCATCAAGCCAGGCACTAGGAAGGCTGAGGCAGGAGGAAATTAAGGCCAGCTAGGGCTACACAGTGAGTTCAGGGCCAGCCTGAACCTCAGAGCAAGACCCTGTCTCAAAAAAAAGCCCCCATCAGTCTGGAAAAAGCAAAACTCCAATGTTTTGCATAATTCTGTTCAGCGCCCCAGATGCCATCTACTGGCATTAAGTATGATCAGGAATAATACGCTTATTAAAAAACAAGTCAATTTTATCCGTTCTTTTAATACTGGGACGCTGTACTGCCAGGAAACAAACACATAAAATCAAGCGGGTCAGGAACGGCACTGACAGGGCAGCCCCGCAGGACTGAGTGACTGGAGACAGGGAGCAGGTGGCAGTGCCTGCCCGCCTGCTCACCCACCCCACAGCCACGAGTGCCACCTCAGGTGGGAGGACTGGCCTTACCGAAGTCCGTGTGGCTGCTCATCCATCCGATGGCTCTGAGAGACACCAGTGCCAGCAGCCCCGAGCCCACGAAGGAGCCGACTCCGGAGGAGAAGAAGAACAGCCCCATGATGGCGCTCTGCATGGCCTTGGGGGCAGCCGAGTACGCGAACTCCAGACCTGGGGAGGAGGAGGGGCTGGGTTGCAGGCACAGTGCTCTCGGGGTTCACCCCACCCAGGAGGCCTGCGCCTCAGACCCCAGCAGCGCCTGCCACCAACGGGCTCTGAGGGCTGCTCCTCTGGAGTCTGTTAGGGAAACAAACTTCTCCTCTCTTCACAAGGAGTGGGATTTTGAAAATCACACACACTGAAGTGGGAGATCCACTTAAGAGTTCTAGTTCGAAACAATTTCAGCAGGTTCACCAATAAACTCGGCTTCTTAGGGTAACTGGACACGGACGGACACGGACGAGAACCCTAACGAGGGCCCATCCTGCTGTGATGGACTCCCGCGAACCACCAGCTCCAGGCGAGCCTCTGGGGTGAGGCCCAGGCTCCGTGCCTCACTTCCTGTCCCTGCTCACCCCAGCAGCGGCGGCAGGCCTGCCCTGACACGCCTGTCCACACCACACGCTGCAGAGCCTCCTGCAGCAAGAGGGGCCTGCGACAACACGCTCTGTGATCACACGTGCTTCCCATCAGTCTCTGCTAAGGGCAGGAAGCTGTGGGCTGTGACAGGGCCTGGGCTCTGCCGGGCCAGCCAGGAGCCTCGCCAGGAAGCCAGGCCGGGCAGCGCCCTCCCCGCAGCAGCTTGCTTTCTTCCCTTGGCACCCATAAGGCGGCTAATGATTCTCATGGAAATGTTTTGGGGAATACTATTTTTATATCAAAAGAGCCCTCCAGCCACTGGACTAGTATGTACTTAGCAAGCCATATTCGAAACCGCAATTCCCTACCCCAAAGCGCACGAGAGCAGCACCTCTGACCCAAGCTCCAACCGCTGTCCGAGCGGGCAGCTCACCTGCGATGCTGGCGAACACTTCGCTGATGCCGATGAGCACGTACTGCGGGACCTGCCACCAGATGGGCAGGTCCGCGGCGTGGTAGACCACATGGCCAATGGTCTGGTTGATGGGTTTATCTTTAACAATGTCCAGCCTTTTGCTTTCCAGGATTCCTAGGATTCATAAGGGATCAGGACAGAATTTATTAACATTTCCAACTCAACTAGAGAACAAGGAGCTGGCTCTTAGGTATTCACTGGTGACTCAGACAGCGACAGGGTGGTGGCCCAGGACAGGGAGAGGGTCTGCAGCCATCTGAAACACGCCTGGCCCATTTCTGTGGGTGCTCTTTACAGCAGCCCACAGAACACACACTGCATCCACTTTTACTTTCTGGACGGGCGTCCTTCATGGCTTTCACAAAGGCAAGAAAGGACGCCAGCTGGCATGGAAACACCCGCCTGCAATCCCGGCCCGACCTCGGGGGTAGGAGGCCACCTGGGCCAGGACAGCGAGACCCCACTGTAAAATTCTCAAAAAGCTAATAGGGAATTCTTAGAAAAAAACAAACCCAGGCATGGTGGTGATACCTGCAATCCTAGCATGCAGCAGGCTGAGGCAGGAGGATCCCGTAAGTCTGAGGCCAGCCTGGGCTGCATAGTGAGTTCAAGGCCAGCCTGGACTACATAGCAAGATCCTGTCTCAGACACAGAATGAGTGTAGCTTAAGAGGGCAATGGAACAGATATATTTAAAATGTTCACGAGATGGGGGGCGGTTTAAAAAGAATTAAGGTGTGTAAGTACATGGACCGCCTCCCAACAGGGAATGGAATCAGCATGTGCTGTTAGCACACACTAGTAAGAAACGTAAAACTTTCCTTCTGCACTACACTCACTCATAGAAAATGTTCCTTTTAAAGCCAAGCATGAAAAGGAGCACAGTATGACAACACAGAGACAAGAAGATCAACTCTGGAACCTGTGCCCCGAAAGACACCTTCGCTGGACGCAGGAAGGAAGACAACCTCAGGGAGCCCTGGAGGGCGCCCAACTGCCCACAGCCTGCTCTGCCACACAGCGCCACAGGCCCCACGGAGCCGGTGCAGCGGGCACGACCCGAACCCGAACCCTGGACACAGACATAGGCAGGCACAAGCAGGCGTGTGCGTGCGCGCGCGCGCGCACACACACACACTCTCCACACAGAGGCGCAGGCGCAGACTGCTGTGCACCAGCAAACTGTCCTGGGCTCTCGGCTGCTCTGGAGAGGCCCTGGGGTCTGTGGGGACGTCACAGGGACAGTCTTCTCTGGCGCTGTGCAGACAACAGCCCTCCCACCCACCTGCCCTGGGCGACCTGTAGAAGCCGCTGCCTCCTCTCGGTGCTGGCGAACTCCAGCCTGAGAGGAAGAACACTGCCGGTTTGGGAATAAACACGGAAGCTGGATAAAATCCTCCTGCTTCCCAGGAAGAAAGACAAAGTTAAGGAGAAAACAAAGTGGGTGGGGGCAGAGGCTACAGGTGGGGATGATCAACAGGCACTGCGCAGGAGACGACAGGAAGTGGGGACAGCGCCTGCTCACGTCTCACCAGGACGCTGTGAAGACGGCGGGAGGAGCAGCTAACAGGAACAGGAGGTGTTGGCTGAGGAGATGCTCCAGTGGCCAAGACTAAGAGAAGAGAGAAAGAATGGGAGTGACCCTGGAGGGGCTGATGGCGGAACAGTCAGGAGGGAGCACAGCCCCAGAGGCTGCGACGTCCACAGCGGAAAGGGCCCCTTCTCAGACCGACTGAGGGCTCCTAGGGAGCAGGGGGCCAAGGGGCAGCAGGGATCGGACTCAGGGACTGAGAAATGCCGAGGAGGCCCAGGTGCTGGACCACCCACCAGCTCTGGACGCCAACAGCTGGGCCCTCCCTGTAAAAGTTCCATACTCGCAGCAGTTCAGACCCCAAACCAACAGACCACATGTGCAGGAGAAGGAAACCCAAACCAAACACAACCCTCAGGCGGTGGAGGCCAGGCCACTGTGAGGCAGATAAGCACAGAATCGGAGACAGGAAGAAGCCACAACCAGAATTCTGAGGAAAGAAGAATGAAGAAGGACACGCTGAAAACAAAGACGGGGAGAGGGCTCCCACAGCTGGGTCGGGACTTTCCCGCCAGTGCTGCCACCAAGGCCACGCTGCACGGTTCAGAGAAGCCAAGCGACACACGCCGAGGCAGCCCAGCTCATCCTCCTCCAGACCACCAGGCGACAAAGGTACAAACCAGCACAAGGGCCACAGACCAGAGACCCGAGGTGCAGACCCAGGCCCAGGCTGAGAAGGGACAAGGAACTCCTGAGGCAGCTGCGTGCAGAGGGCTCAGAACCGGACAGACAGCAGGAGCCCTGTCTTCGGGAGCCTCACCCGGAGGCTGGTGCTTGGGCGTGCTCGGACCTCAGGCCCGCTGCCAACACGAGTTCAGAACCCTGCTCTGAAAGACCCGAGCGGGCTCAGGGGCAGCCCCGGGCTGGAGGCCGGGCTGGGTCCCAGGGCTGGGTCGGGAGCCTGAGGGACACAGCTGGGAGGATTGAAATGGATGACCGCTTCTACTCTGCAACCTACAAACTCTCTAGAAGTAAAGGAAGCCTCAAACTACTGAGGTGGTGAAAATGCCACCACAGCTTCCAACCCTCCAACAGGACGAGCCATCAGTAACGGAAGCACAAATGTCTGCAGCAGAAAACTGAAATCCTGGTATTAATTCAGATCAAAAAGGAACTCGGAATGAAACCTCAGTTTTCATAGAAAACAACACAGGAACACAGTAACAAATAACAGGCCCTACCCAGCCAAACAGTAGCAACTCCCAAAACTTTAGCACCAAGTATCTTTTTACTGTTAAACAGGAAAGAATAAATGGAAGAGAACAAAGAACTTCATTCAATAGTGAGAAGGAAAACCATGAAATAAGTGCAAGGTGATAAGAAGGAAACAGCTTTACAAGGATACAAAATTTCAGTGCCTTAGAAAAGAAAACACAGTGACAGCCAAATGGAATTCAAGAGATACCTCTATAGAAACAATGTAAAACATATACAAGGCTAATAATGAAGTGTAACTATATGAATCTACTTCAAAGATCCATTCACAAATGGATTTGCTTCAAAGATCTTTTATCTTTATTATGTTCACTCTAATACACTCTCTGGGGCTGGGGATTTAGCTCAGTGGTTCCGCTGCCTGCTTCACTAGTGCAAGATACCAAGTTCAATCCCCAGTACCAAAAAAATAAATAAATAAAATCTAATACACTTTCTGAAGATGCAAGAAAAATGATTTAAGACTTTAAAAAAAAATAACTTAAGTGACTCAGGAGAAAACAAAATCTGCACAGAATGAGACAACAGATGCAAATGCACCCCGCAGTGCGCTTCCCAGGGAGCTGAGACACTCTGGGGCTCCCTGTCCTCCAGGCACTGAGCCAGGGAAACGCGGCTCAGGCACAGGCTGGCCCGTGCTGAGCCCTCTGTAACAGACATTGGGCAGTTAAGGTGACAAACAGCACACGTACAAACAGGGGTGGAGGGAAAGCACCCTGAGAAAACCAACATTCCTTTCCTCTCAAGCCCCCAGGAAAAGTGAAAGGTGAGCCAGGCATTTCATGTCACAGTCTCCACTGCACACCGGCTGGGCGGCCACCCACATGGAAGGGAGCTCTAGAAATCTGAGCCAAAACTGTCAGAGAAAAGAGTTGCAGTTACCATAAAGACAGGAAAAAACCTACATTTGAAGACGAAGAGGAACCTTTTGCAAATAAATCACTAACCGCCATCGAATTTTGAAAAATAACCATGAGAGCAATTAAAACTACATAAAATACTTAAGAAACCTAACATAGATGAAGAAATCTAAGAAACTTTGCAAGCTACAAAAAATAAGAAGGAAATGAAAACACTTGGAAAAATCTCTTACAATATGAGATAAAACAATGCACAATTTTTAAGGGAAAAGAATTAAAGCTAACAAATTAACGCCGTTCTCTTTGCCTTAAATTGGGCTGGCAGAAGGCCCCTTGGCCTGCCTGGCCTACACCCAAGCCTTCTAGACAAAGAGCTGCTGGCCAGGCCCTGACGGCTCTCGTCTCCCCTCAAGCCCAGGACTGCTTCTCAGGAACACTGGGACTGGAGCGCAGCCACCGGGAACACCAGCAACCTGCAGGCCTGGGAGGCCGAGACAGCAGAATCACGAGTTCCAGTTCAGCCTGGGCTATATGGTGAGTTTTCAAAGCCCACCTAAACTACACAGTGAGACCTTGCCTCCAAAAGCAGAAACAAGCAGCTCTTCATGTTGAATTGAATTAATTGTGCTCTGGGCAACCCTCAGGTTATTTACACGCTTCCCAAGCACAGACGGTGAGCTGAGCTCCTTCCTAACATGTGGCCCCTGGCAAGGGAAGCCTGGACACACACCCTAGTCACACGGCTAGACTCCACCCACCCTCATCTCGCTATTCTAACAGCGGAAGTGATGGCCCGACTGGGAAAGCGACAGTCTCTCCTCTGTCCTTGATCCCCTACAGCTGTAGAGAAACTGTGCAAGGCGGGGAAGGGACCTCTCGGGGCTGCCACTGACAAACTGAAAAGGCAGCTGGCAAGGAAGAGCCACACCCAGAAGCCTCGCAGGGTACCTGTCCCAGGGAGGCGAGGGCAGCCTGGCATCTGCAGGCCCGGCGCGGCCGAGGGACACACCCTGCAGCACCAGCCCTCCCTCCAGAGTCGGCCTGCACTGACTCAGTTCCCATCTGCTCTTGCGCCAGTCTTCTCAAGTCTGCGCTTCTAGAACATCGATGTCAGAAGTCAGCCTAGTCAGCACTGTTCTGCACTCGCTCTCTAGGCAAGGGGCAACAGGGTCTGAGCACACAGCCCTCCGAGCCGCAGCACCCGACGCTGAGCTCATCATAACCGCAGACAGCGTGGAGCAGATTCTGGAGCAGCACTTCCAAATATTAAGGAAGGAACAATTCCGAAGCAAGCTGAAAAGGAAGTAGAATACTTCTGCTCCCCACTTTTGGTCATGAAGACTGAACCCAGGGCCTTCACACAGACCTACATCCCCAGCCCTTCTTGTATATTTTGAAACAGGGTCTCACTAAGCTACTCAGTTGCCCCAGGTGGGCTCAAATTCATGACCCTCCGGCCCCAGCTTCCCAAAGTACTATGATTACAGGCCTGCGCCACCATCCTCAGCTATGTCCACTTTAGCAGCAAAAGATAAATTAGTATTTCAGACAGAAAAATTATGAAAGCAGAAAGGAACTTCTCAAAAGGCTAGTTGCCCTCAGGGTTGCGTGGATACTCAGGAATCAGGCTCTGCCAGGCGGTGCTGGTCTGGGGAGGGGAAGCGCTGCCGAGAGCCAAACCACATCCAAATCACTCCAGCGATTCTGGCAGCCCGAGCTGACAGACCTTCCACGGAGAATCACAAGGAGCAATTCTCAGGCTCTGCACCGTCCACTCATAAATCCATCCACTGGGCACGCATCCTACAAAGCTATACCGGCAGCAGAGAACAAGCCGCGTTCATTCACTCCAAGGTTTCGGATCCAAAAGAACAAGGACAATGGGTCCTCGGGAAGAACGTGTCCACTCTGCAGGGAGAAACTAGAGGAGGAGGAAGAACCAGTGCTGCACTGGCCTTGCAGCACCCAGGATCCTGCCCGCCCAGGCCCCGGGGCAGCGGACTGAGGAAGGCTGCTCACCGGCGGCGAAGGCGGAGCACATCACGAAGAACATGCCCACAGCGATCCTCTTCAGGGAGGACGGCAGCAAGCCGTGCCTTCTCAGGACCGGGTCCACCAGCTTGTCCTTGAGTGGGATGAGCAGGAGGATGAGCACAGCGTCGAACATGGTGAGCCAGGCAGCGGGGAACTGCGGGGCAAGCACAGGGGCACGTTGAGGGCTCTGCAGCAAGGCGGCCGTCACTTGGCGCCAAATGCCCACCCGGAGAAATGCACCCAGAGCCTCGCACTCCCAACCCTGAGACTGGGAGAGACTTGTTTCCTCATGTGTGCGCACCTGTTTTCCTGTGCTTACAGGGGGAGGGGAGAGAAAACCTGGTGAACAGTCAACACAACCTGGTCAGTGCTGTAACCACGGGAGGGAAAAGGAAGACGCATCTCAGTAACTGCTCTGAGCTCGCACTAACTGCTGGCGCTCAGGCCTGGCTCGGGCACAAGGGACCCACTTGTTCCCAAAGCCCCGCAGTCCCGTTCCGCTCAGTGCCAGGGCTCTTACCGTGTGTGGGTTGGTTGTAATGCTCGAGATTTCCGGAATCTTCAAGTGAAGACTCTGCAGGACATACGTGGTCTGCATCTGGGCACAGAAAGCAGAGTCACTGCACGTGCGCCACCGTACTTCTCTGAGAGTGCAGCGCGGGACCCGCCCTGACTGACTGGTGAGCCTCGAGGGGACCAAGGTGGACAGTGGGCAAGGCAGTTAGTTATCTGGTTACCATGAACTTCTCCTGGAGATCAATGAACTACACCAGTTTGCCAAACGAGAAACTAAGGGAGAGGAGGGCCTGGGAAGCCAGCAGCACACCCACTCCTAGCTTCTGTTCAGAAAGGTTTTCAAAATATTTACTAGAAACAAAAACTCCGAAATCTTAGCTTCATGGGAAAACTCCGAGCCCCAGGTGCTGGGCTACCGGAACTGGGCAGCGCTTCTGGGGAGGACGAGGAAATGCGACCTGTACAGCACCACTCACTTGGAAATACACTGTCCAGTAAGGGATCAGAGCCAAGAACACGGGCACGATCTTGACCAGGGCTTTCACGTCTTCCACTTTGTCTTCTGTGAACGGCCCTCCATGAGACATCTTACATGAATCAAACAGACTTTGTTTAGAAGATTGCTGAAAGACTCCAAGGCCTTCACTTTGGGAAACAAAATGAAGGAATTAGTTTTCTTCCACCCCCAGCAATCAATCATCTGGTAACAAATTAAGTTTGGGGGTAGGAAACCAGCTCACTGAACTGAATCTGCCTGACTTCTTCTAGGACCGACTAACTAGAAACACCAAAGGCAGCTCCCAGAGAGTTCCGCCCAAGCACAGCAGGGCGGAGGATCTCTGGCCAGCGTGGCTGCGACTTCAGGGAGCAGGGAGACTCAGGCTGACGTGGGCCTCACTGTGCCACCACGAGCTGGCGCTGGCCACTGCTCACAGGCAGGCTCTGTGCTGGCCACTGTGCCAGTTTCATCTAAGGCTGTGCAAATGTGCAACCGCACTCAACTGGAATTTGGGGAAACTGCACTTGACTGTTTGGATTTCCAGTCAGCTACATAAGCACCAAGGCTGACAATCAATGGCAATGCACTAGGCATGGCCCTGCTGGCTCACCTCGAACGCAGCCTTAGGCACGGCGGGGCGGAAGGTGCCATGCTGGGAAAGCCATCCTTCCTCACATGAAGGGAGGGCCAAGGTGGCAAAGTAATGGGCAACCTGCAGTGGTCACGAAGCACTCACCGGTAACCCTGACCACAAGCCCGGGTACTGAAAGCCTTACTGGCCCATTCACCAAGGACAGTAGGAGAGGGGCAAGAAATGTGCCGCAGTCACAGCATTCCGAGGGGAGCCAGGACCCAAATCCAGGCTTCAGAGCAGCAGCCATGGCCACTGCAGGACACCCCGACCCTCACAGCTGTGGGTCATAGGCCAGACGACGTTGTGCCCCTGGCTCTTGTGCTGGCATCTGCTTCTCCATCTGAGCCTGACTCGTTCTTTGTAAGACGAGTCGGTCCCACGAAACAGCCCCTAAGACTCTTACGGAGGAACACCCCGGCATCCTCAGGGAAAAGAACGCACACTGTGCTCTCAAGCTGGACTGCCAGGAGACAGTGACTCACCAGGGAGTGAGGTGGCTGCTGATTCTGGCTCAGGGGAGATGACGGCTGTCGCCTTCCCAGTCTACAGACCCATGTCCTGTTTTAATAAGGGCCGCTATTTTAAATTAGTTTTACCTTCCAAAGCTGATTATTTTTAATCTGGACTTTGCGGGTGGGAGGATAAACAATGAGAATTTTTAGCCATATTTTGGTGAAGAAAACTAAAACCAACCCAACAAGTATTTACAGAGTACTTGTATGCTCACTGCTGCTCTAACTGAGTGGGGGATATTGGAACACAGTTTTAAAGGACCTGCTTCCTGTTCTTATGAGCTCAGAAAAAAAGGAACACTGAAAAGTCAAATTCTAAATTCCAAAGACATTATTCCTATTTTATTAGAAAACATTTCCTTCTTCAAGTTACTACTTTTCTTCTTTAAAAACAAATCTGAAGTCCTTACAAACCACACAGACAACGGTTGGTGATTTACTACATCCTGCTGTGTGCTTCCCTGAAAACATTTGAACGCCAGATAACAAATCCCTCTTGCACAAACTAATTGCTTAATTTTACTTCCTGTCATTAAATGTTGCGGGACCTGCTGAGTCAGTATGCCCTAAAACTCCTTCCTTAGCGCGCTACTCTGCAATGCAACATGAAGCCCAAGTCGCAGAGACCCCCTGAACACGACGGAGCGCACTGCTCCTCCCCTGCGCGGTGTCCACACCGCTCGAGGGGCTCTGCACAGGATGCTGCTCCCAGGGCAGAGCCCCAAGGATCTCAAGACTCCACTCACTTTGGGGCCTGTCCACTCCAGTAGAATGGAGTGACCAACGAACTGTCAATCCTCCTAAAACTAGCATGCTGTCAGCCTCAGAAGAGCTCAGCCCAGACAGGAAACTGAGGCTGGGGCAGATGAAGTACAGGGTGTCACACCTGGGGACTGGGGACAATGGACTTCCTGGAACCCGGAAGGCCTCTCTTCAGGCTCCCCCAGCTGCCCAGCCAGTCCTGGGCACCTGCAACAGCCTCACACCTGGTATCGGTCCTGTGAGACCAGCCGCCTGCCCTGCATAATAAAGGGCAGGAGGCGCAGCAGGGTCCTGAGCCTGCTGAGCTCACATAGACGTCTCAGAGGAGCGCACTGTGATGACCCTTTAGGCCATTAACTCTTCTGCAAGCAAGTTCCTTTTCCTTATTCTTGCCCAAGATGACTTCCAAAAACAAATCTACAGAGAAACCAGCTTCTAAATAACAGCAACTCTGAACCTTGCTTCCTGTGCTGCCTTCGAAGCAGCACAGTTTTCTTGCAGGAGTCTATGAGGCAGGACACAAACAAAGACCCCGAGGGGTCTCCCTTTCAGTGGGCATCAGATCCACAGAGTAAACGTCTAGGCTCAAACACTGCTTCCATCCAGTTAACACAGGTTCTGGCGAAATATCAGTGTCTGCTGCCAAGCTTGGAAACTTTAATTTTTAAAAAATGTCTTCATGTGACTCATGACTCAAAGTTTGGAATTATGGGTCTGACAGCCACAATAAGCCCCGAAATTGACCCCAGAAGGTCCACTGGGAGGCTAGTCTGTCAGAGTGCCCAGAGCGATCAGAGAGGCTTCATCCTTGGCAAAAGCAGCCAAGCCGAGGGAGCTACAGTCTTGAAGCTGCAGCTCAAACAGGCACAGGGGCACTGGACACAGCCACTGGGAATAAGATAAGCATGGGCAGGCACAGGGCGGTTGGTGTGCCACTCGGCCACTGAGCACGACAGCAACAGGGCACGCAGCCCAGAGCAGACGGGCAGCAGCAGTGGCCAGGTGAGTGGCTCCTGCTCAACGCCCACTGGGAGCCCGGGGCCAACCGAGGCCTCTGAGGGCAAAGGTGTACACAGGTCCCAAGATGCCCCGGGGTGGGCACTGGGCGCCTGGACTGCACGGTGGTGACACCCCTTGGGTGAGTGACAGCTGTACAGCTAGAAGAGATGGATTTCACTTCACGTAAGGGTATGTAAACCAGTAACAAAAGCTTCTGCAGCCTCCAGCACCTGGCAGGGCCACAAGTCACTGCAGGGCAGACTGTTGGGCCGTGGCGGGTTCCCAGGCCCAGGACTTTCTGCTCTAAAGCTCGAGTCCACGGGGTCTCAGCACTAACACTGGGTGAGTCCCACACAGTCAGAGGAGCCTGACTCAACTCACTGCACCCTGCAATTCTGCTCCCACAACCTGTGTCTAAAGGCAACTGCAGCAGCTCCTTGACACCGAGCCCCAATGCCCACAGACAGGCTGCGGCCTGCTTCTGAAATACAGGCACAAGCCCCTGCTTAGCTTCCACTATGTATTCAAGGCTCTTGGAAACACACACCAGTGTAAAGCATGCACTGTCTCCCCAAGCCCTCTGCAAGTGACCATCTGTACAATCTGCCTCTGAGCAGCCAGCAGCTCCCAGCTGCATGGCAGGGAGACGAAGCTGGGTGTGAAGGACAAGACCGAGCATTGTGTAGTCCGTGAGGGGCTGACTACACTGCCTCAGGGGGTCATGGTGAGCTCCCTTGGGCAGCCAGGGTCACAGGGGTTGGGATTTTAAGAACAGGGACTGGTGAGTCCCCCAAACAGTGTGTGGGGAGAGCAGAGCACTTACCCGCTGCTGAGGCGCGCTGCACGGCGCTTCTGGGCGCAGCATGAGTAGACGAGAATCCTGAACATATCAGTGAAGGCACTGCCGTCTGGGCGCTTGGTGATGAAAACACTCTGGCCACAGAGGAAAACCACGAAAGCAACAGCCACGCACACCGTGGGGATGAGGTAGCCCGAGAAGAAGCTCACGTTCTGCTGCACGTACGCAATGCCTCCTAATGAAAGGATGGCTCCCAAGTTAATGCTCCAGTAAAACCAGTTAAAAAATCTCCTAGTGGCCTCGGGACCTCGATCTTTGACCTAAAATAACAGGGAGGAAAAATACTTGAAAACTCATGATATCTTTCCTTTCTTTTTAATTTTCTGTTTTCCTCTTTTTGCTTTGAGACAGGGTCTCACTGTGAGGCTCAGGTGGCCTCAGCCTCCCGAGAAGCTGGACACCACCACCGCCTCCTGTAGCCGTCCTGAGTGAGAACACAGGGACACGCTACACACTCCGCTGCCAGCAGCTTGAGAAGCACAACTCGAGGAAATGGTATCTCCAGTACGCCAACAGGTTCTGGACCAAAAGCACCCTCCACCGGGTTATACAGGTGTGAGGGCCAACAGATCCCACAGGACTCAAAGCAAGCCTGCCGTGGCCACTCGGAATGAGTCACAGAACCCACACCCACGCCTCCTGTCATCCTCCCCAGGGCAGGCCAGGCGCCTGCATGTTAAACGGCCTGTGAAGCAACTTCCCCGCTTACTTCTACTCACTGCAAGTTTCAGAACATGTTTTTATAGCTTCATCCCTTCTGAGCTATACTTGGCAAGCAGGTTCAGCTTCAAAGCGAGCCTGGGCACACCTGTACCTACCGTATCTTGGCTCCTGAGACTCTGATAAGCCTGAATCAAATAAACAACTACTGAAACTAAACCCACAAGGTGTTTTTAGATTAGAAAGGTTATAGGGCCAGGGATTTGGCTCAGTGGTTCCGCCACCTGCCTGGCAAGTGCCAGGTCTCGAGTTTGATCCCTGGTACCAAAAAAAAAAGGTTATCAAAGGAATGAGAAAGAATTCTGATAGGAGCAGTGATTCCTGGGGGCTCAAAACTCACTAACTTCCTGGACTGAGGCAATCGCAGGAAGGGTCACGGGGCAGCTAACACCCAGAGGCCTACTTCCCCGAGCTGGGCACTGAGGGCTTTAGCTCCCTTCCCACGGAGCTTCGCCTCAATGGGCACTGCAAGAGTGGGTCCATCCCAGCCAGACATCTCTGCTGAGTTTCACTTCATGAAATTTGTTCTGACCAACTCACTAGCTAAAGGCTGACGAAGGATCTCATAAAAACTGTCTAGTTCTGCAGTCTTAGGAACTTCTACTGTCTGGCCTGACCTCACCGGGTAGGGTAAAGGTCAGAACATTCCTGGTTTCTCATCCCCAGCAATCCCCTCTACCAAACAAGTCTTAAATGAGACTGAAACAAGTGACTGTAACATCCAATAAGCATCTCTGTAGCAGTCACACCACTTGATTCGGTACTCTGGGGTCTATCTTTAAGATTACAGTGAGGGTAAAAATATACAGTCAAAATTGAGTACTCCTCAAAATTTACTATTTTCAAGTCAAAATTATATGGATTCCTACCATGCTGGCAAGTAACATGCTTCTTTTTTTTCTCGGCACCAGGGATTGAACTCAGGACCTTGTGCTTGCCAGGCAGGCATGGCCCCACTGAGCTACATCCCCGGCCCAAGTAACATATTTGAGTGAATGATATGATTATGATCATCACAGACTGAAAATATGACTATTAGATGGAACCATACACTCTCAAGAGTTTAAATTTCCCCCATACAAGTCGGTATAGAACAGAGTCCTTACACCAAATACTAGCATCATCACTGAATAAACGTCTGTGCTGAGAACTTCTTACACACGTAAGAATGCCTGTACACACTACCTCACTGTGGGTATCAATGCTCAGGCTATACTGCAGACAGACCGGGAGAAAAAAATGTGCAGAGAAATCGCTACAGAGAAAACATAATTAACGTAACATGTTAAGGAGAAAAACAGTAATTGTTCTGACAAACTTAAAGGGAAGGTGAAGGCCAGTAAACACATGTGAATCTAGTAAACACATGTGAGCCATAGTTTACGTGTTCATGAAGGGTACCGCCACCTGTCTGGTATTCACAGTGCCACTGCACACATCTTCCCATATCCTCAGGCATATTTCATCTTCAAGTGAAAGAAGAAAAGGATTCATAGTCAGTTAGCCTAGCAGACTTCTAACTTTAAAATTCCACTCATCCTCATTTCCTGAATAAGCCTGGAAGGGGGCTGATTTCAACTTCCAAGAGTCATGCACCGGAACTGCTTCATAAACCAAAGGCTGTTCCCAGGGTCTAGGTAAGCACCATGGCCACTTCTGTAGCAGGCAGAGCTGGTGCCTGGCGGGCACATCACATGCCTCTGCCCCCGCCTAAGTCAGCTGCGTTACGTCACCATGTGAGCAGCTGCCGCCTGCCCAGCAAGGGTGAGCAGCTCTTCAAGGGACTGGTCAAATGACACCCAGGAAATCCACGTGGAGAAGTAAAGCTGAGGGATTTACTGGCCTGCAGTGAGTTGGAGAAATTCCTTAAAGTGCACAAGAATGCAATTCTTTTCCCTTTAGGAAAAACTGCGCTATTTGTTCTCTTTATCTGTACGGTAAGCTTTCCCTCTTTCAGGTCACCATAAAAAGGCGATGCATAAAAAGAATAAAGATGTGTACATGCACCAACTCCCCACAATGAATGTGATTATTATGTACTACAAACATGTGCTAATAAAAAGGAAAAGGAAAAAACAACAACTGGATCCATCCACGGAGAACGAGCGCGACCTCTGAGAAAGGCTAAGCACTGGCAGCGCGAGGCTGGCCAGACTGACACCACCCTCACTCGCCTCTGGGCTTCACATCCACCTCAAAAGCCCCCAGCCCTCCTTGCCTCAAAGCTACACAGCTGACCCTCCGAGAGCCTGCGTGGAGATGAGGGGGCACCCACACAGGAGCAAGAGATTCCCCCAAAATAGATTCCCCAAGGCTGAGTGAGCCACAGCAGGGGAATGAACCCTCGTCCCAGGCCTCCCCAAACAGCCAGCACCTAGGGACGGGGACGAGGAAGGCCTGTGAAACGCTCGCAAAGCCCCCAGGACCTGGCAGGAAGCACAAAGCCATTAGGGCACCATGCTCTGCCCCGGGACTTCTGTGGAGCGACAGTTTACATAGCATAACGTCTTACCCATGAAGTGTGGCCAGTGATCGCTGTGCATCCCGAGCTGGACGTCCATCACTGCCATCCAGTCTGCAGCCACTCCCGGGCCTGCCTGGCCAGCGGCAGTCACCGGCCTCCCGCGGCCAGGACAGAAGCACACATGGGAGGCTCTGGCCAGCTGCCTGCCCCACTCTGGTGTTCTCAAGACTCATCAGTTTTCCACTGAACGATATCTCAATGTGTGCATACACTCAACTTGCAGCAGGTGACAATAGCCCTGGATTTCTCATTTCAGAAAACTTCAAACTTAAAACAAAAGTTCAAAGAATCATAAAATATATACTCTGCCCCTAATTTAGAGCTCTAGCTCTAAATTTTTTCTGATAAAAATACAAAATACTTTTGGCTGCCCTACTTGAAAATAAGTTGTCACATCTTATTTTACCATCAAGATTTCATCAACCGACTCCTAACCCTAGATATTCCTTTACACTCACAGGCCATCACCAGACCCGAGGAATACCACATCCACACAGCGTCATCCAATCGAGCGCCCAAAGAAAACAGCTTTTTAAAAAAAAAACTGCAGCCAATCCCACAGCACACATGGCCCCTGGCCTTCAAGTCTCTGCTTCCTTCCAGCAAGGATGGACAATGACACTCTGAGTAAAGAACCCAGGCCAGTTATCCCGTGGGGGGCCGCATTTCCCTTCAACTCCACATTTAATTATGGGTCAAAAGCATGCAAGTTCTTTCAGATCCATCCAAAATAAAGATAACCACTGCAGGGTCACTCATTCACTCTTTTAGAAATACCAATTGAGCCAGAGACGAGACATAGCTTAGCGGATGAGCCTGTGCCTGGTGTACACAAGGTCCTGGGTTAAATCCCCAGCACCTGCAGGTTGGGGACGTTAATTACAAATCTGTTACGTTCTGGAAAGCACTAGCTTCAGTCAAGACTGGCTGGATCCAAACCCGCTCTCCTGCACCCTTGTGAGCAGCCCCTTCCTTGTGACAGGGCACCATCACAGCAGGAACCCTGTGAACCACTGTGAGGCTGACACGAAACCGTGTGAGAGATGCAAAGGGGCCCTCCGTGACCACTCAGATCGTGTGGCAACTGCATGGTGTGGTCTGCCCCTCAGAACACACAGAAGGAATGTGCTCTCAGCCCTGCACTGTAGCTGGGCCTGCAGCTGAGGGCAGCGAGGCCAAGGCTATTAGCCTGGGCCCAGAGGTCCAACGTGGGGAGCCATTACGACACAGATGTGTGCAGCCCATCAAGGAGCACTGCTGAAAGGTTAAGAAACCAGACCTGGAAATAAAAGCCTTCTTTAATCAGTCACTACCTACAGAACAGGAAAATGGCTTTTCTGTGCCTCCATTTACCCACCTGCAGGACAGACTTAAGACTCATGTCTGGCTCAAATCGCATGCCACTGTACAAAGGAAACAGTGCAGGGCTCAGCACATTACACAGCCACTGTACTACTTACTGCTCGCCTTACTCTCATTGTCAGCCTTATGCTGAGGTGGGAAGCTCAGATCCAAGGGCAAGCTTTCCTGGCTAGTCACAGAATAGCTGTGAAACTTGGGAAAAGCTTTAACCTCTCAAGCCTCAGTTTCCAAATCTGTACAATGAGGTGTCTCGCGGACTGAACAAGCACTCAGTACAGGGTCCGGTGCACAAGAAGCCCTCAGTGAGGAACAGTGCGGAAATGGACTCCACAGGCTCATGTCAAACCCACCGACACCCCCGCATTCAACCTCCACAGCTCCCCGCGCCTCCTCTCTGGTCCAGGCCCCACTCCTGCTCAGTCCAGGCTGACTCCCACGGGATCTGTGCTGTCTCCGCCCCACACAACCCGCACTCCACCACAGGCCCCTCCATCTTTCTCTGAGAAGGGCCAAGTAGCTGGCATTTCAGGTTCCATGAGGCACTTGGTCTCTGTAAGACTGGTCGCACCCACAGCTGGGTGAAAGCGGCCCCAGTGTAGGGGACAGGTGATGGAAGATGAGCCCCACAGCGTCCCAGTCAAGTTTTATTTATGGAGACTGAAATCTGCGTTTCATAAAATTTGCACTTGCCACAAAATACTACAGATTCCAACCACTTACAGATGCAAGAACCACTCTTAGGACGAGAGTCCTCAAAAAACGGGAAGTAGATCTAATTTGGCACCCAGGCCAAATCATTTCCTTTCCCCTGGGACGCTCTGGATGACTCCTTCCGCATCTCTGTCTTGGTGGTTCAGAGCAGCAGCCTGCTGCTACCTTGATTCCTCCACTCCACTCCATGGGGCCATTCCTGCCAACCCAACCCCTCTGAAAGTACAGTTGGTCGCTACTACAATGATGGGGGGTCTCCCTTGTTTTCTGGCCCCAGGGCTCTGCAACCTCCCTATATGGAAACCACGTTTTGTTTTTGTGGTACTGGGGATGGAACCCAGAACCTCACGTTGTCAGGCAAGCAGCCGGACAAAGGGTCTCATCAAGTTGCCCAGGCTTGCCTCTAACTTCCAATCCTCCTTCATCAGCCACCCAAACAGCTCTAACGCATGCTACTTTCGATCTTTTTTATCCTTCAAGCCTCAACTCAGATGGCCCCTCCATACAGAAGTTTCTTTCCTTTCGAGCTAATCCAGGCCATCACTGCGTGCGTGGCCAGGAGACAGACCCCTCAACAGCTCCTGTCACACTTGTCTCTGCTGCCTTTGTCTGCCCGCTCCAGGGCTTAGTCACAACCAGAAGGAAGCGCCCAGAGGCTGGGAGCTCCGCGTCCCTCCCCGCCGCCCCGCGCAGGTCCAGGTCCAGTGGGCGCGGCGCGGCTCACCTGGTCCGCACCGAAGGGCGTGATGTTGGCCTTGACGGTGGCCACGCCGAGGCCCACGAGCGCCAGGCCCGCGAAGGTGGCGGGCGCGCAGCGGCGCGGGGCGTGGTCGGGGCAGACGGCCGTGCCGTTCGGGTAGGGCGCTGAGCAGTTGAGCACGCGCGAGGGGCGCTGGGGCCCGCAGAGCACGGCGCGGGACGCGGGCGCGGCCAGCAGCGGGAAAGCCAGCATGCCGAGCAGGTAGAGCGCCAGGCTGAGTAGGATGGCGCGCGCCCGGCCGAGCCGCGCGTCGGCCAGCCAGCCCCCGAAGGGCGAGCCCAGGTAGGTGAGGCCCATGAAGAGCAGCAGCGCCTGGCTGGCCTGCGCGCCCTCCCAGCCGAACGTCGGCCCGTTCAGGAACAGCACCAGGTTCGACGTGACGCCGTAGAAAGCCGCGCGCTCCAGCAGCTCGGTCAACAGCACTGCGCCGCAGGCCGCCCGCCGCCCGGTGAACGCCCCGGCCGCCGAGGCCGCCTCCCGCCGCGAGCCCAGCAGCGGCGCCCGCTCGCCCGTCGCGCCCTCCATCCCCAGCTCGCCGACCCCGCCGCTGCTCTCCCGGCCCCGCTCCCAGAGGACCCCGCGCCGCGTTCTCGCGAGACCTCCGGGCCCACCGCCCATTGGGCGGGCCCGCCGCCGCTCAGCTGATGGGGAGTTCCGGTCCCGCCCCGCCCCGGAAGGCCGACGAGGTATCTGACTCGTCTCCCGGTTCGACTAGCGCCGCGATGCCAGCGGCGGGTTGGCTTGCCCTCCGCTGAGTGTTCCTTGCACTTCTGACCGTGGCTGCGCCCCCGGCGGGCTCCTTGGGGCCGGCTTGGCCTCCCACCCTCCAGCGCCCTTCCCTCCGCGGGGCCTGGAACAAGGTTTCTCAGCCGCATTACGGGCGGTCACCCCGGGTGGCCCCATCCTGCGGCCCGGCCTGTGCACTGGGGTGCTCAGCAGCTCCCTGGCCTCTGCAGACCCCTAGATGCCTGCTTCAGCCCCGCCAGCGCTGGGCCTGACGACCACGTGCTGTTGGGAACGAGTGACTTACAACAAGCAGGCTGCGCCCTCCCTCAGCCTTCGCAGAGACGTCCAGACCACCCGTGGTCACTCGGCTGGCGTCTGAGGCCCAGCTGTCCTCCCTCGAGCCCTGTGTGACCCGCCAGTCCAAGGTGATTCACCCTACCCTTTCGACCCTTCCTCCATACTGCCTCCTCTGCTGTCGGTTTGTTCTTTTGCCTGTCTGGTTTGTACACGTTCTCCACAGGTCCTGGCTTCGTGGTGGCGGAGTTCTTAGGTGTTTTCTTCCTCACTGTGCTCCTCCACTTAGGACGGTGCCTGACACTTCCTGGAGTGGCAGTGTCTTCCAGCAGTGGCCCCCAGCAAGGCTTCAGAAATTGAGATCCACAGCTCCAGGGGTTCAAATAGTGTAAGACCACTACCCCATCCTTAGCTCCAACCGAGACTGGGACGGAGCCACACCCTGAGGGGGGCTCGGCCCTAGGTCACCAGGATAAGTAGTCCTGCCAATAAGGTTAAAACGGCATGTGCTATCTTTATTTTTTAATGCCTGATGTATAGACTGATGTGGAGCACCATGCTGGCACACAACAGGCAGCACATATCTATTAAATACCTAATGAGAGAATAGCTAAATTCTGGAACTAGACCTTCTCCACCTAGTAATGCTAAGTGTTTATCATGTCAGCCCACGTGTCACTTTCCTAACCCTCCTGCACCACATCAGCTCTGCTTTTTCCTGGGTCGTTCCGTATACATTTTTATGCTCTTCCTTATACAGATTCTTACCCACTTTTCTCACAGCACCCATTATAATTTATGATTGTTTATTTTGTGAAACTGCTTAATGCCTGTCTTTTAGGGCTTTTCTTTTTTTTTTTGGTACCGGTACGAGTACCGGGGATCAAACTCAGGTCCTTGCGCTTTTGCAGCAGGTGGCGAAACCGCTGAGCTAAATCCCCAACCCTAATGTCTGTCTTTTAAAAATGTATTATTAGTACGTGTTTGCAGTAGATATTGGTTACATCCCTTGTGGGGAGCATGTATGTAACACATCTTAATTATTTTCACACCCCCATTCCCTTCCCTCCATCTCATTTGTCTTTAAAGCTGGAAGGGCTGGGATCTTATGTTGTTCTGTTCACTGCAGTACTCCTAGAGTCTAAAAAAGCACCCGCCAATGATAGCTATGTGTGAAATCAACTGAATGATCATTTGTTGAGTTGTAGATGATGGGAAGACACTTTACATTTATATCAGCAGCCTAGCTCACTGACTGAAAAAGCAAACCTGAAAGAGTCCTGTCCAGAGTCACAGGTCTAGTAGGCAGTAGGATCAGACAAGAAAAAGGCTTGTGACTGATTCTTAGTCCTAATGTTCGCTCCATGTGCCCACTGGTAAGGGAGACAGACTCTGTATTTGGTCTAAGACTGGAAAGCCGGAAACACTCAGGCAGAGTCTAGAATGAAATTGACATTATTAAGCTTGGAGTGAAAGCAGGCATTGAGCTCGAGTCCTGTCATCACTTAGTGTCATTGGCCTCCCTAGAGGAAGACAAGACTAAAGTTTTAAGATGAGAAAAGAGCAGTCTGAGAATTGAGTGTATACTGAGGAACTATTTTTGTTTTTTGAGACAGGGTCTCACCATGTAGTTCAGGCTGGCCTCAGACTCACAGTGTAGCCCAGGCCAGCCTCGAACTCCAGATGATCTGCCTGCCTCAGCCTCCCAAGCACTGGGATCACAGGTGTGCACCACTGCACCCAGGTTATACTGAGGAATTTTGAGGAGTATTCAGAGGTCCTTATTTTGATACTTTGAGGATGCAAAACAAATCCAGCATGTAGAAATGATGTGATCACAGCGTTTGTTTAGGGGAAAAGGGAGCCAGGAGGAGGGATGTAACTCAGTGGTAGCGCACTTGCCTGGCATGCATAAGGCCTGGGGTTCAAGTGCACCAAAAAGTGCATGTGGCAGTATGCCATGGGTACGAAACATCTGGAGCAGTCTAGTGTGGGACAGAATGCAGATTAGTGGCTTAGCTGCTGCATCCTGATCTAGGGGCGAGATCAGGGAGTGACTGTGATGAAAATATTCTCAAATTGATTGTGCCGATGGTTGGGAATACCCTAAACCACCGACTTGTACATTTTAGGTGGATGAATTGTATGGCATGTAAGTCATGTCTCAAGCTGTTACCGAAAGAACATGAATTAATCATTTAACACAGAGAAGTTTCACATGTGAGCTTGGACTTCCTGCTGGCCCTGGCCGCACTGGAGCTGCAGTTGTCTGTTCCGCTGGTCCCCACCCCACCTCCCACCTCAGCTTCCCTTGCACCCTGTCTCCTGGCATTCGGGCCTAGTCCTCCTAGGTCACAGTGCTCTGACCAAGGGCTGTAGCAGCATCCTGGGCCAGGTCTGGCAGCCCCTACCCGCCACCTGTCTTGGAGGCTGAAGCCGCTGTTAGAAGCCCCAATGTCTGGCTAGAGCAGTGTTGGGAGAGTCCACAGCCAGGCGAGGAGGAGCTGCCGACCTGCCAACTGGATGCAGCCGCGTGAATAGCCTGCAGGAAAGCTGCCAGCTGAGCCTCGCACCCAGAAGGCAGAACTGGGACGGGGTGGGGTGAATTTTAAACCTCCAAGCTCTGGGAGGGTGTTACATCGAAGCAGGTAATAAAAACCCATCTCCCTGCCCTCCTCTGTCCCCAGTCTGCTGACAGCAGGTAGCAGCCGCTGCCTTCACATGGAAGACACTTCCTGGTACACCCTAATCTTCCCTACTTTTGACCATTTTATCATCATAGAAAAGCCATTCTCCACATCTGCACTGTCCAGTGAATAGCCACTGGCCACGTGTGGCTGAGAGTTAGTTGAAAGTCCTGCCCGTTGTGACAGGTTCGGTGCTCTGTGGCCACCAGTGCCTGGTGGCTGCCGTGTGTGCCAGGACTGTTCAGGTTACGCCAGGCCGGGCCGGTGAGGCTAGGGCGTGACACATACATCCTCTCCTTCCCCAGGCAACCCAGATTCCATGCAGGCGTTGGTGATGGTTGTCCTCCTCACCCTGGGCCTGGGCCTCTGCAGCTGTTCCTGTTGCTCAGGAGGAAGTAACGGCACCTTGACTCCTCCTGGCAGCACAGTACTGGGCCAGGCCTCAGTGGTGGCGGCTTCAGGACCGAGGCTTGGCTCATGCAGGATGAGGGGCGTCCCGAGTGCTGGGGTGCCCAGGGGACATACGCTACGTGGTCAGACAAGGAAAGGACTTGCTCTGGCAGGAGGAGACGTACTCTCCCAAAGTGCGCGTGGCTGGACACTGTGCTGCTGTGGGAGGACCGGCTAGGGTCAAACTACAGAGGTGAGGTGGGCACCACAGTGGAGAGTCGGGAAGTTAAGAAACTGAGAGAGAATGATTCTTACCTTGTTTTACACACGGGCAGAATTTTTGATATTTGCAGCCCAAAAGCATCTATCATGACCACATCCAAAAACTGAAAAAATAAGAGGAGCCAGAGAACATCGCCTAATTTTTGGTCACGCCTGGCCCATTTCATACCTTGAGTTTCTTGCTGGTCCCTGTAAACACTGAGCTTGCAGCCCCAGCAGTGGGCCCCCTGACTGTGTAGCCCAAATCGGATGTAAGTTGACTTCCCACTTTGCTGGCCACTAAAACCTTTTAGTCTTTGCAACTAAAATAATCCCGTGACCTAACTCATCCATAGGGCCTCGGATTCTGAGAGGCGGAGCCTCGGCTCCCAGAGCGCTTTCTTCTTTCTTGGTAGCTCTTCACCTGCAGAAGGCAGTGGTGTGAGCTGGGGGGAAATGCACAGCTCACCTCTTCTCCAGCAGCGCCCCGCCCGGCTGAGCCCCAGCCCCGGCACAGGGCCACGCAAATGCCCTTGGAGGCGGCGAGTGCAAAGCCCTCAGAGGCAGGACATCCCAGGCTGCCGGGCTCTCGACGTTTTCATGGCGTCTCCGCTTCTGTCGCACATCTCCTTGGAGTTGCACCACTTGTCCACAGTGCAGCTTCCTCAAAACTGGTTTGCAGGAAGCCGGCTCGGCCTTCGGCGCCTCGGCCTCGGCCGCCCTTCTGCTTTTCTGGGTCCAGACGGTTCTGGCGCTTCGCTGTGTTGGGGCGCGCGGACTCCGCCTCAGTCGCTGCTCTCACAACAGTTCCATCGGCCCACACGTAGGCAGCGCGAAATGAAGAGGCGAGGCGGCTGACTGCTGCGCGGAAGTGGAAGCAGGGCTGTGTTCTTAGTCCAAACCGAAGCCGCCCGAAGCTGCTGTTACTGTGTGTTAATTCAGCCCTCGGGATGACTTGGGTTTATTTTCATAAAAGATGTGAAACTGTGGTCCCAAAGACGGGCTTTGAATGGAGTTTTCTTTTAAGTAGAAACCTCCACTACTTGGGCATGTTTTCAAAACCCACAAGGCCTCTGCAGCAGTCAGGTGTTCACCTGGGACGGGGGAGGTGAAAGAAGAGGAACTTCTGCTTCCTCCTAGAGCGACCGACCGGCGGCGTAAGATGGTGACAAGTGTGCAGCCCCCGCTGCTCTCACCACCACTTTCTAATGCTTTGTGAGGGGTCTTTTTTTCTAAAAACAAATTTTGCGGTACTGGGGAATTTTGCAAGCCCAGGACCTTTGCACTGAACTTCATCCCCAGCCTTTTTTATTCTTTGTTTTGAGACAGGGTCTTGCTCAGCACCTAGGCTGGGCTCAGACTTGGGATCCTCTCATCCTCCTGCCTCAGCGTCAGGCATGAACGCCATGCCCACCTCTTTATAAGTATGTTAACCTGTATTGTGATCCTAAAATAGACCATCAGCAGCTGTAAATGTGTTCCTTTTTTAGGCGAAGACTTACGGGAAACATCAGTGGAGACGAATACAATGGAGAAGGCCCGAAGCACAGATGGAACACACCTCAGCCTACGACAACAGAGCGGTTTCTAGTCCATGGGGAAAAGGATGAATTGTTCCATAATTCTGTTAGAAAAAGCAACTACATGTGGGGGAAACAGGCTTCATGTTTTGTACTGACATAAATTACAGATGGATAAATACTGAAATGAAGAAACCAACAATATGAAAGCATTCAGGGAAAATTGGCAAATATAAAATCTTCGAGAGGGGAACTTTTTAAAGGCCAACACTTAAGTCAGAAGGTATTTATTGAAAAAGTTGATTTGTCTACATAAAGACTTAAAACTTAGCATGTATAAAATAAATGTTTTGCTTTAAAAAAGTATATAAAAAACAATAATCTGTTCTTTAGACTCTCACGGAAAGGTAGGCAGCTGATACGTGAGACTGCCGTAGGAGTGACCAGGCCCTTCAGAGGAGAGCTGCTGAGCATGCCTCCCTCCTCTGGTGACTGCATCTCCACTTTCATTACTTAATCCATGGTGCCTGGGGTTGAGGTGCAGCTGGCTGCACCCCAGGTCCAGAAGTGGGCAAGTGACCTAAGGCCGTCCAGTCATCAGCATCCCATCTGTTGAGCTACACTGATTGGTTCAGAGGTGGACACGTGACCCAAGTTGATGAGCGCTACAAGCAGGACTTTTCCGGATGAGTGGTTCAGTGACCTGAGCATCACTGTGTAACCAGCAGCATCCCATCCACAGAGCTAGCGACTGCTGCAGGGATGGATATATCCAAGTTGGTGAGAGCTAAAGCCAGGATTGATTCTGGGAATGTTCAGGAGGGAGAGATTCACCTTCCTTTGAGCTTGGTGGGGGTTTTGTTATTCCTGCTGCTGCTGCTGTTGCTGCTGCTGCTGCTGCTGCTGCTGCTACTGATACTGTTGTTTTTGTTTTGAGCTTAGTGTTATAAAGATACAGGCCTGGAGTTGTCAAGGGTCATTTTGTAAAACTCAAAAAGTAAGCAATGCAGAAAAAGGTAGATATACGAGAGAAAGACTGTTTGAAAAAGATAGCTTGTGGCCTGGTGTGGTGGCAAGCGCTTGTAGTCCCAGCACTCAGAAGGCTGAGGCAGGAGGATCGCTTTGAGTTTGAGGCCAGCCTGAGCTACATAGAGAGTTTAAGGCCCACATGAACTATGTAGCAAGACCCTGCCTAAAAACAAAACAAAACAAGGGGCGGGGGATTTAGCTCAGTGGCTCCACACCTGCCCCTCAAGCGAAAGGTCCTGAGTTTTATCCCAGGTACCGAAAAACAAAACTAAGCAGGGGTGCATAGTAAGCCTGCAGAAACAAGCCTCTCCATGGTGACTGTGGAAACACATCTCCCTCTCTTCAGAGAGCCATAGCAAAGACCTATAAGACACAACAAAAAGATAGCTTACAAGAATGGATTCTAACACTTTTTTTTGTACAGGGGATTGAACTGGGGAACTTGCGCTTGTGAGGCAGGTACGGTGCCAGTGAGCTAATCCCCAGCCTGAGTCTTGATTCTAGACATAGCTAAAAGTAGCTTTCTCTGTGACATTTCATCGAGTCCATCAATTCTCTTTTTGGTTAAGCAGATGTGACTGTGACTTGTAATTGAAAAAGTCTTGGCCAATTCATGGAATACTGTACATCCATATGTATACACAAACAGAAAAGAAAATGACTCGGGTGCCTTTCATGAAAAAAATCAAAGTGCACCAGTAAATTTATTTAATTATTTATTTTGGATAAAGGGGCTTGCTCTGTAGCCCAGGCTGGCCTCAGACTCATAGCAATCCTCCTGCCTCAGCCTCCCAAGTGCTGGGATTATAGGCCTGTGCCACCACGCTTAGCTATACCAGTAATTCTAAAATTCAAAAGGGGAACAGGTTTGGTCAGTTGGTGTGAACTGTGTGATGTGCTGGTGATGTTTGGGAAGTGAGTGTGCTCATGGAAGGCCACCAGGAAGGGGGTCACTCCGACCGACGGACAGTTCTGGAGGGCAGTTCATCCTCTGCATCTGAAGCACCTTTGCTCACATCCGTGCAGTTCCACTGTAGGAGCAGGGCAGAGACTGAGCTGCACAGTGTTCATTACGCTGCTGCTGAAAAGAGTGAACCAATTGGAAACGGCAAAGACTACAAGACAGCACTGGTAAAAGATCACAGCGTGCAGACCTGGGGTCCTGGGCGGTTTTTCACCTGCGCTGCAGGTGCTGGGCTGCAGAGGGCAGGTGCTCCCGACAGACTTTATTTGCTCTTGCTGTGTAACAAGTTACCCTGACTTCAGCTGCTTCAGCAGCACCCGTTCAGTCATGCACAGCCCTGCAGGCCGGAGCTCTGCACTCTCCTGGCCACACACACGGGTTAAGCAGCATGTGGCAGCATGCACATCCCGTGGCCTGCCTGTTTCCTTGCTGCTGCTCAGCCCCTGGGCCTGCCAGTTCCTCAGCACACAGCCCAGCAGGGTCGATGGCGGCAGCGGAGAATCCACAGCACGGAGCCCTTGACCTCAGGAAGTGCTCAGTCGGTAGGGCTCACCCTCCATCAGCTTCCTGCCTGAAGGCTGCGTCACTTGGGAACTCAAATCCTGTCTACAAATTCCACTCCCAGCAGCCCTGAGATGGAGTTTGAGGAACCAGAAGGAAGTGTGTCCTTTAGGGGATTGTGCTAGAATTTGCCTGTCATAATTACGGAGTAAAACAGAGCCCACTTCAAAAAATAAAAGGTAGAGGGTTCCATCTTCTGTAACAACAGCAACAAACATAATA
Source organism: Heterocephalus glaber (assembly GCF_000247695.1). The sequence goes on from NW_004624747.1 coordinate 26,283,210, forward strand.
AAAATAAAGTCAACACCCAAAGTGCTATATCCTTGTTGTGAAGCCAGAAAACAGTGAGGGTCCTGACTGCGGTCTGGGCTCACGTGTAGAGAGACGGTGAGAGTCACGGGCCTGCGGCACACGGAGGGCTGGTGCAGACTCGTGAACTTGGGTGGGCGCAGCTCTTAGGCCAGGTTAGGACTCGGTGAGCACCCGTAAACACCTGCTTTGTGACTACACACAGGGTGAGTCTGGAGAACTTGAACCATCAAGAGTGGGCATCTCAGGGCAGCGGGCCATCATGTGACTTTTACACTTCTTTTCTGACTTATATTACTTTTTTCAACCTCCCTTGCTTATTTCCTAGAAGTAAATTTAAATAGACTTCCAAGAAAAACAACCTCCCATTGTGTGCTGCCCTGGAGGCACCGGCTACAGCCCTCCACATCAGTGTGTGAATCCTGCAGCCTGGCCTGGCACGCAGGTCAGTGACTGGGCTGGAGGGCCGAGGGCCCTGGCGATGACATCTCTGTGCTGCAAGGTGGCAGCGACCCTGCTGTCAGCAGAAGACCCGATGTCTGCGCAGCTCCAAGGGGAGATCCGCTGCGGTGGATGTCATCCTGCAGCACAGTGCCTCCCGGCAGCCGCTTTATCTTTTAGCTTTGTGTCGCCTTCCAACGCTGTTAATGAGTCAGGAAAGGGGCATAACTGGGGCATGCAAACCGCAGTTCCACACCTTTCTTCTTGTGAAGGTCTGTCTGTGCCTGCCTCTCCTCCTCTCCTCCTGTCTCTCTCTCTCTCTCTCTCACACACACACACACACACACACATGCACGGCACTTGCAGTGTGCATACTTTAGGAAGGAGTGGTGGTATAAAGACTCAAAACTGACATTCACGGTCATGCAGGCTGGCCTCCCTTCTTTTTTTTTGGTACCGGGGATCGAACTCAGGTCCTTGTGCTTGTGCAGCAGGCGGCGAAACCACTGAACTAAATCCCTGACTGGTCTCCCTTCTTGCTGCCACCCAGGGAGAGATGTCCAGCGTCAGTATCATCACGGGGCTGTCCTCGCGGAGCACGCCGCCCGCGGTGCACTCCCTTACCTTCACGCGTTCTATTTTCCTGGTGCCAGGAACGAGAAGAGTAGTCTGAGCAGAGGAAAAGACAGACTCTGCTTTCCATGTGTGGAGCACCTGGAGAGATCGTGTCAGAGGGCTCATGGCTGTTCCTGCTCCGCTCTCCCCTGTAATTATTACTGATTATTCCTGCGCAGTCCACAGCAACATTTGCCTCTGTGCCCTTTTACATTACGGTGTGGGAGAATCATGACGACTTCATCAAAAGGAGCTGAGTGGGGCTGGGAGTGTGGTTCCGTGGCACGGGGCCTGCCCAGCATGTATAAGGACCTGAGTTCAATCCCCAGAACTGCCATGGTGAGCTAATTAACTATAGCATTGTTTATAGTTTTTCTCATTTTACAAATGAATAAACTGCAGCAATGAATGGGTAAAGTAATGAGTCCCAACAGATATGTCCGACTCTCACCTGATAGAACAGATATGTTCCACAAAGACACAGAGTGCCTGTTGGCCCAGTAAAATCTCTTGTAGCCCTGACTCCCATTAAAAGTTAGGAATGTGCTGGGTGTGGTGGCTCAGGCCTGTAATCCTAGTGCCCAGGAGGCCGAGGCAGGATGGAAAGTCAGCAGCCGGCCTGGGCTACATAGCGAGACCCTGTCTCAAAAAACCAAAAGCAAACAAGAAAAGGTTTGGGAAAAGAAAAAAGGTCTGCACAAGTCAGGGACAGGACATGGGTTAGGGACAGCAGTCTCAGACAAGGTGATCAGGGTCTCATCAATGTAGGCACCTCTTGGGGTCACTGTTGTGAGCTAAATGGTGGCCTCAAAGCTATGTCCATTTCTAAGGCCCCGCACCCCGAGCGTGTCACAGCCCTGGCCCATTGGAGCTGCCATAGGAAGGTGCAGAGGCCGGGAAACCTGTAAACACGACAGTCTCCAAGTTCTGGGGCTGGGGGTGCAGGCATGGCAGGCTCTCTGCTGCCCGGATGGGGCCTCGTGGCCACAGCCTCCAGGAGGACAAGTGCTACGTCCTCGCAGCCAAGAGTGGGGTGCAGGCTCCCTTCAAGCCCTCGCATAGGAGCCTACTCTCCCCCCTCCAGCCGAGCTGGATCGGCCCAGGCCCCGCCTCCAGATGCTGTGGGCTATTGCAGTCAAACCGTCAAGGTAGACTCAGGAGGAAACAGACGGCCAAATCCTGGCCGCGACATTGTGTGGAAAAGGGTTGTTTTTGTTTTGCTGTAACTAAGACAGGGATCTGCAGATGAGAGAAGAAACTGGCAGAGGGCAGTGGACAGAGTGGAGGAGGTGTCATGGGACCACAAAGGGGTCACTGCAGCGATGCGGCCACAAGCCAAGGAGTGCAACAGCCCCGGCAGCTGGAGGCCAGGAGCAGGGCTGCAGCCCATAGGAGCATCTGCACTTGGTAGCCAGCCAGCAACCCGGAAGCCTCCAGTTGGGACGAGCTGGCCGGCTCACCCAGAGAAGAACACCCTTGTGAACAGGTGTGGTTCACACCTGTGATCCCAGCACTAAGGAGGCTGAGGCAGGAAGATCACTGTGAATTCAGTCAGCCTGAGCTACACAGTGAGTCTGTCTCAAAGCATAGTTCCTGTGGCTCTGTCTCTGAGACACAGACGAGCAGCACAGGTATTTGGGGAAGCAGTGGGCCGCTGGGCAGGGCTCTCCCATACACAGCACTATGGGAGCCTTTGAGGGCACGCTGCTGTCACCCTGAGACCAGGCTTCCTTCTGCACCCCACATGTACTTGTGTGGAAAGGAAGAAGCAGACTCAGGCAATTTTAACCTGAAGGGTTAAAAACCAGAGCAGCTACGTTTTCCCCAGCTCCTTCCTTTGCTGAATGTGCAGCTCTGTCTGCCTCCCATGTTCCTCTCTCCCTTTCATCTTTACTTCTTGTCTTCTTGAATGTTCTTACCGCACAAGAGGATCAATGGATTTTCTTCCATTAACCTATTAATTTAGATGACTAAGGTAGTGAAGACTGACTCCAGCCCCAGCCTCCCCTTTTCTTTATCCGCCATGGTTTTGCGCAGATACAGTGTATCCAACTCACACACTGTGATGGCCAGGTCCTGTCCTCCAAGAAGTGGTCCTGTAGCCAATGAGAAAAAGCCAGTAGGGCCGTGTGAGCTTCCAGGAAGAGCCCCTTGCGTGAAATACACTTTTATCTAAGCACTGGGGATAGAGCCCAAGGTCTTCACAGTGAGCTGCACCCCAGCCCTTTAGTTTTTCAGTGACAGACAGGCTCTTGCTAGGTCACCAAGTTGCCCAGGCTGGGCTTGAACTCACAGTCTTCCTGCCACAGCCTGCCTTGTGCTGGGACTAGACGCGTGCCCCACCACGCCCAGCTGAACGCACCATTAGGGAAGCTCCATCTCCCCTCCATCCCTCCTCCCTGGAATGGGAGTGGGTTGGGTAGGGCTGCAGCAATCAGACTACCTGGAGGAGATCCTGAGAGCCAGACACCAGGCTGCCGGGGTGCCCAGTGACTGTGCAGCCTTGGGTTACTTATTTCTGAACTATTTTACACAACAGAAATAAATGCCAATTTCTTCTAAAAGTAGAATACTGGTGGAGGCGATAAAGGTGTTGAAAAGAGCCTTCCACCACCCTGGCTAATTGGAGAGCTCATGTCTAAAGGGCACAGGAACTTCTTGGCCTGTTCAGCTGGGGAAATGGAATCTTAAGAGGGTCAGACCCAGCCGGGCGAGGCGGCACAAGCCTGGAGCCTCAGCACTCCAGGAGGCTGAGGCAGGAGGGTCCTGAGTTGGAGCCCAGCCTGGCTGCTTATCAACCTAGCCAGACCTTTACTGAGACTAAGAGAGAGGCAGGCAGGTAAGTAGGTAGGTAGGTAGCCTGGGGTGGAGCTCAGGGCGAAGGCTCCTCATGTAATCCTCAGTGCCACCAAAGAAAATCAGATCCCTCATTTTCAACAGGCATCAGGAATTCCAGCCTCCCTATGACAGCTCCTGACTGGAAGATGGAGGCTCGGTCGGAAAAAAGGAACACCACTGTGTGGCCCGAAGGCAGAGGCGGAGGAGGCTGTTTGGCCCACAGGGGCTGCCATTCACCAACTCTGTTTGTCGCTGTCCTCACTTGTGCTAGTCAGCCTCCTGAGCACATAATAAACGCCTCAGGCAGCCGCCTTCTAAGGGAACAGGCCTTATTCAGTTAGTTTTTGGGACAGGGTCCCACCGTGTAGCCCAGGCTGGCATGGTGATCCTCCTGCCTCAGCTTCCCAGGTCCTGGGATTACAGCTGTGCACCACCATGGCCGGCTTGACAGCAGGAGGCCTCACTTGGGGTTTGGGGGCTCAGTCCACGCAGGTTTGGCCCTGTGGCCCTGGGGCTGTGGCCAGGGAGAAAAGAGGAAGAAGGGCGGGCCCCACTGTCACCTTCAAGGGCCACCCCAGTGACCCACGGGCCTCTGCCAGGCCACTGCTAAAGTGCATGCTGCCCCCTAGCCTTCAACCATGTGACCCACAGAGACCCGCAGGGCTCCCTGTCCGCGGAGGCTGGCACAGTGCTGTGCGCTGGGGCAGCGACCCCTCCTGGCCGCCCACCAGGAGTCCTCAGTTACAGACTGCGCTTGCCTTCCAGCAAGGACTGGGCTCCCGACAGGGGCCGGCAGGGCAGGAGGAGGCTCTGGGGGAGAGCAAGACCCCAGAGGCTTGGGGAAGAGAGGGGCCAGATGTGGTGCCACAGTAGAAACCCTCACGCTGCCTGCTGCTGCAGGGAGCCAGGGCAGGGCCGAGGTCCCAGCTGCAGCCCAGCCCTGCCCTCCTCTGAGCCCAGCTCTAAGGGTGTCCTCGGGGAGAGGAGCACCGTCCCGAGGCTCCATGTTGAGGCCCAAAGCAGGGTCCTCCTGATAGCCCAGGTAGGGCCCGGCCTCTCCGAAGGCCTCCTGGCCTCTCCCTGTGGTCCTCAGGCAGGTTCGTGGGCCCCTCACGCAGCCTGCACGCCCCTCCTCTGGAGTCTCGGGATCCGGGGACTGTGCCACACCTTGGAAGCGATCCCGCCCTGTCCCCTGGCTACAGCCCGGGCGTCCTGGGGACAAAGTTCCCGCAGCTTGTGGAACACTCGGTTGGGTGGCCTCTCATCCCGGCCTAGGGGGCGTGGACCGAGGTCTCCGCTGGTCCCTGTGGGAGGTGGCGGGACCCGGTCACCACTGCTCCGTGGGAGCCTGGTCATGGCCATCGCTAGCCGTGCTAGGAGGCGCCGCGCGGCCACCCTGGTCCCCGGGAGGGGCCCCCCCAGACCTCCCCAGCGAGCGCCTGCCTCAGTCGCGGCCCCAGACCCCGCCCCGCGCCCCGCGCCCCGCGCCCCCGACTCCCGGCGGCCCCTCCCCTCCTCTCCGCAGTTCCCTCCCCTCCCCACCCTTCCCAGGTGCCCGCCCCGCCTCGACCTCCCGGAGACCGACCCAGCCCGCCCTCCCCTCCACTCCCTCCCCCCCCCGCCTCCCCCCTCCCGTTCTGCGGCGGCGGCGACATGCGGCTGCTGTTCCTGGCGGTGCTGCGGGCGCACACGGGCAACGCCGTCACGGCCGAGCGCATCCGGTAGGTGCGGGCCGAGCATCCTGGGCCGGGCCGGCCGGGCCGGGCGCGCAAACGGCCGGCGGCTCGGGCCTGGGTGCGGGGGCCGCGCGGGGACCGGACGCGCGCGACAGCCACGCGCGCCCGGGCCTTGCTGTGCGACCCCGGGCGGGCGGAGGCTTCCCTGCCGCGGAGACCGGCCCCGACCGAGGCCAGGGCCAACCACTGGGCTCGGGGGGCCTGCGCGTCCCGCCTCCGCCTCTGCACCCTCCGGCCCTGTTAGCGCCCAGCGCCTGGCTCTCTGCAGTCTCTTGCCTGGCCCATTTACCTGTCTGTCCGGCTGGAACCCCAGCCTGGGCCCTCGGACAGGGAGGGCGAACCGCCCTTTCCTCCCGGCCGCCCCGCGGGTGCGCCAGCCGCGGAGGAATGGCACCGGTGCCTGGACCGTCTCCCCCGTTCCGGCCGCTCCTTCACTGCTCCACAGACCCACTTGGCTCATGAGATTTCCGAGTTTACTTCCCCTCCGCGGGCCTGTTTCTCCACCATTACCGACTCCCGCCCGGCTTTGCCTAACACATGTTACGGTTCTCCTAAAACTGGTGAGGAGGGGGGCAGCTGAAGTTTACTGGACAAATTATACTTAGGGTTTTGTGTTTGAACCTAGGACCTTTGAATTGAGCTAAATCCCCAGCTCTTTTTAATGTTTAATTTTGCGACAGGTTCTCAGAGTCGCTAAGTTGCCCAGGCTGGGCTCAAACTTGCAACTGTCCCGCCTCAGCCTCCCAGAATGATGGGATTATGGGTGTGCACCGCCACCCCCAGCTGCAGTCCGGACTTTTACCTTCTGTCGGTTTATCCTACATCGGCTTCACTCCCTGTGCTAAGCTGGGAAGAAGCCCACCTGGCGTGGAGCTCACGGCATGGGTCGGTGGGAGAGGCGCCAGGAAACAGACCTAAAGGGGGAACTGGGGAAACCTGGAGGCTGGTGGGCTCTTGAGATAAAGCCCGAGGGGGCTCTCCGAAGAGGCGGCGTTCGGGCCGAGAGGAAGGAGGCCACCACTCAGGGACGGGGTGCAGCCCGGGGGGGTTGACCCAGGAGCTCAGGACACAGCGAAGGCAGGGGACAGACGGTGTGACTGAGAGGACAGCGTTGGGAATGAGGCCCGGCCCCGGGGACACCACAGCGGGGGAGAAGAGATTGTGCCTCGGAACTCTGGGAAATACGCACCTGTCTCTGAACACCTGGCTCTGTGTGCGGGAGGGAGGCGCCCCCTCGCCCTCTGAAGGTTGGGCCGAACTGACAGGAAACAGATTGAGTGGGAGAGAAGGCGCAGGCAGACCTACTGCATGCACGGGTGCAGCCGCAGTGTACTTACCCCAGGAGCTTGCGACCCCTTCTGTGGGGACAGGCGGGCGGGGAATGTGGACATTTAGGGTGAAGAGCAAGGACGTGTACCGTGCAGCCACCTGGAGAAGCACCAGGTCCTGGGACAGGCATGGCCGGCAGAAGGGGTGACAGTGTTCTCTTGGGGATGTGGAGGGGAGCGGAGCAGAAGACAGAGGTGTCTTCCGTGTCTGTCCATGTGTTTCCCGACGCCAGCCTTTCTTCCTGCCAGGAGTTTCACTAATGCACACCTGGAGAGGGGTCAGAGGCTGCGCTCTTCCACCTTGGTGGGTCAACTTTCAGCGGATGAGGTGGTATCGGAATAAAGCTTCTCCCCCATTGCTCTGTTGAGTTCTTTCGGCTCAACAGTTGGCACCGAAGGTGTTTGGGAGGGACAGTCCCCGGGCCCCAGATCCAGACTCAAACTGTGTCCACGTCTTCCAAGGACCCGCAGACACACCCACCCACCTATGGCCAGGTCTTGCCTTTGTCCCAATTCAGAGGAAAACTAGAAAGACAACTGAACTGCTGCCCTTCTCTTCCTCCCATGCCAGGTGCGCTGTGCACCTGAGCTGCTGCACCCTTCACCTGCCCTTGGGGATGCACTGGGGTCGGGGGGCAGGCCAGTCCTGGAGAGGCTCACTGAGTCTCATGGGGCCGCCTGGCTCCTGGGCTCCTGGTTCTTTGCACTAAGCACTAAGCAGAATAAAGGTTGCTGTTTGTGACTTGGTGTCTGTTCAGGGCCAGATTTTGTGCTCCCTCACCTCGGGGAGGATTGCCGGGAGAAGGAGGGAAGAACAGATGTTGTTTGAAGACATTGTCTGTCCTGGGAATCTTGGGTCCCCAAGGACGAGATGCTCTGCCCTGGAAGGGGAGGGGAAGGAGGTTCCCATGGTGTTGGGGATTCCCACGAGCCAATCAGCAGGAAGCAGTGAGACCTGGAGCAAGTCCCTAAATGTTCTCTGCCAAGGACCCTGGTGACTCTCGTGACCCTGTGCGGCTGGAGAGGGAGCCCCTAAGTAAGACTGGAGTTCCCCTCAGCCTAATCGAATAGAATAGGGTTATCTGCATTAGATAAGATCTGATTGGAAGAAGTGGCTCCATTCTTATACAAGAAAGTTTGTCACTGCATGTGGACACCATTCCTAGCACAGTGCTGCACACCCATAGTCCCATCGTCGCTGGAGGCTGAGGCAGGAGGATCCCTGACCACAAGTGTTCAGGGCTATCCTGGGCAGCATAGCAAGATCCTGTCTCTTAAGATGTATGTTTTTAAAAAATTAACACTTGATACATAAATAGTACAAAATTGCAGTGGCTTTATTGAAATCAGAAACACAGAGGGCTGGGAGAAGTAGGTGAGGGACCCACCCAGGCCTGAGGTCAGGGCAGGCCTCAGGCCCATGAGTGCCACTCCCTGCTTCACCACTGCCGAAGGAGCCTGCTGGCTTCCTTGCCTGGTGGCTGGGGTTCCTATCAGTTGTAGGGACCCTGGCCTGACCGCCTCATAGGGTGGCCCTGAGGGTCAAGCGCATCGGCACATTTCCCGTACTCTACACCAGTGTCTGGGATGAAGGATGCAGTCAGTGAATTCGGGGTGTTCATGGAAACTCGGCTCTCGGGTGTCAAGGGGGAGGGGAGCTCAGTGTCTCCCACTGCCTCCAGGGACAGGTGATGACCTGGAGGCAGTTTTGGTGACACCGGTGACATTGCAGCTGCGGGCCTGGAGCTGCTGTGTCCTCCAGTGCCCAGGATGACCCTCCTGACGGGCCATCCTGTCCATCAGGGGAGGGCGGAGCCTGCGTCACCATCCAGAGTCACAGCCTGCAGCCTATAGCAAAAGACAGCTTCTGGGGAGAGGCAGGACGACATCCCTGGATTATGGTTTGTCCTGACGGACTGCAGACCTAAGCCTGGGCCTCGGGTGAGCGGGCCCATGCAGCAGGGACTCGATGTACAGAAACACGATCGGAAAGGGGTGGGGCCTAGCCATAGGTGGGAGCAGGAAACCCACACGGACCCCGACCCTTCCCATCCCCATACAGCGTTCCTTCCACCCAGGTTTGGGCAGGAAACTCTGGGAGGGGGTCTTGGGTCCCTTCCTCAGACAGCTGAGATGAGAGAGTTTCTCCATGGCTCCCAGCAAGACAGAAAGGCAGGGAAGATTTGATTTGTAGGGTTCTGGCTGGCTTTGGTGAGATTGTGGTTTCTAGGACCGAGACTAGAAGACAAATTCTAGTTTCTGTGGTTTGTCTCAGGGAGAAGACGAGAGGAGAAGGTCAGAGAGAAAGTCTGCTTCTGAAGCTTCACATTGTGGTATCATTCTCTGAGCCCCAGCATCAAAGTTCCAGAGCTCTGCGAGGCCCATCAGTGGTGCACGTGCACACACACACGAGCACATGAACACACACATGCGCACAGCTTGGGGCCTGAGGGGACGAGCACGCCTTCGCTCTGGACTGGCAGAGAAGCACAGAGAGCAGGGCTTGGGCTCAGTGTTGAGCACAAGCCCATGGCTCCTTTTCTGCAGAGGAGGAGGCAGGCAGCAAGCAGGGTACGTGGGTTCCGGTGCATGGCTGTCTCTCGGCATTTCAGAGGGTGCGGTGACAGGCCAATGCGTTTTGTGTGACACATCTGTGACGCTGACTTGGGAGTCCGTGTCTGGGCTCTGTGTCACCCTGAATGCTCTTCCGGGGTGGGCGTGTGGGCTGCCATGAAAGTCAGAGCCCTGGCTGCTACTTAGCGTCTTAAATGCAATGACTGGGCCCCTCCTCTCCATAACGGTTGCCAAGCCCCAAGAGTATGAATCTTGCACCCCAGGACTGGCTCACTATCTGATGTCATCTCGAAGCAATTCGGGGTTTCTAAGATGTGGGGTCTACTGGGAAGATGATGTGGGCCTAGGACAAGATTCAGGGCCCCACAGACCTGTGTGGCCAGGTGGGAAGGAGGCATACAGGTCACCACCCACCTCCAGTACCCTGGGGCTGCAAACCTTTGCTAGAAGAACCTGACAATCCCCGTTGAGCTGAGCTCCTTGATGTAGACCGATTCCTATCCCTGAGGTTAGAAATAAATGCATAGTAAAGAATTAAAATTTACTCTGGTGAGTTAAAAAGTGGGGTCAGAAACCTGAGAGCACTCATTCCACCTGCAGAGGAGAGAAGAGCTGCAGGAAGAACCAATGTAAAAACCTCTGAACCGGCTCTGTGGGGCAGGAGGTGGGGATCCAGTTTCAGGGTGCAGTGCTGATGTGTGCGCAGCTGGTCCTCAGAAACCCGGAAATAATCTTCTAAACCAAGTGGGACCAACCAGCCCATGTCACCTGTGGGCATCGGGCCACCACCTTTGTTTTTCCGTTCTGCCACCCTGGTCCCGAGCCACACCCCGAGCCAGGGACTGTGAGGGCCAAGCTGAGGGGCTAGGACGAGACCCTCCAGCCCACAAGCCTGAAGGTGCCTTCTCTATGCTGCATGTCAGAAGGGGTTTTCTGAGCCCTCTCTGCACTGAACAACCATAGGATATCCACTCCACACCCAGTGTGTGGCCCCGGATCAGCTCCTAAGGGAGCTGGGAAATGCAGACTTGGGTCTCCTCAGGGGACAGACAGTAGCACACCACAGGGTCAGAGCAATCTAGGGTGGGAAGTGTTGCCTCGGGATTATCTGTTCACTAATTTGTTTCTTGTTGTTAGTCCACATTTGCAGTAGATGACATCGCAGCCAGCATGGGGAGTTGTTCTACGCACAGAACACATCTTAGTTCTTTCTATTTCCCTTTCCCTTCCCTCCGTCCCTCTCGATCCCTTTCTCATTTGCAAAAAATCCATCTCCCTCTTCCTTGTTGTCTCTTTTATTCTGCTCTTTAAATTATTTATACTTTAGATTTCTCATGTAATAGAAGCCATGTGATATTGAAGCTCGTGTGTCTAATCTATTTCACTTATCATTATGGTCTCATAGTGCATCTATTTTCCTATAAATAGCTAAATTTGTCCTTCTTTATGGCAGAGTAGTGCTCTATTTTCTTTTCTTTATCCACTCATCTGTTGATGGGCATCTAGGGCTCTTCCAAGATTTATCTGTTGTGAACTGTGCTCCTGTAAGCATGGGGCGCGTGGAACTCTACAATACGATGGCTTTCACTCTTTGGGGAAGATACCCAGAAGGCAAATATCTGGGTGCAGTGGAATTTCTCTTTGTGGATTTTGAGGCGTCTCCACCCTGGTCCCCGCAGTGGTGGTCCCAGTCATGCTCCCACCAGCAGCGTGGCCGGGCCTTCTACCCCGCAGTCCCGCTGCACTTGTTATTACCTGATGGGATGATGGCCGTTTTCCGTGGGGTGAGACAGGCCTCAGAGTTGTGTCACTTTCCGTCTCTCTCACTGCCAGCGATGTTGAGCAACTCTTCCTGTGTTTGTTTGGGCCTCGGAATCATTGCAAACGTCCTTGTGAGGTCAGCGGACTTTGTGCAGTGGGTGGTGACTGCTTGCTCTTCCCCACCGGGGCCCAGTGTGCAAGCACATGTGTTTGCACAGAACGGGAAGCACTCTAGATCCAGGGGCCCCTGCAGCCCTGCGGCCCGGGGAAAGAGGGAGGATCTGGCACCATGTACACGGTGGTACTTTCCCTTTTGGGCTCAGCTACCTGCTGCTCTGCCACGCGGGATGCTGCCCTTACTGCTGCGCTTGGGGAGAAACAGGAGCACGTGGGAAGTGCACAAGTTCTCTGGCTTTTCTTTAGGGCAGTCAAAGGGGACGGTGGGTGTCCACTTGGTGGTGGCAAAGAGGCCTTTCGGAGGCGTGGGGCATCAGTTAACGTTTGCACTTACCGTGTGTCTGCCGGCACTACCTCCTGGGACAGCGGGGCCTCCGCGAGGGGTGGTGTCCTCTGGACCGGGCCGAGCTCCCACCTTGGTGATGGACAGTGCAGGCCTCACCCAGTTGCTCGGTCACAGTGCCGTCAGCCCTGTGACAGGGGTGCAGGGCGTTCAGGGCCTGGCAGGCTCCCCAGGAAGAGCTGCTTCTGCCCACAGCTGCTTTCCTTTTTTCCTGTCTTTTAAGCAGACATTCTTCCCATAACACGCGCCCTTAAAGTGCACAGCTGCTCAGTGTGTTCTTGGAGCTCTGTGTGGTCGGAGCACTCCTGACCCTCAGCTGTCCCCAGGCCCCAGCCCCAGCAGTCACTACCCGGCTCTGTGTCTGTGGCTTTGCCTGTCCTGGCCCGGGTCCCGTCACTGGAATGGTGCTGCACGGGGCCCTTTCTGAGGACTCTGTCACGCGTCAGAACGTCACCGTGTGTGGCCGGGAAGGTTCTCTCCTCTGCTGCACAGCTCTGCCCGACATCCGTGGAGGCTTGTGGGCACTTGGGTCACTTGCAGGCCCAGCTGATAGGAGCGGTGCTGCGGTGGGAGCTCACGTCTGAGGAGCAAGTTCCTTCAGCCAGGGGAGACGGACGGGCTGGGGAGGGCCTTTGCAGCACAGGGAACCGCGTGCGGAGCCCCCAAGGTGGGCAGGAGACCATGTGGTGCAGCAGGGGAGGGTGGCAGAGATTGGCTAGAAGCTGTCCCTGAGTGGAGATCCCCTGCGTCCTGCTGGGAATGTGGGAGGCTCAGAGGAGGAGGCACAGGAGAGAGAAGAGTGCAGACTGCAAACGAGTCAGAGGGGCCTTTGTGATGAGAGGCAGGGAGAGCACGAATGGAGCGTGGCTTGCTGGGCAGCAGGTGCCGGGGGATGCCACGCTGCTGGCTGAATCAGGGAGGGGCAGGACCTGGGCACCCTGAGATGCATCCGCGAAGGGAGGAACAGTTTGCTTGGTGGTGTGGGCTAGAGAAAGAATTTTCTAAGCGGCAGGGCAGAGAGGGGGAGGGCTTCCTCAGAAGGAGACGGTCGGGAGGGGGAGGACCAGAGGCGAGGTGAGCCCAAGTGCAGTGGCCACCGGGAGGGGACTGGCGGTGTCCCCCTGCCCACGGGGCTGTCCAGTCCAGAGCCAGAGGGCCCACGTGGTGAGCGGCTGGAGGCCAGGGACGACTGTGCCCACTCTGGAGGATGCAGGACAGGGCTTGGGGGTGAAACTAGAGCCTGCCCCTCTCTCTCTCCCTCCCTCCCTCCCTCTCCCTCTCTCTCTCTCTCTCTCTCTCTCTCTCTCTCTCTCTCTCTCTCTCTCTCTCTCTCTCTCTCTCTCTCTCTCTCTCTCTCCTTTTCCATTTTTCATGCTGGGCATTGAGCCCAGGGACCCCTCTGCATGTTAAGCACATGCTCCACCACTGAGCTGCACCCCGTCACCCCGCAACCTGTCTGGCAGTTTGATTTTCTCTGACAGAGGAGCAGGCCCTGTGTTGACCTCTGGGCCCGGAGCTGAGCAGGCTCTCACCTGCTCTCCTACGGAAACATGACGCCAGCCACCTAGGCCATTTAGGGTTCCTCCTAACAGCCGTGAACATCTTGAAGGGAACAGACAAATCAGCCTTAATAATGTGTTCTCTGCAATGCAGAAATCTTAACAATTTCAATCAAGGTGAAATCAAGTATAGATATACATCCACATGTATATTTACCTGTTCATAATTTACTAATTGTGTGTGTGTGTGTGTGTGTGTGTGTGTGTGTGTGTGTTCACCACCCTGGGCGCCTCTATGTGGATGTGGCCACTTGTGGCTGACACCGGCAGCCCATCTTCCTCCCCGGCTCAGGTGACCTGTGGCTTCCCCATCTCAGTGGACACCGCTGGCCCGGTCACTTTGCATGCTGGAGCATTGTATTTTTGCATCTCTTTAAAAAGATTTCATTACTGTCACCTCCGGAGATCAGGAGTCCCATTAAGCGTCTCACACTTCAGTCTGCACAGCAGGTTCACAGGGATAACATCCCGGGGACAGGACGTGTCGCCCATGTCTCACCAGTGCACAGACGGGTGACATAGGGCTTCTCGCCTGGGACCCTGCAGCGCCTTCTCATGGGACTTTCTCATTCCAAGGCCAGATGGGTGCTGCCTGGTAGTCTTCACACACGGTCCAGGCCAGCCGCTGTTCTCCCCCATCGGGAGGCCAGATCAGAACACGCTGTCTCTGGGAGGCCAAGGTAGGGTGCAGATGCCAGTGGGTGCTGGGAGAAGGGCCCAACCCACCAGGGCCCCAGCCTGGGCGGCACTGGGAATGCCAGTTCCATCCCTGTCTCAGGGCCCTGTGGCAACAGGGCGGGGAGGGATGCAGTCTGTGCCCCTGCCCCGGTGGTTTGCTCCTGACGTTTACGTCTAAACCCAGACCTTGTCATTCAAGAGCATCCTGCCGAGCTGAGCAGAGACCACTAAGTACCTTTGGGCACAGGGGTTGGAGGCCAGAGGGGAGGGCCGGGAGACAGCCCAGCCCCTCTGGGTCTCAGTCAGGGCTGCGTGGGTGGTTTCTTCCCTTCCTGGGACCTGCCAGTAAGCCATCAAGGTTTCTTTCTTTTTTTGTTGTTTGTTATTCTCAAAAAAGCTTTCATTAGGAAAAACATCCCGAGTTTCCTGGGCACGATAGATAGGTACTCCGTGAGTTTATTAGTTGAAGTATTACCTGACAGAAGGACTTGCGATACAACCATGTAGAAGTGTCCTAAGTGGACAGGACACGAGGGAAAATTTTAGTCCATAGAGAATTAAGCTTAAAGCTTTTATTTAGAATACTTATGAGATCATTAGTGTCTAAATTCTGCCTAAAATAGGTTTAATGGCTCAAGAACAACCCATTACCATGGCTCCCGCTGTCGCACAGCCCCTCCAGGTGCAGGGAGCACTGGGTCTGCAGAAGCCCTAAGTCTCCCAGGAACGGACCCTCTAAGCGGAACGCCAAACTTTCCCATTTATTGGCGCACTTGCTTGGCTTCTCCATCCTTAGCGCCGTAAGAAAATGGAGTAGCAGTTGCTCAGTCCTGCTCAGAAGCATGGAGGATGCGCAGTGTGCATGATGCAATTTTAGGCTGAAGGGAGCCGTGATGGGGCCTCGGGCCTCCTGGCAGCTGGGTGGCCGTCAGCAGTTCCGGAAGCCCTGAATCTGGCGGGCGGGCCGGGTTACTGCCCGGCAATGGCGGGACAGGACCTGGCAGTGGAAGTGGCGAGACGCATGTGCACCTCAGTGTGCTCCGGGAGAAGCCAGCACAGTCGGAGCCCTGACTTCTTCAGTTGCACAGCACTGTGGGACCCGTATCTGATTTGCATTCTAAAAGGAGACCGGAAGAAACATCGCCACTCACATATCAGCACCCAGGGTGAGTCCACCTCATGCCCCCACTTAGACGCTGACGGAGGGCTCAAATCTAATATTGCTTCCCAAGGCCTTTGCTCTGCTGTTGGGTCACCACACAAATAACTTGGTCATGTTGCAACCTGTACTCGCCTGCTCTTTATTACTATCACAAAGTACCCGAGGCTGGGAAACTTTGTAAACTGAGAGTTTCTTTGGTTCTCAGTTGTGGAAGTTCAACGCTGAGGGCCCATGTTGAGTGGACACCTTGCTGGTGAAGCCTCAGGATGGTGCAGGGCATCTGTGGAACATGCCAAGAGATGAGGTGGGCGTGTGTGCATGTGCGTGTGTGCATGTGTGTGTGTGTGCGTGTGTGTGTGTCCCAGTCTCTCTCCCTTTTCTCATAGAGCTACCAGTGCTCTGCTGGAGCTCCACCTTGATGACATTGTTTCACCCTAACCTCCTCAAAGGCCGCTCTCCCGACCCCGCAGATGAAGTTTCTGTCCTCTTTAAACCGCACAGTTCCAGCCCTGTTCCGGCTCCTGAGCCCTGGTGGCCTGCTCAGACACAGCATGGTCATGGCCTTGAAGACTCAGAATGACTCCCTCCTCTTCCTCCTCCTCCCCTCTCTCCTCCCGCCCTCTCCTTCCACACTCTCCTCTCCTTTCTAGTCCCACCTTGTGTTTCGTGCAGTCTTGTCTCTGAACACAAGACGCCTAGCTCATCTGGTGTTCTGCTGAGGAAGTAACGATTTCATTGCCAGGGGAAAAAAGTGATGTTGGACTTGAATTTTGTGCTGTCGTGCTGTCTGGATGATTTAGAGATTTTCGAGGCAACGAGAGTGCGCCTGGTTGTCACCGTTTGCTGGTTTTGTAGCCCAGCCTCGGTGTGTGACCCGTCCTTCACACCTCGGAGCGCAGGGGCTGAGACGGGGCAGGCGTGGAGCCCAGCAGAGAGTGGGGAGCACCACGGGGCCACAGTGTGGAGGAGCGGCCTGGAGGCGCCAAGGCCGTGTTCTGGGGCCGCCTCCAGCAGGTGGGAGGGCAGGGTGGAGGTATGGGTGTCGGCAGTGGGATAGACTGCTTCCCCATGTACGCGTGCACACGCACATACCTCAGTCATAAACCATGACAGGTGCACATGCTAAGTAATGCACAATGGACTGAGGAGTGTGCTAAGACAGACTCCTTCCCACTCAGTGGCCTCCAGATACTGTATGCCCACACATTGTGTCTACACAGATACCCTGTGCACCCATTGTGTCTACAGGAATAACTTATGCGCACATTGTGTCTACACACACGCTCTGTACACACATTGTGTCTACACAGATACCCTGTGCACCCACTGTGTCTACAGGAATACCTTATGCGCACATTGTGTCTACACACATGCTCTGTACACACATTGTATCTACACGCATACTCTATACACACATTGTGTCTACACACATGCTCTGTACGCACATTGTATTTACATGAATACCTTATGCACACACACAAATGCTCTGTACACACATTGCATCTATGTGAATACCCTATGCACACATTGTATCTACACGAATACCCTGTGCACACATTGTATCTATATGAAGCAATGTTGCCTTGCTGTCTTCATCAACAATGTGTCTCGGAGCCGATTCTAAGTATCGCATCATAGCCACCCACACTCTCAGTGGTGGAAGAGCCACACCGCCACAGAGGTGCCTACAGATGCACCTTGAGGTGGCTTTTGTTCTTTTTGCTCTTTTAGACCCAGTGGCATAGGACCTGCTCCCCAAGCCTGCTTTTGCGCATATAGCCATGGATATCTCTGGAGCAAATGCCTAGAGGTGGAGATATTTGGTCAGAGGGTTTGTGCATTTTGTTACTTAATTTTAATTTTATGTATGTATGGATGGATGGATTGAACCCCGAGCCTTCACACTGAGCTTCTCCAGCCTTTGTTTTGTGTCTTGAGCAGGATCCTGCTAAGTCACTAAGTTTCCCAGGCTGGGCTCAAACTCACAATCCTCCTGTCTCAGCCTCCCAGGATGCTGGGGTTACAGGCATGCACCACCACGCCTGGTCAGTTTGTGCATTTCAAATTTGCTAGTTGCTGCTGTCTTGTCGACCACATAGACTGCACTAATTTACAATCTTATAAATAATGTGTAGGAGAGTTTATTTCATGAAACCCTAAGCAGACTTTTTGATTTTTCTAGACAATTTATTTAAAAAGGTGGCTGAAGCTGGGCACCATTTCTTCTGTTTTAAAATCCCAATTGCATTTCTTACTGCAATTTTTTGCCTATCTATATGTTTTCAACTAGGTTGTTAGTTTTTTCTTATTAATTCATAAAAGCTCTTTATATATTAAACCTGTTAGCTTTTTATTTTCCTTTCTATGGGTGGTGAGTATTTCCTCCTCCAATTTCTCATTTAAAAAAGTTTATTCCTGCTATTGATGCCATTCAGAATGATTCTGTTAAACTGGATGTGGTGTCACACACCTGTAATCCCTGTACTCTGGAGGCTGAAGCAGGAGGATCGCTGCCAATTCAAGGCCAGCCTAAACTACACAGTGAAACCTTGTCTGAAAAAAATAGCATAATTTTTTCTTTTTGCCAACCAGGTTTGTATTTTAGATTTACAGATATATTCCCAAAAGCTGAACTAAAGTGGCGAGAAAGAGACATATTTAAAGGAGATTCTTTTTGGGGGGGTGGAGCAGAAAGGCCACGAGATATGTTTTGAAGCCATGATGATAGATGACTTTGAAGTCCCTTCTAAGAAATGGGTAACAGAAGTTTGAAGTTAAACTTGGGCGCCTTCCACCATGAAGGGACATGAAAGAAGATGTGATGTGTGGAATCCAGGGACCTGGGAGGGGACTCCGGGGAGAACATGCCCCTGTCCATGAGGTTTCCCGGCCCAACCAGCCCTCGCCCGCTGTCTTGGTCCAGCACAGTCCAGGTGTCCGAGCCCCACCGGGGTGGAGCAGCGACTGCCACCGACCTCGTGCCTCCTTCCTAGAGAGGGCCACTCAGTCAGTAAGCGTGGCGAGTGGAATCTCGGCGATCGCGGTGGCAGCGTGTGGCTGGTGAGTGACCTCATCCTTTCCGTCCCCCATTTGTGGTGCAGGGACCACCTGGAGGCCGCCGGACACCGCTGCTTTCTGAGAGATGCCTCTGACTTTGAGAGCCCGGCAGACGTCTCGGACCTCCTCTCTGCACAGCCCTTTGAGGCGGCGCTGGCTCTGCACCTGTACAGGGGCGGCCGGCTCCTGCAAGGTGAGGACACATGCCCGCAGGGGCAGTGGCCAGGGAGCAGTCTGCCCTCAGCACTCCACTGCGTGCCCCGTTCAGCCACTTACCAAGGAGTCTTTTGAGACAGGGTCTCGCTATGTAGTCCAGGCTGGCCCTGAACTCTTGGCAATCCGCCTGCCTCAGCTTCCCGAGTGCTGGAATTACAGGCATGCACCACCACTCCCAGCAATAACCGAGCAATTTCTGCTGAGCAGTTTTCTAAAATGTGGTGACTGCCAGTCCAGACTGGATGGAAATGGAAGTTGGTTTTGCTGTATGAAGTGCATGATTCTGAATTAGCACATGTGAAAGGCTTTGATTCAATGTATTAATGATTGAAGAAACTGCTAAGACTGCTAGTTGTAGGCTAGTAAGACCTGCTAGTTGTTTAGTAAAGAGTATCGTGGTAAGATGACTAGGTGAGCTGAGAAGCTGATTAGCATTTGCTGGGACAGCGAGCCCTCCGCTTGTCCTCCCTTTCCGAGGGGCGGAGCAACGCATCTCTCCCTGGCCCGGAGCTGCGGTTGCTGATGTCACTGCCAGGTATGAGCTCTTACCGAGGGGCAAAGGCCAAGCTCAGTCAGCAGCTCGCCCTCCCAGCCTGGTGTCACCCTGGGGACCCTGACCCTGCTTTGGACAGGATGCACTAAGGCCCTCATTTTCTCTTCTTTCCTCCCTGGGCTGTCGTGGGCCGGGATATTTGTGTCTGTCCTCCTGAGGTCTGCCTGGCTCCCTGACACAGCTGCCTCCATGCCAGCAGGAAGCAGGATGGACACTCTGTCGTGCTCAAGCCGCAGTGGGCTTCCATGGGCATGAATGAGGCGGCGTGCTAAGGGTGTCTTGGGGCAGTGATATTTTGGAGGCTGGCCTGTCACTGTGTAGGATCACGTACGGTTGTCATCGTGCTAGGATCATACTTCAGCCCCAAACCTGTGCCTTCTGGAGCGTTAGCGGTGCCCTGGCTGAAGGACGCTGTGTCCACGCCACTGTACTTGCCTCCTGTGCCGTGGGAGGGTGAGCCCCTGGCCACTCCTTTGCCTCTGGCACCTCCCCTAGTGTGCTCCTTCCTGACGTTCAGAGGTGACGCAGGCACGCGCCGAGACGGCCCCCAGGGTGGAGCAGCCACAGGACACAGTGGGGGATCAGAGCGCTCCCACCCCCTTGACTCACTCACCTCCCCAGAGGCGACTGCAGTGACCACGCTGTCCTGCCTGTGCGCTCCCGGAAATCCTCTCCAGGTGCCTACTTCCTTCCTGCTCCTGCCCAGCCAGTCACCCCCAACTCAGCGCCTACAGAGGGTGCTTGTTCTGAAGCGACAGGCCTGCTGGGGCGTCTGCTGGCTCCCACGGCTCCCGGCGGGAGGCCTGTCTCCTCCCCACCTGGCCTCTCCATGCTTGCTTGAGTGACCCGGATGTGGTGCCAGCCTCCCCAGAGAGAACAGGGCAGGGGGAACCGGAAGCCACTGTGCCTCCTGACCCAGCCTCAGCAGTGCCACAGTGTGAGCCCAGGGCTTCCTGGTGGTTACCGGGCAGGGCTGAGGGTGAGGAGGTCCGCCCTGCACGTCCTGCACGGAGGCATAGCACAGATGCTCAGCTTCTCGCTCTCATTGCCCACCACCCGGGCACTTTTCTCATAGCTGTCACTTGCAAGCACCGTAACTGCAGCTGCAATGGACAGACGTTCATCATCGCTGATTTTCCACATCAGCCATGGCGATGATCGTCTTCGAACAGACGTCTTAGCACGCGGGGTGGGCTAGGAGGTCTGCTTCCGTATTTTGTGACCCAGGCTGAACCATCCAAACTCACTGTGTTCTGGAAGAGAGGAAGAGATTTTGGAAGTATTATTCCCAGGGAGTTCTTTTCTGAGAGCAAGCAGGGACTCCAGGTTCCCTTGTAAGTGTGTAGGACCCGGAGCCTGAGATTCAGCCCAGATGTGAGCGAAGCAGACAGTAGCTTTCCTCCTGAGCCGAGCTGGTGCTGTGCCCTCCCCAGCCCCACAAGAGCTTCAGTTTGTGACCCAGGTGTGAATGTTTGAGGCCATGCGCTTCCTCCCTGAGGTGGGCTTCCACTGACCACAAGGTGCAGTGTTCTCATTTTTTTCAAAACAGTTTACATGGCTCAGGGATGATGGAGCCGTTTCCCCACGGACGTCAGCTCTTTCCCGATCCCAAAGCCTCCTCTGCCTCGCTCTCTGGAAGTGTCTGAGCGGGAAGGTCCCTTTTCTGGAACCTCGGGACCGGAGTGACTTTGGTTTGGGGTTCTTGTGATTTCAGAGTACCCGCATGCACACAATGACATGCCCGGGATGGGTCCCCAGTCTCAGTACAAACTTCCTTTGGGTTTTGTAAGCACTTGTCACCCACGTGGCCTGAGGCAACAGCCCGAAGTACCTGGGTGCCCCTGCCTTTGCCAGTCGCCTGTCGTGTGAGGTCAGGGGTGGAATTTTCTGCCTGTGGCTGTGTCAGTTTCCAATTTTGGAGCCTTTCCCACTTCAGATTTTCAGATTAGGCCTGCTCAGCTGTGGTGCTGTAAGAATGCACCACACACCTGCGGCCCAGGCCCAAGCGCTCTTCACTGTGACAGGGTCAAGTCGCCGTCTGTCTGGAAGGTCACTGCAGTTCGTGCCTGGCCTGTCCCCTCCCTCAGGCCAAGTGGCTGGGTTTTTCCCATTTTCTCCTTCAGACTTCAGTTCTCCTCAGTGTTCCATTCCTGGCCTCTGTTTCAGAGAAGCGCAGACACCTGAAGTCAGGTTTGCTTCTCCTGAGGGATGGGGGAGGAAGTCTCCCCGGAAGGCAGCCCTTGCAGGGAGGAAATGGATTCTGCCCTCAGCCTCACAGACTCCAGAACCCAAGGCCTACTCCCCGCCGCCACAGCTGTGCTCCGCTTCTCTCCACCCCTTTACCCCTAGCTCCTCTTCCTGGGTGGGCGTCAGCTCCCTTGGTTCCTGCGCTTCGGCTTTTTGAGTCAGATTCCAAGCTGTAGGATGTGTGGGAAGCACTGTCCGAAAGGCGCCATGCTGGGCAGGCGCTGAGAAGCCTCGAGAGCGACCCCCAGTCCGAGGCCAGAGGGCTGCAGACGCCCCGCCAGCCTGCGGCACCACTGCCCTCCAGGGGACTCGGGGCTGCAGGGGAATCCTTCACTTCCCCCGGCGCGCCTCGCCACAGTCTCCCCACCGAGCCCAGCTGTGCCCGGGCGGGCTCTTCATGTCTGTGGTGTTTGGGGGCCGTGAGGGGTCCCGGGCGACAGGAGGTGCAGGGCCGAGTTTACATCGGCGACACCAGCTGCCCTGCGGAGGACCGGAAGGGACAAAGCCAGCAGGCCCTGCACCGCGCACACAGCTGGCTGCCCTGGCGGGTGGGCGAGCTGCTGCCCTGCGGACTCCGCTTCCTAACCTGGTCGTGTTGCAGGTCACGGGATCCCTTTCGGGGTCATCTTCGGGGGCACTGATGTAAATGAGGACACCGGCCAGGAAGAGAAGAAAGAAGTCATGGGGAAAGTTCTCGAGGAAGCCAGGTAAGACCCCCAAGGACATCCTGGGTCAGACCCTGGTCTCACTCGGTACAAACTGCACTCATCAAAATTAAAGTGGAGAAGAAACACCACAGAACAACAATGACGAAAAGAGGCCATTGTTATGATTTGGGGATGAACTGAAGTGGGATGAAGGCCAGTCTTCGGGGAGGCTTACATCCACCACCTAAACCCGTCCCGGGCCGCTTCCCCCTTTGGCACAGTTTTATTTTGCCAGGTGCTGTCATTGTGAGCAGGTTGTGTGTGGCTCCCAGTGGCCCGGGTAAGCGTCCTTGGCAGCGAGACAGTGCCGTCTCTCCAGGAGAACAGTGCAGGCCAACTGCGGCTTCCTCAGCCCTCAGCTTGGGACCCAGCTTCTCAAAGCTTTGGCCGCAGTGTTCCGGATCTGTAGACCCTTTCTGAGTGGGGTCACAGCTGGCTTTCTTTTCCTTCCTTCTTTCTTTTGTTTCTCTTTGGGCTTTGGGACAGGATCTTGCTATGTGGCTCACGCTGCCCTTAGAACCGACTACATAGCCAGAGTGGCCTCCCCCGTGGTAATCCTCCTGCCTCAGCCTCCCAGCTGCTGGCTTTCAAAACTGAGCCTGTCTGCTGTGATGTGCGCTCCCAGCCACCCTGGGCCCCAGCTGCTGTCTGTAGCCATCCCTGAGGGCCCTCAGAAGGCTGGGCTGTGATTCCCCATGTGCCCCCACCTAGTTCTCAGCCCTGGGAGGGGCATCACCAGCCCCCGCTGACAGCAGCTTCTGAGTTGGCTCCCGCTTCTGTCGCGCCCCATGGACAGGAGGCGCTGGTTTGCCCGGGTCTTCACCGGGAGTCCCAGCCGGCAGACCAAGCCCAAGCAGAAGCCTTACGCTGAGTTCCAGGTGACCACGCTGAACTTCAAAAGACAGGAGGTTCTGGTCAGGGTGGCGAGGATGTCCCCTCCCTGGTAACCCTGGAAAGAGCAGCAGGTGGCGAGTGTTGCTCTCCCTTCTGTCGCCCCCTTGGCCCTGTCTGCCTGTGAGCTGCCCTCGGCCCAGTGCAGGGACCTGCGTCCCTGTTTGCAGGCAGAGCCCTGCCCACCGCTGCACTCAGGGAAGCCAGTCAGGATCCAGGCATTAAACTGGTCTGACTTTGTCTGCAGGCAAAGCAGGCCCAGAAAACCACCGTAGCAGCACAGCATTCGGGAGCAAACTGGAAGTCTCGGTGGGAAAAACCACTCCATGTTCTCTGCCTAACAAATGCAATAATAAGAATTAAAAAGATGATAGCAGCAGTCCCCACCCTCTAAGACAAAAGCCTATAAAAATTGTGAAAGAAGAGGGAATTGAATTGAAAGAGTAATGCTCGTGTGTTCACTGATGAGAGATCGGTGGGGACCAGGAGGCTTCGGGGGACCCCAGGCGGTGGAGGGGTCTGTGCCCTTTGACCCTCGGGTCTCCTCTGGGTACGAATGGGCCCAGATTCAGAGTCTGCAGAGAGCCGTGCAGGCACAGGGAAGCCTCCTTACTACTGGGAGGCTTTGTATCACTGAAAGCAAAACAAGAGCAAGAAACTGCTCTTTAACCCAACAGATCCCCAGCCATCGGCTTGCTGTGGCTCAGCTGTCGTCTCCTCCCGGCTGAGCAGCCTGGCGGGGGCTGTGGAGGTCCTGTGAGGGTCCTGTCACGAGGTCACTGCCTGCTCTCGGCTGGGGCGCCAGGTCCCCACTGACCCATGGTTCCTGCTCCGCAGCCTGGATGTGGGTGTGGCCCCAAGGCCAGGGTGATGGATACTCGCTGGTCTGAGGCCTTCTGGACACCACTTCAGTGGACACACAATGTGGCAGACACAGACACGTATTGTCCTTGCACGAGCGTGTGTGCATGCGTGTGTGTGTGTGTGTGTGTCACAGCAGACAGGCATAGAAGCACTTCAGGGTTGCCGGCAAAAGGTGATCTGTCATTACAGGTTTTCTTAAAAGGTTTTTATACCCCAAAAATGTATTACCTTTAGATTCCTGTGATTCATAATGGAGGCTTATAGAGGAGAAATAATTCTGCGTACCAGAGCCATATTGAATGAATCCCGCACACGGTGTTATCATTAGTGTTATTCATTGCATTGTTATTAGCACAGGTATTGGTTTTTGTTTGTGGGGTATTGATTGTGGTTAGCAGGCAGGAAAGCTGCGTGAATCATAGATTTCTTGTCCAACACTATACAGGGCAATGCTTTCTATAAAACAAAGTATTAAATTTATCTAGCTCTGTGATGAATATTTCATTTTTAATCGAATACTTTTAAATCATTGGATTTTTATAGGGTATAACTTGAACTTTTTAATATTCAAAAGGTTTTTTCCTATATAGTGTAGTATTCAAACTTAATTTAGCATCAGCCTTTCAGCTTATAGGTATTATAATACGTATTTGATAATTGTGAATATCAACATTAAATAAAGAGCACTTGAAATTTGAGGAGATTGGTTTGTGAAGGGTCATCCAGGTGCATATTGAAAGAAACGTAATAGTTTTAGACAAACGAACAAACAAGAGCACAAAATGAAGTGCCTCAAAAATAGTTTCCCCGTTAGGAAATACGTAGCACGTTAGGTTAAACTAGGCATATTTGCTGCTTTGCAGGTTAGGAATAGCTGAATATTGGTAATTTCATGTGGTTGTGAGCTACAGTTTTACTAAAGATTGTGATTTGTTTTGTTTTGTTTTTTGAGACAGGGTCTCTGTGTAGTTCCGGCTGGCCTGGAACTCGCGGCCGTCCTGCCGCGGCCTCCTGAGTGCTGTGCCACCATACTCAGATCGCCAAAGATGATTCGGACAAGCAGAATCACATATGAAAGTGAATAAACCTAGTTTGAGGTGGCAATGCATTGCAACAGTGCCAAAGCCATGGTTTTGTAATTTCCTCTCATCCCGGGCTGGGGGCTAGGACCCCTTGACCTGTCCGCCCTTGGGCAGAATCGTGTGGCCTGGATTAAGCCACGTGTGTCTGGTTCACTCCAGTCCGCCTTGTCCTTTCACTCAAGTGGCCTTCCTGACAAACGCCCTTCAGTACTCTCGTCCTGAAGCCTGGGGTCTCCGCAGGGACAGCAGTGACCACACACACACACACACACACACCCCACTGCCCATCTGTCCGTGCCCCTCCCTCCTGTCACCTCCTGGGCTGGCCTGGGTTTCCCACCCTCTCCTCTCCTCCCCTCCCCTCCCCCCTCCTCCCTGCCCCTCCCCTTCCCCTGCTTGGCTCTGTTAGAGGTGAAGTCAGAGCTTTGTCCCTCTGCTGTCCTCTGATCTGGATGGGTCCTGCCGGCTGCTAGATGCCTGGTACTGCCATTGGGCTGGGGATAGAGCCATGGACACAGCCATGTCCCAGCTCCAGAGAGCTGCCCTTCCCACGGGAAGCCCAGGAACCGGGTTGTCACATTTGTCAGTTTAGCTTGTTGCAAATGCATCCCTGGGCCCATCCCTGAGCGTTAGCTACAGATTAGTCTGGGGGCAAGATGCATGGTTTTGTGTCATTGACACGCTGTGTGGCAGCGCCTCTCCTTTTGGGGGCTTGAGATTTTCCTCTGGCAAGTTTGAGGCTGTGAGTGGTGCATTTGCTGGCCTGCGGGTGTCTGATGCTTGCCCAAGTCCGGCAGTGGCATCAGTTCCCGTGGGGAAGATAGTAGCAGAAAGCATCTCTTGGGTGTTAGCGCTGGCCAGGAGCTGCAGCGAGCAGCGTTACTGACCTGTCCGGTTCTGAAGCTCCCCAGTTCCCTGTGCTCCCTGAGCTGCTCTCCTTTAGCAGGTGTTACTTAGATTCTGTGCTTCCAGGTCACGCTCCCCCCTTGAGTGGTTCTTTCCCTGCAGTGATTATTCCTGCAATATTTGCCTAATGGTGAATTTCCTGTTGGCACTGTACCTTCTCCATTTGAGAACTAGAATTCCACCATGATGAGGAGTTGCCCCTTTGACCCAACTTACGTATTCCATGATTTATTCATAGCAACATGGACTCATACATCCTGTCTTAGTTACTTGCTTGTTACTGTGACACAATACCTAAGTTAAGGGAGGAGTTAAGGGAGGACAGGTTTATTTTGGCTCACAGTGTGTAGAGGTTTCAGTCCACAGTCAGCTGGCTCCGATGCAGGGTAGCATGGCAGAGGAGCTGGTGGAGGAGAAACAGTCCATGGCAGGGTTGCGGGAAGCAAGGAGAGATCCAGGGAGGAGGAGAGAGATGGACCCTGCCAGGCCACACCCCAGTGCCCACCTCCTCCAACCAGCTCCACCCCCAACATCACACTCAGCTACAGACCCAGGGGTGGACTAATCCTCTCTTAGCGTGTCCTCCTAATGAGTGCCACACCCCATGACCCAATCACAGCCCCAAAGCCCCACCTATGAAGCTCTGGGGGGCCATCTAGATGCGAACCCTACCAGATCTTTATTTCACTTCCTTCTATGGATAGCCCATTCCTGGTATCCACTCTGGTATTCAGTTGTCCCAAATTTGGCCCCTGGGTATGCCTGACTTGGTGCTTGGGTCCTGCCATCCTGGATCTTCTTTTTGAGCACATTGCTACTTCCTGGCACTGTAAGATGTCCCTGGTTTATCCAGCTACACCTTATCCTGCTTCTACAAACATCCACTTCTCAAAGGATGTCTTGTTCCTTCTGGAGAATGTTTTTCAGAAACCAAGATCTATGCTCCTTGCTCATGGGCATCATTTATTCGAGGCTCTCCTAGCAAGGGATCTTGGGAACGTGGACACATAATCTGCACATCAGGTCTCTGTGGATCTGGGGAGCGTGGTCCTCACATTGCACTTGCTAAGCTGGAGCTTGGTTTCAGGCACCTAAGAGAGGAGGGAAGGATGTTAGAGGATGTGCAGGGTGTGGGTGTTGGGAGCTGTAAAGTGGGGAATATTTCAGCACACTGGTGCTACTAACCCCTTGGGAGCTTGGAGAAGTCCCTCAGGATCCCTTAGAGACATGGGGTCAGGAGGCAGGGGGTGGCGGAGACCCAGTGCCCAGGGATGGATAGAACCACATCTTGGGGACCATGCAAAGGCATGTCAAGGGGAAAGGAGAGGCCATCTGTATCCCACGCTACCAACAGGGCATGTGTGACAGGTGGGCTGGAACCATTGGGGCCCTCAACACAGAGGTCACCGTGACCTTAGCCAGAGCACATTCTCCTGGTAGCTTAAGGGGAAACATTTAAATGGGCTCTTGGTCTTATATTATCAACTCTACTGCATCTTTGCAGTGTCCTTCTTTTTATGCTTTTTATTTTCAATACTGTCTTAATTATTAGACTTTGAATGTTATGGTATCTAATACAAGTCCCATCTCTGAATTCTTCTATCAGAAGTTTTTGGGAGTTTGTTACCTCATTACACACATGAACTTTTTTGTTTGTTTTGTTTTGTTTTTTGAAACAGGCTCTCACTATGTAATTCAGGCTGGCTTTAAACTCACTGTGTAGCCCAGGCTGGCCTCGAACTCATGGAGATCCTCCTATCTCAGCCTCCCAAGTGTTGCGATTACAGGCGTGTGCCACCACGCCCGGCTCCACATATGAACTTTATTATTATTTTGTCAACTTCCAATGGAAATTCAATTGTGGATTTTGCTTGAAATGTTACTGGGTTTCTCATCCAATTTGATGAAAAGGAATATCTCTGTACTATTCCTATGTAGGGATGTGCTGTACATTTCCTGCTAATCTTCCTGCACTTATGACAATCACATACTGAATAAGTAGATCACCTTCATGCTACTTTGGCACTCTGCGGATTTGCTACAGAGCCCCTTGTACTGAGGTGCAGAGGGCAGTCACTGGTGGTGCCCTCAGCAGATCGGGTGCATGGCCCAGCCTTCCTTTGTGAAGCGCACGGCTGGGTCACCTTCTCTGGGTGCTGAGGGTGGATGGAGGAGGTCCTTGCTTCTCTCTGTCATGGTCACTTTTCTTTTTCCTAAGACGAAATACCCAACACTCACAACTTAAAGGAGGAGCTCATTTTGGCTTATGATAGTTGGCTGGCCTCAAGCAGGGCCCCTGCTGGGAGGGCCTGGTGGAGGAGCACTGCTCACCTCATGGAGGACAGGAAGCAGAGAAAGGAGAGGAGCCAGGAAGGGAGACGACCCTTCCAAGCCACACCCCAGAGACCCACCTCTTCCAACACTTAAGCCACCTGTAGACCTCACAATCCAAGCACCTTTTAAAAACCTTGCCTCTGAGCCCATGAGGTTTTGGGGAACACCCAGATAAAAAAACCATAACATTCCCCTGCATCTTGCTTTCTGTTTTTCAAAACTTTGTCCCAACTTCTCTGACCTGACATTGAAGAAACAAGAAAGCTAGGAAGTTTCGAGGGCCATTTGGTTCACTTCTGGCACATACTTCTTTTTGTGATGTGAACAGAGATTAAACCTAATGGTCAGTGACCACGAGTAATAAAGATCGACTGCACCTTAAATTCAGTGTCTTACCTTGTCTCTCCTAATTTGTTCCAAAGAACAGCTCCGTTCATTGAATCCTGGCCTAACTGTTTCCATTATTTTTGTTCATTTCCCAGGTTTGCTGTCACATTCACAGACTCCATGAAGGGGATGGTGCTGAAGCAGTGGGTATGTGTTCCTCTGCATTCTGTTCCACTGGTGCTGGTGCTGAGGGAGTCGCAGAGCTGCGGAATGGAAAGGCAGCCTTGTTAGCCCCAGGGTGCTCACGTTGACACTGCCACATAGTTCCCTTGCACTGATTTGTTTTTCTGTGTAGATACTCTTAAAACTTCACTAATTTTTAAAATATTGTCATCGAATGACAAAAAGAGCTCAAAGCAAAACTTTTAATGTTCTGTTGGTTTGCCTTTTATGTTCTTGGATTGGGAGATTCACAGGCCGAACTATAGTTGCTGCAGCAGCCTTGCTACCGGAGAGTAATCAGCTATTAGGAGGCAGAGGTGATTTCTTAGGTCAGACTGTTGACTGGAGGAGTGTTACAGAGCCAGGACTTGGTAGATCTGAAGTTTAATTCTCTTATACACTTTTTTACCTTTAAAAATCTTGGCACATATTAGATATACACGTGATCAGATTCATCATAGAGACTTTGTACCTGTACAAGATAAATCTTGATTCTTTTTTCCCCATTCCCCTCCCCTCCGTTCAGCCCCCCTTCCCCTCCTTATTTACAAAAGTTGTTTCCATTTTTTCCCTTCATTTCTTTTTTCTTGTCCCCCCTCCCCCCACCTTGTTCTCCTTCTCATTTGAACATTTTCTTCCCATTTCCCAATATCTATTGTACATTTTGGTCCTTATTAACACTTTCAGTTTCTCACACCAGAGAAACAATGCAGTATCTACACATGTGTGTCCTATTTATTTCACTTAAGTGTATGGTCTCAAGGTGCATCCATTCAGCTAGAAATGTCTCAAGCTTATCCTTCTTTACGGCAGAGTAGTACTACATTGTATAAAAATCCACATCTTCATTATCCATTCACCAGTTGATAGACATTTGAGCTGTTTCCAAGATTTAGCTATTACAGACTGTGCCACTATAAACATGGATGTGCATATTTTGCCGTGGTGTGATTCTCTTAATTCTTTCAGCAAAGATACCAAGAAGGGGGATAGCTGGGTCGAGTGAAATCCCTAGTTCTGTTTTTTGAGGTATCTCCACACGGATTTCTACGGTGGTTGCACCAGTCTGCACTCCCACCAACAATGGAGAAGGGCTCCTTTCTCCCCACACCCTGCCAGCATTTGTTATTGGTTGATTTCTTGATAGCAGCCATTCTTTCTGGAGAGACATGGAATCTCAGTGTTGTTTTAATTTGCATCTCTCGAATGACCAGTGATGTTTTTTCATATATTTATGTGCCATTAGTACTTCTTTGTCTGAGAAATGTCTGTTCATTTCAGATGCCCATGTTTTGGATTGGGTCTTTAAACTTGGGGGATCTGTTTTTTTCTTGAGTTCTTTATATATTCTAGATATTAGTCCTTTGTGTGAAGAACAGACGGCAAAATTTTTTCTCACACTGTGGTTTGTCTCTTCACTCAGTTGGTGGTTTCTTTTGCTGAGCAAAAGCTTTTTAAAAAGATGAGATCCCAGTTGTTGATACTTTGTGATATTTCCTATGTTATCAGGGTTTTGTTCATAAAGTCTTTGCCTACACCAATGTCTTCTAGAGTTCTATCTATTCTGTCTTCCAGAAAATTTAGTGTTTCCATTTTAATATGTAGATCCTTGATCCATTTCGGTTTAGTACATGGTGAAAGATATGGGTTTAGTTTTAATCTTCAGCATATGGAAAGCCAGTTTTTCCAGCAGCATTTATTAAAGAGGCTGTCTTTCTCACAGTGAAGGTGTTTGGGTCTTTTATCAAAGATAAGGTGGCTGAGTATGTTTGGAGTTGTTTCTGTATCTCTTAATCTGCTCCACTAATTCTCAGGTCTGTTTTGTTGTTGTTGTTGTTGTTGTTGTTGTTGTTGTTTCCAGTACCATGCTGTTTTTATCACAGTAGCTTTTTAGGATAACTTCCAGCCTGGGATTGTGATGCTCCTTGCCTTGCCTTTGTTGCCCAGAATTGCCTTTGCTCTTCTAGGTCTCTTCTGGTTCCAAATGAATTTAAGGATTATTTTCTTTAACTTTATGAGATATGCTATTGGTATTTTCATTGGGATTGCATTAAATCTGTATAGCAGCTTTGGAAGTATGGCTATTTTCATGATATTGGTTCTTCCTACCCAAGAACAAGTGATACCTTTCCATTTTCTGATATCCTCTTCAATCTCCTTTTTCAGAGCACTGTAGTTTTCAACGTAAAGGTCTTTTACTTCCTTCATTAGGTCGATTCCTAGGTATTTAATTTATTTTGGGTGCTACTGTGAAAGGGGTTGTTTCCCTAATTTGTCTCTCAGTGAGTCTGTTATTTGTGTAGAGGAATGCTACTGATTTTTGATTGTTGACTTTGTATCCAACCACCCTACTCAATTTCTAGAAGTCTTTTGGTGTAGTTTTTGGGGTCTATGTAGAGTATCATGTCATCCTCAAATAATGATAATTTAACTTCTTTCCTTCCTATTCTTATTCTTTTATTTCTTTCTCTTGTCTAATTGCTCTGGCTAATGTTTCCAGAACTATATTGAATAAGAGTGGTGATAGTGGACGTCTTTGCCTTGTTCCTGATTTTAGAGTGAAAGCTTTCAGTTTCTGTCCATTTAGTATGATGTTAGCTTCTGGTTTGTCATAGATGGCTTTTATCAGATTGAGATAAAGACCATGTATTCTAATTTTCTGTAGGGTTTTTTTTTTATCATTAATGGGTGTTAGGCTCTGTCAGACACTTTTTCTGCATCTATTGAGATGATCATATGGTTTCTGTCCTTGGCTCTGTTAATATAGTGTATAACATTTATTGATTTGCATATGTTGAAGCATCCCTGCATCCCTGGGATGAATCTAACTTGGTCAGGGTGTATAATCTTCTTGATGATTTGCTGCATTCTGTTTACCAGTATCTTGTTGAGGATTTTTGCATCTATATTCATTAGGGAGATTGGCCTGTAGTTCTCTCTTTTGGTTGGATCCTTCTCTGATTTTGGTATCAGGGTAATGCTTGCTTCCAGGAATGAATTTGGGAGTGTTGCTTCCTTTTCAATTCCTGTAAAGAGTTTGAAAAGTAGCAGCATTAGGGTTTTCTCTAAATTTCTTATAGAATTTAGCAGTGAATCCATCAGGGCCAGGGCTTTTCTTTGTTTGTAGGTTTTTAATTACATCTTCAATTTCACTGATACTGGTTTATTTAGAATTTTTATATCTTCTTGATTCGGCTTTGGTAATTCATATGTATCTAGGAATCTGTCTATTTCTCCTGTGTTTTCCATCTTATTAGAATACAGGTTCTCAAAATAGGTATTGATCTGGATTTCTGCAGAATCTGTTGTGATTTCACCCTTTTCATTCCTAATTGCGTGGGTTTGAGTCTTTTCTTTCCTTTTTAAAAAATTTTTTGGTACGAGGGATAAAATTCAGGACCTTGTGCTTGCGAGGCAGGAGGCAGTACCACTGAGCTAAATCCCTGGCCCTCTTTCCTTTTTTGATAAGGTTGGCCAAGGCTTTGTCAATTTTATTTACTCTTCCAATCTTCTATTGATTGATTCTTCATATTGTTTTCTTAGCCTCCATTGCATTAATTTCTGCTCTGATCTTTATAATTTCCTCCTTCGAATGAGCTTTATGCTTGACTTGCTCTTCTTTTTCTAGAAGCTTGAGGTTCAACATTTGGTTGTTTATTTGAGCTTGTTCTATTTTTCTGATATGAGAATTCACCACTATAAATTTCACTTGTAGGACTGCTTTCATTGCGTCCTGTAAGTTTTGGTATGTTGTTTAATTATAGAAACTGTCTAATTTCTTCTTTAATTACATCTGCGATCCATTGGTTTTTCAGGAGGGTGGTATTTAATTTCCATGTGTTTATGAAGTTCTTGTGGTTTCTTTCACCATTGATTTCCAATTTCATTGCACTATGGTCTAATAATATGCATCTAATACTTTTAATTCCTTTGTATTTACTTAAGCATCTTCTATGAGCTAGTATGTGATCTATTTTGGAGAACATCCCATGTGCAGCTGAGAAGAATGTGTATTCTGATGTTGTGGGGTGGAATACTCTGTAAACATCTATTCAGTCCATTTGTTCAAAAGTTTGATTCAGTTCTGATATTTCTTTGTTGATTTTTTTGTCCAGTTGATCTGTCTATTTATGAAAGTGTGGTATTGAGGTCCCCCACTACAATTGTATTAGTGCTTATTTGATTTTTCATGTCTGTTAATATTTGTTTTATATAGTTGGGTGTGCTGGTATTTGGTGCATATATATTTAAGATTGTTATCTTTCCTCTTGGATTGCTCCCTTTACCAGGATGCAGTGACCTTCTTTGTCTTAATCAGTCTTGGCTTGAAATCCATTTTGTCTGCAGATAGATCACCTACTCCTGCTTTTTTTCTGGGTTCTTGTCACATAGCATATCATTTTCTATCCTTTGACTTTCAGCCTATGAATTTATTTTTGAATTATATGTGTTTCTTGTATGTATCATATTGTTGGATCTTGCTTCTTGATCCATTTTGCTAGTCTGTTTCTTTTAATTGGTGAATTGAGACCATTTACATTGATGATATAACTGATATTTATGGACTTATCCTTGTCATGTCATTTTCCTGTTGTTGGTTCCGTTTTTCCCCCCTCTGTTTAATTGCCTGCCTTGCCTAGTGGATTCATTCTGTTGGGATTCATGGAGTTATAGTCCTCTTTATCTCTTTCTAGAATGTCCTTCAGAACATTTTGGAGTGCTGGTTTGGTGCTCGTGCATTTCTTCAGGTGCTCTTTGTCATACAAGTATCTTATTTCTCCATTGATTTTGAAAGATAGTTTTACAAGGTACATCAATCTGGATTAGTGGTTGTTTTCTTTTAGGCCTTGAAATACTGTAGTCCAAACTCTCCTTGACTTGAAGTTTTGTGTTGAGCAGTCTACTGTGATTCTGACAGGCTTTCCTTTATGTGTGATTTGTTTCTCTAACTTTTTCACTAGCTTTTAATAACTTGTTCTTGTGTTGAATTTCTGGAATTCCTACTATATATGCCTTAGATAATTATGACTAATTGGAGTTCTGTATGCCTTACTTATCTGTATGTCAAATTATTTTTCCATGCTTGGGAAGTTTTCTGCCATTACTTCTGTGAACAGGTTTTTATGTGATTTTCACTACCTCCTGCTTTTTCATTCATTCCCATCAATCTCATGTTAGTCTTCTTTGCATTATCTAGCAGCTGTTGGATTGATTTTTTTGTAGTCCCTTGCTATTTTTAAGAAATCTTTCTTTTCATGACCTCTAATCACAATCCTGTCTTCTAGATCTGATATTCTGGCCTCATATTGGTTCATTTTGCTGTGAATACTTTCAATAGAATTTTTAATCTCCTAGATATCTGATTGAATCTATTTCATGGATTCTACTTCTTTCTTGTGTTGACCATTCATGGTTTCCATCATTTTCCTAAGCTTCTCTATTTTATTTTAATCTCTATCTTCTCTAGATTCACTAATCATGCCCTTCATTATGACCATCATCTCTGAAGTTATGTGAGAAATTATTTCTGGTTTGATTTTTTCTAAAGCCTCATTCATCTGCTTTGTTACTTCCTCTGTTACCACTTCAGTGTCCAGATGGGTGGCTTCAGATTGTTCCATCACATTGCCCCCTGAATTTGCCTTTTGTGAGCTGGAAGTCTGGGGTTGCATCTTGCTGAAGTATCTTCTCATTTTCTATTTTTTTAAATCCTTGTAAATTGCTTATGGTGAGCAGCTTTATTGCTAGTATTTAGAACCCTTAGGAAATGACTACTTCTCAGAGATGTCTTCCAGATGTAGCTGACTTTTGGGTTTTGAGTCGGTTGCAAAATCCTACCTCTTCAATTTTCTGGGGATGAGAAGTTGCTGCCTATGTGGCCTATCCCTGGTTCTTTGGCACTGGCTTATAGTATTGTTTATGATCTTAGGCAATCTCACTCTTAGCATACCAGGAAGAACAACTGATTAGAACAATTATGTCACCTTGGCTAAAGTAGTACAATCAGCAATATCTATAGCATCAAATGCAGCCTAGAAAATGACAAACTGTGGTGGCTATTATTTTGCCACTTTTGACCAATATTTGTGGTTTTATAACCAAATCTAAATCACCCAGAAAATTGTATACAGTAAATATGCCCTCAATATGGCAATTTTACCCTGAGGGGAGAAAATTGAAAAGGGGTTGGGGGTGGAAATAGAGAAAAAGAAGAGGAAGAGATGAGACGCAAAGCTTGGGGACAAAGGAAGATCACGAGTACCTTGGGAAGCTGGTGAGGAGGATGAAGGGAAAGAGAAGGAAGAAATAACAACAGAACACAATGACGACAGCAAGAAAGCTAGAAACCGTGTTCATACTCATATAAAAATGTCCACTTCAGGGCATGTCTCTGTTGTCACTCGTAGGCAGGGGCCAGATCTGTGTGGACTGATCCCAGCAAGCCAGTCTTAGATTTATGGAGGGGTAGTGGGTAATCCCAGCAAGCCTGCACCTTTAGTTCCACTGAAGTTCAGGCTGGTTTCTGGCTGTGAGCCCGGAACCCGATTTACTCAGCCTGCAACACTCTGTGTGCCTCCTGCCGACTTGAGCTCAGTTCCCTGCCAACTTAAATTCAGTTCTGCTTCACCGTGACACTGGGAGCCCCTAGACAGGGCCTGCAGCTACTCTGAGTTCTGAGCTCAGTTGGGCCCTCTCCAAGATGGCCACCAGCCAATTGCCCTCACCTGGGAGACATCTGAACCCAAATAAGTCACCAGCCACTGCAGGCTGCTGCATCCACTGCTCCGTTCTACCAGTGAATTTCTCTGTGTAGGCCCTTGGGGTCATGTGACTGCAGATTTAAGCCACCCCTCCCACGCAATAAGCTGAGGCTCAGAGAGAAAGTGTCACTTGCCACCTCCTTCTGCATTAAGGTCTCTCTCTTCCCTCTTCCAGTGGGCTTCAATTCTCGCTCCAGATCCTGGCTGGGCCCCAAGGACCCAGTTCTCTCCCTTCTTTTCTTCCTCATGTTGCTATATTCAAGCATCTGGACACCAAATCTCAGAGAGACTGTTTCTCTGCTGCTCACCACTCCACCGTCTTCCTGGAAGTATCTCCTATCCAACTCACTATGATGTGGGGAGGTGAATGAGTTGGGGTGAAGTCCTCATGGAGGGACAGAAAGACAGCTAAGAGCTGGCACCCCCAGGACCCAGAGGAAGCCAGAGTGGGCAAGGCTGTTCCCTGGCCATGGACCTGCAGTGAGCTGTGTCCCCTGTCCTGAGACCATGCTCTGCCAGCTCCTTGGACATACACACTGCTTACACCCTCACCACCCACAGGCCCTGGCCCTGCGGCTGCTGTTTACACAGCTCGGGTCTGCACACTGTGGTGCTGGTGACGGCTGCAGCAAAACCGAGCTGGAGCACGCAGCTCAGACTCTTGGACCTGTGCTGGGGAGGACTCTCCCACGAGTGCCCGCTGTCCCTCTTCACATCACACTCTGCAGGCTGAGACTGGAGGTTTTCTCAGTGCAATCGAATGCACTGTTGTTCTCAGAATGAAAAACAGAAACAAACCCTGTGAGCTCCCACCCTCCAGCTTTGTGCTCGTGTTGCCAGCTCCCTCTGGCTTCCTGAGGTGGTCATCTAGGTCAGCACCCCTGGATGAGTCTGTGGACCTGGGCATTCAGGACCTTTGAGGACCCCACAAAGCCAAACCACTTTTCCTAGAAGCTAAGACACTTGCTTCTTTCCTTTAGGAAAAGTGGTGGTGAGCACCCTGCCAAGGCCTGTGTCCCAAGGGGTTGGCATTGCCGGTGGTCCCAGTGTCTGTGTGTGCCCAGCCTGTTCCACTTGCTGTGTCTTTGTGAAGCAAGGCAGGTATAAGCTTCCCGCTGTTCAGTGGGTGTGTGATGCCATGCCCGTGTGGGGCAGAGCTGCATGGAGCATTGTGTGGGGTCAGCAGCAATGCTCTCCTGTCCCCCTGCCAGGTACCACACACCTGGATGGGCCCTGGGCACAAGCCAGACTTGTTCAGACCCGAGTGCCCGTTGGACATAACGACTGGCAAAGGTTGTTGGCAATGACAAATGTGAGATTTCAAGTAAAAATGAGAATTTTAGCGCTGCCATCACATTGGCTTCTCAGCAGAAAGGTAATGTCTTGGAAGTACGTGGACACCAGCCCTGACAGGTTCCCAGATGGTGGCCGGTCATGTGCAGTCCTCACCTGTCCTCAAAGATCCTCCCTCACTAGCTGCAAAGCATTTGGAAACTATGGGGAAGGCAGCAAGCATAGTTCAGTCTTGGATAGGGCAGAAGAGGCAGTGTAATCATGCTAATAGAATCAGAGGCTGACATGTTCCCACCAGCTGGAACCACCAGTGGTCCACGCATGGCTGTCCCATCAGGTGGCCTGAACCACTGGTGGTAGGCGAGGTAGTCATGCATGGGATGGTCACTCATGTACACTGATGGTTCAACCCCCTGGCAGCGAGACATGAGTTATAGCCCTATTGTGAACGGGAGCATTTGTTTTTGAAGTTTAAAGGGGTCGGTTGGTTATTAAATTTGTTTTGGGTCATATTTAAAAATTTATTCTTTTGCCTTTTAAAAATTACTAGACTTGCTTTTTTAGGACAAGACCATTTATTTTTCCAATTTTTGTTTTTTATTAGTACATGTTTGCAGTTCACGATGTTCACATTTCTCGTGGGGAATTGGTACCTTTCTGTACTTTTTTGATGTGTGGATTTTTCAATAAAGTTCAGTTCAATACTGTTATTTGATTAGTTTTGGTAATAAAAAATACGTATGACTAATATAAAAGTTTACTATTCACCTGTATTTATAGGATTATTTCAGATAGATTTTTGTATAGAGTCTACTTTTATTTGTGTGCTATGAAGAGTGATGCAGTTTCTGAGCACTTACGTCTGGCTATCCTTTACAGAGCTCTGGATTTTAATTTGGTGCTCTGGAATTCAGGGAGCAGGCTCGGCTCCGGTTACAGTTCAGTTAGTCTTACCTAATTATTATCGAGCCAGAGTCTGATTTCAGCAATCCCAGATTAGAACGGTTGATGGAACTTGCTACTTACTGCTTTTGTGATTTCAAAAGCAACAGTAACGGAAAACAAGTCCAGCACTTATACTTTCTCAAACTTCATTTTCAAAAGTAATGAAGTGAAGACTCACATGAGCACAGGCTGCCATCCAGGGCCGTGCGCCTGATTCGAGTAGCGAGACTTTAAAGAACAGGAGACGAATCCTATTCACTGTAGTCCATGTTGTCTAAGCCGTCACCTGGAGGTGGCTGTCCCACTGCATGCTGTCATGCCCCCTGCTCCCTCGGGAGCCGGGACCTCTATCCGCTCCATTTCCATTCCCGGTGACCCTCATGGTAGGTGCCAGCCAGGAGCCCCCCGAGTCCAGCGTCCCTGGCTTTGCATGTGGAGACAGAACTGCGTGCCCATCTGATGCCACGTGGCTAACTCATCTCAGGTCTGTGGGTACAGCTCACCCTAAGTCCCCACCCTCCATCCCAAAGTCGGGCAGAGCCAGCCCTGACCCTGGACTGTTGGTGTGGCTGGCTGCACCCCAAGATCCAGCGTGGCAACCCATCCTAAAGCACATGTCCTCGTCCTCTGCCACACACTGCTCCTCAACCCTGGGCACAGCCACGCCTCTGTTGGGACCAAAATCTTCCCCACTCCCCTGTATCTCCGTCTTGCTGTCTCCACAGGTACTTGGTGTGAGGATGACTAAGGAGACTTTTTATCAGTTCTGGAGACTGAACCCAGGGCCTTTGTGCTGAGCTCTGTGCCCAGCTCTTTAATAACTTATTTGTTTTTTAAGACAAGGTCTCTCTAGGTTGCTAGGTTGTCCAGGCTGAACTGAATCTTGTGTTTTCCTGCCTCAGCCTCCCAAAGTCCTGGGATGATAGGTGTGCGCACCACGCCTGGCTGCATGAGATGTGTTATATGACTTCTGCACCAAGTCTTCAAAGCCAGTGTGCCTTACACACCTGCCGCACATCCCAGCCGGGACAGCTGGTGCTGGGTGTGTGGCAGCCACGAGGTGCTGCGGTGGTCCACACAGCTCTCTGCGTGATTTCTACAACAGCCGCCTGGATCTGCAGCAGCTCCGCCACACCTGGGTCTGCTCTGTACCCTAAGTGTCAACTCCGAGAAAGGCGAAGTGCTGTGCAGGGAGGGGACTTTGGAGGCCGGGTTTATAACCTGTCACTGCCTGACTCTCCACTGATTAGTTTCATTGGATTTCCGTAAAGATGGTTTTATCTTATCTCCTGTAATTTCAAATGCCCTTGCTCAGGCTCAAGTTGTCATTTTTCAGCAGTGTTTATGTCACCACTACTTTGACCCCTCTCTCCGTCCAGGGGCCGAGGTCCCCCGGCTTCCGCAACAGGAGGCTCCTCTTGGGGCGTCGGTGCTCTGCTGGTTGCAGGTGTCACAGCCTCAATTTGGCATTTGAAAGACTTTGATTCACTGCATGGTTCCACCTTTTCCCTATACCTTGTGGAAATCTTAGACGCCTCCTATACAGCATTTCGCTTCTTGTTCCACTCTGTGATAGATATGCAGACTGCAGACTTCTCGTTCAGTCCATGTGCAAAGTGTCTTCTCTAAATTCATGAGAAAACATAAACATTTCAAAAAATTAAACACAGGCTGTTAATTTTAACAGCAGCCTCTTGTCCCACAGAAGCAGAGATGAGGGTTTAATAGGTCCCCATGGCTTCAAACCCTTTGTGCCCACAGTCTCTTCCAACAAGCATTCTTCTTTTTGTTTTTTGAGACACGGTCTCACTATGTAGTTGAGCCTGGCCTTGAACTCACTATGTAGCCCAGGCTGGCTTCAAACTTGCAGCGATCCTCCTGCCTCAGCCTCCCGAGTGCTGGGATCACAGGCTCAATCCACCACACCAGGCTCAAAAAGCATTCTTCTAAGAGGATGGCATCTGAATGCACAGCCGCTCTATGAATACTTTTTAAAACCCCAAGTCTGAGTGAGTGTTACTTGACACAGTCCTCAGCTTGTAAAGCAGCAGCGACAGGCGAAATGCCACAGCAGCGTGCTGGGCTGAGGTCAGCGTTGTTCGAGCTTTCTGGTGTCGTCCTCTTGTTAGCGGTTTTATATTTTCATTTAGACAGAGTCCTTGTCTTCCGGGGCCTCGTGCATCCACCCCGCCTGGCAAGCAGAGATGCCGTCTTTAACGTGGTAGCGGTGTGCGATACCGGATGAGTGACTTCACCCGCAGCGTGATGGACGCTCTTTTGCACTAAAACGCAGAACGGGAGGCTGAGAGCGGCGGCCGTGCCACGGGTGAGCGCCAGGAGGCGCCGGGTTAGAGCTGCCCTGACCCGCTC
This sequence comes from Heterocephalus glaber, assembly GCF_000247695.1. The sequence continues at coordinate 26,323,215 of NW_004624747.1, forward strand.
AGGCTGGGCTGAACTAACTCGCGGAGAGTGCGGGAGAACCTGCTGTGTCCTGAGCTCCTGTCCCCTCTGCCTAAGCGGCTCGCTCTGTCTGTTCATCTCTGAAAACCGCCAGCGGCGACTGGAGCTGCAGCCGCACCTTCCAGCCCGGTTTCCACCCTCGCGGGGCCTTGCACACCTCCAGCTGCTGCTTCAGTCCTTCCTCAGCCCATCCAGGGGGTCTGGCCCTCCCTGACTCGCTCCCACTGGAACCTCCGGGATCCACGACATCTCGAAGCTGAGCATTTTCATCACGTCTACTGAGCGTGGCTTCCTCAGATTTCTTCATGGAGCCGCCTGCGTGCCTTCTTTCTGTTTTTTCCTCATCGTGAACAAAGGTCTGCCGTGTACCTGGGCCCCACCCCGAGCATCGCGTCTCATCGGACAGGCAGCTGGGACTTTGCGCGGCTCCTGGACCCCGACAGCAGTGGCTCCGCGCTGACCTCTCCAGAGACGCAGCGCCTTGAAAGCCAGAATTCCACTCTGGCCCTTCCGCCACGCCCCTCCGCCCGACCCGCCGCCCGGCCTCGCCAGATTCACCTTGGTGGTTCTCCTTCCCCGTCCTGGGCGCTGCCTAAAGGATATGATAGGACAGGATCCCGCTCACCTTGTCTTGCTTTTCTCTTTCCTTTCTCCTCAGTGCTGGGCATGGAACCCAGGGCCTCACATACACTAGGCAGGTGCTCCGCCACGGAGCCACTCCCAGACCTACTCTTTACTCTCCTTGAAAAATATTTCTGTGGTTCCATTGCGGGAGTTCATGGCATGACTGTCTCGTCCACCCCCTTTTGAGCATATTCGGGTTTTTTCCTTGCTTGGTAATAGATTTTTTTTGAGTCAGGGTCTCGCTGTGTAGCTCAGGCTGGCCTCAAACCCATGGTGATCCTCCTGCCTCAGCCTCCCGAGAGCTGGGACCGCAGGTGTGTGCCACCATATCCAGCCTGGTAATAGACTTCAGATTTTTCGTGGAAGAGAGTAGAGGGAGGAAAAAAACACACCGTGTGCCCTGAGAAGTGTGTGCTCTGCGACACAGATGCATCTTGTGACTGGTCCATGTATGGGCTTTGCTTTCTTTTACGCAGTTTGAGATTATTTTATGCATATTTTTAACAAAGCCACAAGCAGATGTATTGTAATTTCAAAATAAGTCATTATTATTTTTGCCAGCTGCATTAAGTTGTGCACATATTATAAAAATGGTATTTGTTGTGGCTTCCACTTGCAGGCAGCTTACTTTCAGGGGCTTAACCCCTGTGTCGTGGGCGCCAAAGACTAGAGAGTCTTTGGGGTTCCTGTCTGTTATTCCATTAGAAGAAGACAGCAAAAGTTAGCATTTGCGTGTCTTCTAAAGGCACCTTTTGTAGATCCCTGTGCGACAGGCGTGGCTTTCCCAGTCTAATAATCAGTCGATTCAGCAGTAGTTTCTCATAGACATTGCAGGGCAGAGTCTGCCCCTCCATCCCGTATGCTCTGTCTCCTTTTCATTTTATTTTAGTAATATCGTAAAATAAGAAGTATCGATGAGCTCATCTGTCTAGATGGGTGCCACGCACAGACTTTGAATCATGCCAGAGCGAAAGAAGCAAAGAAAATGAATTTGCACTTGGATCATTCGTATCACTTTAATGTAGAAAATGATTTTCAAAGTCAATACAATAAGCCACTTGGCTTTTGCCAGATTTCTCTTAGCACGGTGATTGGAAGTGACTCAGGTGCACGTTGCTTTCGGACGATGGCGCTATCTTTCGACTTGCTCAGATAAGGTCTTACGCTAGCTAAGTGCCGCGTGCTAGGGGTCCACGCCGGACTGGACGCTCATCTTTTCCAGTTCTCAGTAGGCTTTAGAGAAACAATCCCCAGGGGTGGGTAAAGGGCAGCAGATAGACCCAGACGCCTCCGTGTACGGTTAGCCCCTTCTCACCACAGGGTAGAGGTACTGGTTTAGCTAACTTTTTGGGAGAAGAGTGAGCTTTCTTGAAAGGAGTGTTTTGTTTGTGTGTCTCTGATCGCAGAGCAGATTTATGAGGAAAGCAGTGGCAGGACTGTAAGCTCTGGCTTCCCCTTCGAGAATCGGATTCACCGGGAATTCAGGGGAACCATCGCTGTTGAACACGGGTGCGAACATCTAGGCCAGGACCCCGCCGGTGTGTTTGCGGCAGACCTTTGGCAGGGTTCATCTCCTGACAAACTTCCCAGCCAATGCTTTAGACGGAAGCTGAGGAAGACACGTTCCAAGCCACATCCCAGTGTTCCTGTCATCTTCTCCAGCTGTCAGCGAAACTGTAATAAAGCGACAGGAATATTTTAGGACTCCCAGCTTCAGCTTCTAATTTCACATGATTGGTGCTCTCCATTTTCTTCCCCCATTAAAGCTTAACTAGTAGAGAAGGATTTTTGAAACTGTTTCTGAAGGCTTGTTAGTTCTGGGGCATCTGGAATTCAGTAGGACAGCCGGGATGGTTGAAGGCCTCTGGTTCAAAATCAAACAGGAAACAGGACGCTAGACCAGTCCCAAACCAAGCGAGCCTCCTGTGAAGGTGCTGACTTCGCCCGGAAGCCGCTGGCCTGGGCCTTCCTGCGTCAGTCTCCCCATGGTCGCCTCTGCCCTCCCCCAGCAGGGCTGCCTGACGGTAGCTTCTTCCCCAAAGTGTAAAACTGACCTGGGGGCAAGGCCAGAGTGAACCAGCACACCCCATGCAATGCTAGGGCCACACTGTGCCCTACACACATGCGTGCACACATGCACATGTACACACACACACACACACACACACACACACACACACGCACGCACCCTACAGCTCAGGGCTGTGATTTCCCTGACTCCTCTCACTAGCTTAGTCATTTGTGCATGGGTCCAGAATATTTAGGTCACAGGACACAAAGACGTGCACTCTGGACTTTTTCACAGAAATGCCTGTAGTTTGTTCAATTAAGAGAAACAGCCTTTGGCATCGACAGATCCTTGCTGCCATTTCACAGTGGCTGGCTGGACCGCCTCCTCTTCTACCTTTGTGTCCAAACCTGAGTTTGAAAAGCTTTCTGCCACATTTCACAGTGAGCTGGAAAAGCATCTCTTTTCTCTCTGGCAGTTTGTTTAGTTTTGTTTTCTTGAGATAGGGTCTGCTATGTGGTCCAGGCTGGCCTTGAACTCACAGCGATCCCCATGCCTCACCCTCCCCAGTGCTGTGAGCACAGGCGCGTGCTACCACGCCCGGCTTCCCTCTAGTAGTTTTGTGAGACACCACAAGGAGCAGCAGGTTAATGGCAGCCTCACGAGGGCTGCCTCTCCCGGGAGGCCAGCGGCTGTGCTTGGGCTCCGGCCCTGAGGTCAGCCTGGGCTCCCATGGGAGGAAGCTGTGCCCCAGGGCTGGGGTTTGGTTTCCCACAGGTTGGATACTGGGTCCTCCTGCCGTCCCTCCCTTCCTGTGCTCCTCTTTCTCTTCTCCCTTTGTCCTGCCCCCTGTCCCACCCCAGGCTCTGTGTCCCCCCCACCCCCACCCCGGGTGCTGCCCCTGGCTGGGCCCAGCCCAGCAGCTGCTGCACTAACTCGGTAACCACAGTGAGCCCCGTCCTCTGCTTCCTGCTGGGCAGAGCTGTGTTTCTCACGGCAAAGCCCAGGTGAGGTGGAGTTGCCCGTGCTGGCAAAGCCGGGGGGTCTGTGCAGGGCAGCGGGGTGGCGGGACATGTGAATTGGCTCACGGGATTCAGCAGTGCCTTATTTTATCTCCAAAAGCCTAAGATGGACTGTCACACTTACCTTTGTTCTTTCTCTCCTTCAAAAAGCCACACGCTCAGGGTAAGATCTATGTCCAGAGTCAAGGTAAGAATGTTTATATGTAATATATATATATATACACGTACACGTTATATTTGAAAAGAATGTGTCCTTTAGAGATACATATTGAAATGCTTGTGGATGACATACGATTTCTGAGATTTGCTTAAAATGATCAGTACAGTGGGTACATTTTCATTATTTTCCAACTCTAGAATAAAAGATGAGGAGAAATTACGAAATAATCAAACGGCAGATCGAGTACCCTTTCTCGAGTAGAAGTGTAACATACTCCATCTATGCTGTGTTTAAGCAAACAAAATAAGACAAAGAACCCAGCATTCCACCACTGAGGAAGGCTGAGGCAGGGGGATTGCGAGTTCAAATCCTGCCTGGGCAAGCCAGCGAGACCCTGTCTCAAAATACAAAATTTAAAAACGACTGGGATGTAGCTTGGGGCAGAGCAGCCCTGGGCTGGGCCCCAGGGCCACTGGCAGCATCCAGGCCCTCAGGGAAAACAGCTGAGCTGCAGGTCCAGCTGGCCTCGGTCACCTTTCAACAGAATGGGTGGGGGCAGCCAAGGCACTGGGGCTAGTGTGGGCGAGTCCAGTCGGAGGAAGCAGCCTGCCCAGGCGTGCAGCTGCCGTTCCCACTGACCCACACTCCTTTGTAAGGGGTCCTTTTGTGTCCATCAACCTTTCAGCATTCATCTGTTATCATTTGAAGCATTTAAAAATTTTTAATTTTATTGCTACAATTTGCATACGCATAGTGACCCATTCATCACAGGACTTTGTACTGTGCGGAGGTACCTTGATCCCTCTTGTTTATCCCCATTTCCCTCCTGCATTTTTAACCAGTTTAATTTTTATGCTTCTTTCACAACCTTCTCATTTGAGCCACTGTGGCCTTTTGTTTGTTTGTCTGATGCCTTCCCAGAGAGTCGTCTCACAAGCTGCTGCCAGTCCACGCAGGACGTCCTGGCGCAGGGCTGGCCCCGCGGGCTGTGTGTGGCAGAAAAAGCTCAGAGAGTTTCTCCATCACAGCCCTACTTATTCCTCAGAACCCGTATTTTTAGTCTCATGTAAGATGTGATGGTTTTAACTGATTCTGATTCCTTCGGGTGAACTTAATTTCATTTAAACATTTTATTTAATTCAATTTTAATTTAGTTTTTTAGTAAAAGAGACCCAGGGTTGGTGTTGTAAGGCATCAGAAATTGGGACAGGGCAAGGTGAAATTAGATGAAAATAACGCCAAGCTTTATGTTTGTATCTTTGTTTGAGGCAGGGTCTCGTTGTGTAGCCCAGGCTGGCCTTGAGCTCATGGTGATCCTCCTGCCCCAGCCTCCCCAGTGCTGAGATTATGTCAAGCTTTTTAGTCCCCCTTCCCGCTGTCCCTTGTACTTTGCATCATTCATGGCAGATCCTAGTCACAGAGTGAGCTTCCCAGGTGGTTTGATGACCAAACTTCACAGCCTCTCAAGACAGCTGTCAAATGTTCCATGTGAATTGTCTACATTTTAAAATGTTTATTTTCAAAGGAAAATGTAAACTTAGGAAACAAATCCTTCTGAGGCAGTGACCCAGCCCCAGGCAGCCATGCATGGCTTGTGAGAGTTGAGGTTAGGAGTTTTAAATAAAGGTATAGCTTTTACCTTGGGCTGTTAGAAGTAGGTTGCTAACATCTTAGAAACTTCTTAAAAATGCCTTTCAGCCAGGTAGGGTGGCACACACTTGTAATCCCATCACTCCCAGCACCAGGGAGGCTGAGGCAGGAAGATTCCTGTGAGTTTGAGACCAGCCTGGACTACACAGCAAGACCCTGTCTCAAAGGAAAAAGAAAGCGGGTCTGTGTGGCCCTGAGGAGTGTGGCCCAGTCCTGGAGGGTGGGGAGGGGTCGATGGTCATTCGTAATCTGGGTTTACTTGAAAGCCGTGGCCCAGTGTGCTCAGAGCTGAAACTTCAGCCACCATGGCTGGCAGGATGCCAGCAGCTCTGCAAAGTGAGCTTTTTTCTCTTTCCTTTGACCAGGAATTGCAACAATACCAAATGCCGCCTTTGACTGGAACAGCTTCCTCCAGCGCGCAGGTGAGGTGAGCAGGGCCTGTCACACTCAGGCTCCTGAGAAATCCACTGGTCCAGGGTCAAGGGCAGAAAGTGAGGCCATGAACAGGGACAGGGCAGCAGGAAGTGACACCACGAATGCAGATAGGAGAGCAGGAAGTGATGCCTCGAACAAGAACGGTGCAAGGCGAGCCTGGAGAGCAAGCTGAGCCCTGCTGCCTTCTGCGCCTTGAGGGGACCCACTCCTGAGGACAGCAGAGCAGGTGGTCAGCGGGGCCTCGGCCTTCCTGATGCTGTTCTCAACACCACTTCTGAGACTCACTCTGTGGTTCGTTTGGTCTTTATCAGATGACAGCCTCATGCATTCCCTCTGCTTTACTCTGTTAATTACAAGTCAAGGCCTGGCATGGTAGCGAATGCTTATGATCCCAGCTATTCAGGAGGCTGAGGCAAGAGAATCCAAGTTCAAAGCCAGCCTGGGCAACTTAGTGAGACACTGCCTCAAAATGAAATTGTAAAGGGGTAGAGGGCATAGCTCAGTCATAGAGCACCCTGAGTTCAATCCCTAGTACCAAAAACAAGTGACTGGTGCAGAAATGTGAGAAGTCAGAGAAAGAGCTAAGGTTAAGTCACCTGAAATCTCAGCACCAAAAGGGAAAGGCCATTCACGTTTAGTGTGGTCTTTCTCATATACAGGGTTGTTAAAGGACAAAAAGAAAATGAAGCACTACTTATGACTCTAACCTGCCTTATTATTCATTGTTTCCATAAGAACAGAGCTTTCTGACTTTGTAAATGAGAGTGTCAGAGCCAGGAGGTACAGGGAATCAGACATAAAGTCAGAGGAGCTCTGGGCATGCCCTCCAGGTGACCAGGGCCCTGGTCAGTGGACAGTGTCCCATGCTTACGATGTCTCTGGGTTCAGTTCCGCCCCTCGGGTTTCTGCCATTGCAGCTGGTTTCACCTACTCTTGAACCTCGCCAAAGTGCGATCCCACAGCAAGGGCTGGTTTATAGCTGGCTTTCTCTGTTCAGTGAAATGTTCAGAATTTCTCCATCTCCTCGTGAACACCTGTAGCTCCCTTTGTTATTGCAGTGTAGTATTCCACTGTATGGATGCACCATAGTTGGTTATTGGCTTTCCTGCAAATGGACTTGTGGTTTGTTCATAGTTTTAACTGTAAGTATTCTCGAGTCAAGGTTTTGGTGCGTGTGTTTTTGCTTCTTTAATACAGGCCTGTAAATTGGATAGGTTGATTATTGGGTAGAAATATAAAAATGAGCCACAAGGGGGCAGGCTGGAAGTATGGCTCTGTGGTAGAGCTCCTACATGAAGCACAGAGTCCTATCAGCACCTCATAAAAACAAACAAACACCCCAAATCCCAGCCAAACTGCTTCCAAGGTCTTTAGCCTACTTTTTCTCTTTTGAGGGGCACTGGATATTGAAGCTGGGGCCTCCACACGGGGTTTTCAACAGCCCTTTTTTGTGTTTATTTTGAGACAGGGTCTTGCTGAGTTGCTAAGTTACCTAGACTGGGCTGGAGCTTGGATCCTCCTGCTTCAGCCTCCCAGGGTTCTGGGATTGCAGTTGTGCATGACCACACTGTGTAGCTTTACCATGCTGGGCCTGCCGAGTTGGTGGGGACAGTCTCCAATTTTCATTATTCTGGGGGATAAGGCAGCAGTTCCCTTTGGATCCAGCCCCCCTTCATATGCACAGTGCTCATTCTGGTCTCATGCTCAGTGTCAGGTTGGCCAGGCATTTTGTCCTTTCTTACTGCAGTGCCCTTTAGGGATTGGTTTGCAGCAATTCTTCATGGTCTAGCTACAAGACTTCTGTCAGATGTCCGTACTGTGAGTGTCTTTCCCATTCTGTTTTTGTCTTTTCTTTTTCTTAACCATGTCTTTTGAAGGGCAGTTTTAAATTTTGTTGAAGTCTAATTGTGTCAGTTTTTTCTTTAATTTTTTTTTGGTACCAGTGATCGAACTCGGGACCTTGCGCTTGCGAGGCAGGCGGTGGAACCACTGAGCTAAATCCCCAGCCCATATTTCTTTTGAGTCCTGTCTAACAAATCATCACCTCCCTAAGGCAGCAGAGATACTTTTTTTCACCTCTAGAAGTTTTAACCTTTCCAGTGCTTTCATTTAGGATTATAAATCCATTTGAAGTTAATTTTTGTGTGTAGTGTGAGGTAGGGATCAAATTTGTTTTCCTGTAAGAATATCTAGTTGTTCTAGTATCATTTATTAAAAATGTTCTTTTAGCCAGGTGTGGTGGCACACGCCTATAATCCCAGCACTCAAGAGGCTGAGGCAGGAGTATCTCAGTGAGTTCAAGGCCAGCTTGAACTACATAGGGAGACCCTGTCTCAAAAAAATTGAAAAACTAAGTAAAAATGTTCTTCCATCTCTTTTAAATTGCTTTTGTGTCCTTGTTAATAGTTAATTTACTATATATGAGTGGGCCATTGATCTATATGTCTATCTTATCCATGTAGATTTTTAATAAATATAGAAATCAGGTAGAATTAGTCAAGAGCTTTGTTTTAAAATCATGTCAGGTAATATAGGTTTTTTACATGTCCATATAAATTTCAGAAGCATCCGTGAGTTACTATAAAATCCTATTTCATTCAGTCTATAGAGCAATTCAAGGAGAATTAACATCTTAACAACACTGTCCTAAAATCTACAAATATAATGTGTCTGTTTAAGTCTTATTTATTTTCTCTTTGTAACCACTTTTGCAAATCTTTCATGCCTTTTAAAAATCTCTTTATTGTTATTAGTCCGCATCCGCAGTACACAATGTTTACCTTCCCCGGGGGAGCTGGCCCGAGGGCGCCACCCCTCTTCCTTCCTCTTTCACCCTCTTCCCTCCCCTCTCTCCACAGTCCCTGCCTCTCCATCCTCTGCCCACGTGAGGAAGACCCACCTCTCTATTTCCTTTTGTCTGTCTTTTGTTTTGCTCTTTACTTACACTTTAGGTGTCTCTTACAAGAGAAATTGTGTGATATTTAAGTTCTTGTGCCTCATTTATTTCACGTAACATTGTGGTTTCAAGGTGCATGCATTAATAAATATGCCTAACTCTTATTTCTGATGCAATTATAGGCTCGATTTTTTTTTAACCTCCAATTGTTACTAGGCTGTGGAAACACGGTTGGTTTTTATATGTTGATGTTGTATCCCACAATTGAGCAGATTTACTTGTTACATCATGGCTTCGGTCTCCTTAGGTGTTATTTTGAATGCTGTGAACGAATTGGGCCTGCCCCTTTTTCGGACATTTAGACTTTTTAAGAACGCTCCTGGGGGCAGCAGCGAGGGTGCAAGGACGCTGTCTTCATGCCCCCGACGTTGTTTTTTCGGCAGGAACTCCTCACCGCGGGGCCTCTGGGTGAGACTGCGCCTCACCTCGTCAGCAGCGCACTCACACAGCAGGCAGGGTCGTCCCTGGGAAGGCAGCGGTCACAGTGGGTCACGGTGCAGGGAGGGCCCTTTCCCCGCGGCGGAGCGCCCTCAGGCCACCGGTCCCCTGCGCGCTGTGAAATCAGCCTAGTCGTGCTGCTCCCCTGGAATTCTATCACCCAGGGTCCTTGCTAGTCCACGGAGGAGGCCCACGGTGCATGTTAGACACAGGAGCTCTGCTCCGAGGGGCTGCAGGTCAGGGTGGGCATCTGCAGCTGCGAAGGCCGCTCTGATCTTCCGGGAAGACACTGAGCATTCACGATCACGCCCTGCCCTCGGCTAGCAGGGAGGGAGATGGAGTCCCAGAGATCCCAACAAGGCTTTGTCTACCTACCACATCACCGTAGTTTCCCTTGAAAAGAAAAATCTCCAGGTGTTTTGCTGGAAATAGTTTTCATAGCACGCTCATCAATCCCGGAGAGGGCAGCCTGGCCGATCCCAGTGTTACAGACACCCCGGCCCGAGCACTCCATCATGCCAGTAACAGGCCGGCCCTGCTGGCCGTGAGCTGATTTCATCTCCAGTACATCATGGGGTGGGCGTGGTGTAACTGAGATTTGTAATTTCCAAGAGCAGGGCAATCCATCACCAGCTTCCGCAGCAACAGGGCTGGTGGCCGGTCCTGCTTGAGTGATGAGCAGAATGGCCAGGGTTTAATTACTCTGCAGCATTGCCTCCTTGGCCCCTCCGAGCCCTCCAATTGGAAGCTGTATGCTCAGAGCCTGTGGCCCGGGTGGACTCAGTTGGGCTGGGTGACCAAGGGTGTGAGCTGATGACAGGGCAGAGGGAGTGCTCGTCCGAGTCTCTGGCTTTATGATCAGATGTCTGTTCTCGTTTGAGTAGTTGTTCATCTTTGCCATCTCAGGCTCTGTGATGGCCCACGCTCCTCATCTGCACTCCATCTTACCATGGTCCTGGGACTGTGACTTGTCGCTTCCACTCTGAGCTTCAGACGGTGACAACAGAAGACATGGAACCACATACAGCCCATTAGTGGCCAACGCCCTCTGAATTCCTAGGATCCGTTTGCCTGGAAGTTGGGGAGCAGTGCGGGGGCTCATTTAATTCTCCACCGATGCTCTTGGGTGGCTGATCAGTGCCAGGGCTATGGTGTGCGTCTTCAGCCTCTTACACCAGCCTCCCATGTGTCCTTGTCCTCCAAGGCTGCAGGTCTCCAGCCAAGTTCACTGTGTCTCTAAGCCCAAGCTAACGAATCCTGGCTCTTAGTGTAAAACCCAAGAGCAGTGTTCTGCTGGTGACACCATGCTAGATCCCATCAGCTCAGGGTGGATGAAGAGCTACAAAGACTACATGCAGTCAGCCGCTGCCCTATAATCTGTCACATGACATTTACCATAGCTGTTCTGATTAGAAGAAACATCTGTCAGCATCAAATTAGTTACCCGGTCTTGAAGGCTTTCTGTGAATTTCCAAATGCATCTGAAATGTTAGGATTCAGGGCTCCGCGGTTTCTGCCTGTAAAGGCCGGTGACTAACATGTGCAAAGCGATGGTCTCCTGTGGGCCCTCCGACTCAGAAGGTGCGACAGAGGAAAGCATACGTTCCACTGAGCCATTCCCTCCTGGTTTTCCTCTATTTTATCTTATTTCTCTGTTGTTTATTTATTTAACTCCTTCTCCCTCTCCCTTTCATGTCTGTATGGAAATCCTAATATGCCTCACGCACACTGCAGTTTTTCTTCCTCAGCCTGTTCCTGATGAAGACCCACTTGTTCTTCATATGGAAAATGAATGTCACTAGATCTCTTCATTTTTTAAAAAATTTTTTAATGGTGCTGTGAATCACACCTAAGAGCCTCCTTGTGCTCACAAGGCAAACGCGTACCACTGAGCTGTACCCCCAGCCCCTCCTTATTCTTACAAAGCCAGAGTCAGATTTTTCAGCTAAAATTCAGTTAGCGTACTATGCAAGGCTGAAGTTCCTGGATACTTTTCTCCTAGTAATACCAGAGAGTGGAACAGGAGCTGCTGGAAGGGGGTGTGGGGACAGGAAGTGACGTCAGGGGTTCTGTTCCCGACGCTGGCTGAGTCACCTCGGGCCCAGGAAGTGTTTAGCCTGCCATTGTTGATGTTGTGTCAGACTATGCCAATGACACATTTTTGTCGTGAAGATTAAAAATACCACTCCGCAGGAAACAGTATCATGGGAAGAGACACCCACATGTGTGCATTCATGAGAGAGGGCCTCAGACCTTATCTCGGGCTTCGCCAGATGTTCCACGAGGGCACAGAGAGCAGGAGCAAGTTCCACCAAAAACAGGAAGTGAGATCCACTCACACCTCAGGGAGGCGCCTGCCCTCCTCCAGACTTCAGGAGGCCCAGCAAGAATAGCTGCCTCTCCGCAGCGCCACCAGGGGCCGAAGGAGCCTGGCCACTGGTCAGCAGCCTGGGCGTGTGAGTGTGAGGGGCAGCGGCGCTGGCCTGCGGGTTAGGATGCTTCAACTGTTATCTTTATTTCCAGGAAATGGCACTTCTGTCAAGTCCAAATGTCACCTCTGCATTTTATTTTTAAGAATCCTAGTGCAAGACCAGTGAGTCCTTTCTCCTGTCTTCCTCTAACGTCGTTTTCTAAATTCCCATTCCATTTCATCTCCACCTGGGAAGGCTCGAGAAGGAGGCAAGGATTAGCTCCTGCTCCCACCCCCCGGGCCCACCTGTCAGGACGAGCACGTTGAAAGTCCAGATGGAATAAATGGAGCACATAGGAGGGCCTCCTACGTAGTGAGGCCACGGTGCTTTGTAAAACTGTATCGGCTGGGTGTGTGTGCGACTCACATGCTCGCCCGGGTCTGGGCTGCAGTCCTCTCCATGATCTCATGAGAGTCGCAGATCTGCTGCCCCCGTGGGTTGCCCCTCCTGGTGCCTCTCCGAGGGATCTGGAGCAGCGCAGGGCCAGGGCCGAGTTTCCCAGCTTCTGCTGGCCCAGCTGAAGCTGCTGCTGAGTAGCCAACACTGGCAGCATCAATGAACAAGACGCATGTCTGCGAAGCACCTGAGGAGCGGAGCTGTCCTTACCAGAGCTCAAAGGCTCACTTGCTTTCTGAAGAGGTAACCTGTGTGTGTCACCGAGGCCCTATTCCTCCCTCAGTGACATCTGCCTGGTTTCTCCACGTGCAGGTTTATAGTATATTTTCTTTGTAACTAATACGCGACTTTCATGAATGCATTTGTTTTCGATGCTGGCTGGCACCCGGGGCCTCACACACACTGGGCAAGAGCTCCAGGCTGGACCCCAGTTCTCCTCTGAGTGCGCTCTGATCGCTGGCCCCACCAGGACCTGCTGAGCTCTGTCTGTCCTCCTCATTCGAGGTGTCCTCTCCTTGACAGTCTCCTTCGGCTCTTCTCGTTTGTGGCTCAGACTTGAATGTCTGACCTCAAGTTCTCTGACCCACATTTGCGATCTGTGTGTAGCCACTAGCTCAGGCTTTGGTTCAAGACATGCTCGCACGGGTCTAAGTTCTGAGGTTGGCTTCAGGCTACTCAGGATATTGGAGAAATAGATAAAAAAGCAAACACCCTCAAATGTATCTCAATATGTAATTGTTCGCGGTTAATTTAGGGACCATGATGATTTTTTTTTTTTTTTAATTTGGCACTGCTGAGGTTGGAACCCAGGGCCTCGGCATGCTCGGCAAGTGCTCACTACTGAGCCACCCCTCAGCCCTGTGATGGTTTCTGAGGCTTTGCTGAGAGAGACATCTGCATCTGTCCATGTCAGGAGGAGTTTTCTCCACTGGTGTTCAGCTGGTGTCAATGTGCCTCGCCAGCATCAGACTAGGGATGTTGTTGTCCAAGACTTACAAAAGCAAGGAAAAAGGAAATGGCCTGCCCTGAGTGATGGGCAGAAGCACGTGCAGGAGAGAGCCTTGAACTGGCGTGATTCCGTGGCCAGCTGTGCAGGTTGCAGTTGCTGAAGAATTGAGGGAGGGCTCTAGTGAGCTGTAAGAAACCAACCCAAGCTGTATTGGCTCAGAGAGTCCCCTGGTTGCCTCTGGGTTTTGTGGTGGATGCTGTTGTGGTGTGGTGGCGTAGCTCCATGGCTCCTGTCTGCTCCACATGCGTCCTCTGGGCTCAGTGGACATTCGCAGGCGACTGGGGCCCTGCAGGTCCAGCACAGTCACCGTGGATCTGGGGCTCACCTGCAGGGTCGGTGTCACCCCACAAAGTCTTGCTCCTGGGGAGGTGGCCGGGCTGTCACAGGGCACCAGTGTGTGCAAGGCTGTAGGTGACAGGGCTGCCACAAGGCCTCCAGGGCCAGGGCCAGGTCACGAACCCGGCTTCCCCGCCAGTGGAGGTCTCAGGCAGCCCGGAGGCCGGGGTGTGAGAGGGCACTGCACAGCCTGGGATCCACAGCCAGCTTTATGTCACAGCTTTCCATCCAGCAAAGCTACGCCTCTTCTGTCTGCTTTTTTACATATATTGACATAGCCTCTTATTTTAAATTTTGTACCAATTTTTTTTGAGGTATAAAGGACAAATCAAACTTGTTTGTGCGTGAAGTGTCATGTGATATTTTATTCCCAGTATGCTTCCCTACCTGTGGACACACGTTCCCTAGATGTGTGGACTTGTCTGTGCATGTGTGAACTCCAGCATACGTTAGTATGTAAGTCACCTGTCATTTCTTTTTGTGTAGGGGCTCAAGCCCAGGGTTCTGTGCAGGCTAGCCAGGACCTCTACCACTGAGCTACATCCCCAGCCCTTGTTTATTTATTTTATTTTGATACAGGGTTTTACCAAGTTGTTCCCCAAGCTGGCCTTGAGTTTGCAGTGCTCCTGCCTCAGCCTCCTGGTAGCTGGGATTACAGGTGTGCACCACCACACCCAGCTTCTAGTTTCATCAAGGAAGTTTTCTCCCCATCTAGAACTGGGTGCCGGCATTTCCTTGGGCTCCCATGCTGGTGCTGGCTGGGTCAGCTCTGCTAGGCCTTGTCTTTCCCTGTGGCTGTGGAGGTGAAGCTTCACGCCAATAGGGTAGTGCTCCCAGCGGGGAAGCTGGCCTCAAGGCCAGGAGAGGAAATGTGTGGACAGACGCTGTGGCCATGGGCCCAGCAGTGAGCGTCCTCCCTGCTGACATGTCCACACCCTGTGTTGCAGAGATCTACCAGAGCGCTGACCAGCTGCATGTGTTCCTCCTGGTGTGTGGGCTGCGGCGCGTGAAGGACCCTCTGTACCTGGTGGACGCATTTTCAGGTGGGTTTCTGGAATCACACCTGGGCGTGGAGAGTCTCAGTGCTGAGCCCACACTTCAGGACTTTGAGGTTTTTCTCTTATTCTTTGCACACAAGTAGAAGTGTTTTGAGATTGCAACTTTGGAAACAACCAGGAAGCTAACTGGAAGGATCAGTAGGTCTGTGTAGAAATTTCTGTTAAGTTTTTTGCTTTCCTATGTTCGCAGGTACTGAGGAAGCTGGAAACATGGCAAATAATTACAAGACCAAAATAATTTTTACAAATGTTAAAATAATAAAAGTACAATGAATTGAATAAAATTTAAAAATAAATAAATTTGAAAAAGATACATAGGAGAGAAGAAAGAAAAATAAAAGCATTTTATACTGACCTATCCTGCACACACCCCTTGTACAACACCCTGGCTGCGTTAGTTCATTTCTCTTCAGTTTCTTCTACAGTCTGTTCTGGGTTGTGCTGAATATTAGTCCTCGTCTTTGTTATTTTCTCATCCTGAGACCCAGTACCTGCACCTGCAACTCTAAAGAGGAGAGGTTTATTTTAGCTCACAGTGTGCAGAGGTTTCAGTCCATAGTCAGCTGGCTCCAAGGCAGAATGGCATGGCAGAGAGGTATCAAAGAGGAGAAACAGTCCAAAGCAGGGAGGGCAGGAGGCAGAGAGATCAAGGGAGGAGGAGGGAGACAGACCCTGTCAGGCCACACCCCAGTGCCCACCTCTTCCAACCAGCTCCAGCTCCCAACATCACACCCAGCTGTAAACCCACCAGTGGACTAATCCAGTGATGTGTATCACACCCCATGATCCAATCACTTCCCAAAAGCCCAACCTATGAGCATGTGAGGGTTTGGGGGGACATCTAGGTATAAACTGCAACAGGCCTACTTATCCAGCATTAGAAATCTGGATAATGTGTAGCACCATAGAAAACAAAATCTTAAACTTAAAACATGAAGCATATGAATTCTAAGTAAATATAGTTTAAGTCAGCTAATATTATGAAAGCAAAGTGCTGTGAAATAATGTCTATTATGGAATAATTTCTATTAAACTTAATAGTGTTCCCAGCTGTGAATTGGAAACATTTTTAAAGTGTTTTTTTCCTTTTTTTCTTCCCAAGAATGGCACCAAGAAGAGCCCAGCGTCTACATGGTGATCGTGGGTCCGGAAGTAAGTCCCTGTGCTGGGGTCTTGTCTCCGCTCTCTCTGCTTTTTTATACTTTTGATGTATTTTCTAAAATAGTTTACGTTACTCATCTTGCTAAGTGGGCTTTCTTCTCTTTTTTTTTTCTCTGTTGGTTTTATGAAACAGGGTCTCAGTATGTAGCCCAGGCTGGCCTCGAGCTCACTATGTAGCCCAGGCTGGCCTTGAACTCTCAGTAGTCCTCCTGCCTCAGCCTCCCGAGTGCTGAGATCACAGGTGTATGCTACCACACCTGGCTCTTCCCTCATTTTTAAGTAAATGAAGTCAGTTTGCCTTTTAAAAAAGGCAACCAGACCAAGGTTAAACATCATTACAACTGCAGCTAATCTCTGCAGGTATTTACTGTAAAGAACATTATAATTAATCTTTACAACAAACTTACTGCTGCAAAGGACAACTAATAAACTCCCAGAGAAGCAGAGAGTGGTTGCAGAGCAGGGTCATTTCAGGTTGCGCGAAGGGAAGGGCTGACTTGGTGCACAGGGCACGTGTGGACCCATGTATCCTTGAACCTGAGTTAAGCTGCTCAGAGAGTGATTCGGGCCACAGCTGAGTCAGGGGCCTATGTCCCAGCCATGTGAGGGCCACTCCAGGGAGGTCGTTCAGCTTGATGATGGTGGCAGTTGCTGTGAACTGGGCTCCCGGATGGCCCCCGGCCGAGGCCGGTGCAGGTGGACATTTTCCAGCCGGGCAAACATTCCATTCCCTGTGTGCCCCCCAGGGAGCCGGGTGCACCACGCATCCCTTAGGAGCACCGCGAGTTTGCTCCAGGCACTTGGGAAAGGAAATCATGTGGGCAGCAGTTTCCTCTCCCAGTCTCTATGTGAGGGCCTGTGCCCCCCACACCCCTACACTGAAATCAAATCCATCCCCTAATGCGATGGCGCCGGCGGCCAGGCCTCTGGAAGGTGGCCAGGTCAGGGGTGGGAGCCTCGTGGAGGAATTAGGGTCCTCACAGGAGGCCCACAGCTCCTGGCCCCTTCCACCACTCGAGGACGTAGGAGAAGGTGACTTCTGGGCACCGGAGGAACCTGGCTGACCCCGAGTTTGCCGGGCCATGGGTGGTCAGTGTCAGGTGACTCAGCGCCTGCTTTAGGGTGTGTGGCTCTGGCAGCCCAAATGGGCTGGGTGGTCCCGCCTGCGTGGGCAGGGGAATCCCCCCACCACACCTGAACCCCTCTCCTACCCACTCTGTGAGCGTCACACGTGGACGTGTGTCGCCCTGTCACTCACTTGGCACAGGGATGTACCCAAAAATCCCAGCAAGCAAGGTTCTGCATAATTTCTCTGAGCCTGTCCGGCCTTCCTCCTGTGTAGTTTCTCTAGTTTTCCAGTTCCCAAGGGACCAGGAAGCAATCAGCACTTTCCTGTCTTCTCCAAGGCTTTAGGAAATAAACATTTACATGGAAAGAGGCCAGAGAAGCCGATAAAAGCATCCAGGGCGAGAATGTGTGGACTGCATCAGATGTCACATAGGAAGAGTCCTCCTAAATCCACCAAGTGTGTTTGGTACAGGCACACATGTGCACACACAATACATGCTCACACCACACGCACACGTGCACAGACACACCCAAGTGCCAGCCTTCTGGGAGCAGCAAGCTCATCCCCAGTGCAGTAATTAACATTGTGTCCCATGGTGGCAATCATTGTTTTCTTTTTAATTTTCTTTCCATCCTTTGAAGAGCATGACTGGAGGAGAAAGTTTCAGTCTGAAGCTCAAATTCTTGCTAACCAAGGAGACAGCTTCAGGCTTGGAGCCACAGGCTGGCAAAGGCAGGAAGAATTTCACACCATGGTTGTCTCTTTCCTGGTTTTTATTTTTATCACGATGTTCTACTTATAGCACGTGATACACTTTCCAACTAGGAACTCCCCCTTTAAAGATAAGTTAAAGAGACCCCATGGCAAATGTTAAAGAAGCAGGCCAGCAGATGGCTCAGCTCTCAGACGCCACACATGCGGGAGCCGGCCCAGCAGCTGAGATCGGGAAGCGCTTCCCCGAGTGTCGACAGAGGCGGCAGGTCTCCGCTGGAGTCCCCTACATCAAGTTTCCTCTCCAGAAAACCCGTGGGGAGCTGGCGAGTGGGGGACACGGAGAGCACCAAACATGCAGCAGAAGCCTCTCGGGGAAGTCAGACTGGCAGGTGCGGGAGGGGTCGGCAGGAAGGAGGAGGAGCCTCAGAGCACAGAGCCCCTGAGCGAGTCCTGGCCTCACTGCCACCTGGTCCCCGAGGAGCAGCAGCGGGTGCTGTCGGCCATCCTGGCTCCTTCAGCTGCACTCTGTGAAAAACAAGCCGTTCCTGCTGTTTCCTTCCGGAGCATACTGCTGGTTCCGCGGCCTCTGTTTGCCTATTACTTATTCATTTTGACACTGAAGACTGAACCTGCAGTTGTTCTACCACTGAGCTATACCCCCAGTCTTTTTTATTTGAGGCAGGATCTCCTTAAATTGTCTAAGACTCAAAGTTGCAATCCTCCTGCCTCAGCCTCCCCATTAGCTGGGATTATAAGCAACTACCGCTGCAACTGGCTGTTTACCTGTTTGGATTTTTTTGGGTACCAGGGATAGAACTCATGACCTTGCACTTTTGAGGCAGGCATGGTGCCACTGAGCTAAATCCCTGGCCCTACCTCTTTGTTTTTTGAGACAGAGTGTCACTATGCAGTCCAGGCTGCCTTGAACTCATGGCAATCCGCCTGCCTCCCAGTGCTGGGATCACAGGTGTGCGCCCACACCCAGCTGTGTTCTTGTTTTTGAAATACTTCTTTTTCCTCCTCTTGGGACCTGGGGGAAGGCAGAGACTGCGGTATCCCTCGCGGGGATGAGTCCCGCCAGGCAGGTGCCTGCGCTCTGCACTCGGGTGCTGGGTGTTACCCGGGAGAGAAGCTGCAGCCCAAGGGCTGCTTCAGGGTGGGCGTGACCGTGTGTTACCAGCAGGCCGCTCCAGGCTGGCCCCACCTTCCCCGCGCTGAGCACCAAGTGACTGTGCACACCTGCATACCTTACACGATGCCCATTTTCTTCCTTTCCTCTTCTTTCTTCCACCTTCTGGAAGGATGCACTCACTAGACGGTCCTGAGCCCAGTGTGTGGCATGGCCTCGTGAGCAGCAGCCAGGATCAGGGTAGAAATGGAGGCTGGAGCCGCCCCTGTGCTGCAGCCCAGGGGACAGAGCTTCCTTTCCTAGACTAACCCAGAGTTGAGGGGGCACTGCTTATATAGAGCAGCAGAGGGGCAGGTTCATCTGCCATTGGTCCAAGCTTGAGACTGACGATTGGCCCAAATTCAAGGCCGCTGATTGGTCCAGGCTTGAAACTGTTGATTCTCCCAAATTCAAGCCCGCTGATTGGTCCAATGTTAAGATTGCTGATTTGTCCAAATTCAAAGCTGCTAATGGTCCAAATCCAAGGTGGTTCAAAGTCAAGCCTGCTTCAGTCAGGATGGGCATGTCCAGGAGCAGAGGAGTGTCCAGGACAACCCCAGATGTAGCTGTCAATCAACCAGAGCCTGCCCCCTCTGACTGTCCACCTGCAGAGTGGGGGTGTTTCTGATGTGTCCCAGCTGGGACCCCCCAACTGGACTGCACCCTGGGGCCCCACAGCCAGCGCTGGCCCTGCACCACAGCCCAGTGAGCTCAGTGGCCGGTGGAGCAGAGGACACAGCAGAGAGAGGAGTCGCTGGAGAGTCTCTCCTCAGCTGTGCGCTCAGCTGTCCCTAGTCAACCCCTGAGCTGGCTTCCCACGACACACCTGTGGCCGCGCAGGCCCCCTGGCTCCAGGCTGGAGCACAACGAGGTGTCCAGACCCCGCCTGCTCCCCATGCTGCCTCGCCAGGCCTCTGCTGCAGCTGTGGGCCCAGCACCCGCCCACGTCCCTGCCGCTTCTAAGCTCTCTCTCCAAGCTCAGGGGAAACCGGCCCCACCACGAACCTAGACATCATCTCAGCATGCAGAGCAGGTGGAGACTGAATTTCTACGGCAGCCCGAAGAGCTACAAACCCTTCCGACAGCGGGTTTCCTTCTGCGCCTGTCTTTAGGACAGAATGTGGCCGTGCCTGGTCCGATGGTTCCCCCCGGCAGCGCCTCGTCTCGCTTGTCTTTCAGCTGTAGCAGTGGTGTCTGGCACACGCTTGGCCTCCAGCGGCGCCTGCGGTGTAGACGCTGTCCCCACGGCTCATGTCACCGTTCCCAGGTTCATGTCACCAAGCACAGCATTGAGATAAGAGGGGGGCGTGTGCCAGTGGCCCTCGGGACCAGTGGTGCCCCTTCCAGCCCACAGTAGGTGGTGACACAGTACACACATGTACACACACAACCTGCTGCACACATACATGGGGTAAGCCACTGTGCACACACTCACAAACTTGCATGGGCAGACAGACACACAGATACAGAAACATGCACATCCACACATGCACATGGGAGTTAACCTGCTGCCCCCATGTGCACGCAGCAGAGTAGCCCACTGCATACACACGTACACACTCACATGCACAGAAGTAACCCAACACACACACATATTCTGGGAAGAATCTGTATTAAACTCTGATTTTTTTTTTTTTTGGTATTGGAGATCAAACTCAGGATCTTGTGCTTGCCAGGCAGGCACGGCACCACTGAGCTACGTCCCTGGCCCTAAACTCTGATGCTTTTTAAAGATTTTGCCATGTTCTGCTATTGTGTTCCGTTTCATTTTTTTTCCTTGGTATCAGGAATCGAACTCAGGCCCTTCCGCTTGCCAGGCAGTCATGGCGCGGCCATGGAGCTTCATCTCGGCCTTGTCTGTGTCATTGTTGAAATGCTGCTGTTTACCCCGTACTTGGCTTTTCCATGGGCTGTGCGGCTGCGGTGACCTGGCCGCACTGGCGGGGTCTGCGTGCCCGTCGCCCCACTGGTGCGGCCCCAGGAGGCTGGTGTTCGTGCTGCGCCCCGGGGTGGACCTGCCCCCCGGGTGGGACCTTCTCCGCCTGTTTTCGACCTCCGCGCTCAGACTCGCTCAGACTCGCTCTACCGTCCTCAACGGTGAATTTCCCAAGCGCTGTTAATTTTCCGAGTCAAGCATTCAATGTAGCCTCGCTTCTGAGCCGAGCGAGGAGGAGCGTAAAGCCATTTTCCACTTGACTTTGAGCATTTACTGCAGGGTTGGGCCCTGTGAGCGGGTGCCGCTTTGAGGAGTGTGTCAGAGGCCCCGCCTCGGGCCGCATTAAGATTCTCGCTTTAGTGGCTGCGGCAGAGCGGGTTGAGCCCCTGCGGCTCACGGCTGCGAGCTTGGTGAGTGAGCCAGGCATCTGGAGGGTGAGGCCATCCACACCTTTCCCCTTGGTCAGAAGAGCCCAGCCTGCCGCCCGCCCGGGGGCGACTGCCGCAGCAGCGGGACCCTGCAGGCCCCCTCTCCATGAGCCTGTCCTCCAGGAGGCCCCAGGAGACGCCAGGCGGTCCGGTCCCCAAAGCAGCACAGATGCCTTCAGCCCGATGTCAGCGCAAGGACGTGACTGGAACCCAGGGCTGGGCCGCAGCTGTGGGGGTTACCGTGGGCCCGGAAGTCAGCCTCACACGACTGCCTCCCAGAAGGACAGGCGTCCCCGCTGCAGAGCCTCTGCGGCAGGCCACTCGGGGCTCGGCCGGGAGGAGGTGTGGACAGAAGTTGACTCGGTGCCCGCTGTCTCTGCCTCAGGAGTCACTCGGGAGGAGGGCACTGCACGCCCTCCCGGTGGATGGGACCACGGGGCTCTCAGGCTTGGCCCCCAGGGTCCGCCCACGCCCTTCCCGGGAAAGGGCAGGGTGCTCCCCTAGGTCTCCGGTCCGCCTGCCCAGCTCCACAGCACAGGGCTGCCCTGCCTTCGCGGCCACGCCCATCTGTGGGCGGGACCCAGGGCGGGGCCGCATCCCTTGCCGTCTGAAGGCGAGGCCGCGGCCAGGTGGGCCTGTGTCCAGCCTCTCTGCATCCACCTCTGCGTCCGCGTCTGTGTCCACGCTGGCTACATCTGCTCTGCTCGTCTGTCTGTCTGTAAACACAGTTGGCCAAAAGAATGCAGACGCGGGCGGGGGATTTAGCTCAGTGGTTCCGCCTCCTGCCTGGCAAGCGAAAGGTCCCGAGTTCCATCCCCATTACCAAAAAAAAAAAAGTGTAGGAAAGAATGCAGACGCGCCTCAGCAGCAGTCTGGAAGCCCACGGCCACCACTCTGAGCAAAGGTGACTTGTGTTAATCCAGGCTGTCTCCATGAATTTAGTACTAAATACTTACACAAGGTTTTCTTTTCCCAATGCATGCTTTTTTGGTGGACTCTATATAGACAGACATAAGTGAATCATATGACGGGCTGGGGTTTTTGTTTTACCTGGATACTGGGGCTGGGTGTGAGTCCTGTGGACGTTGCTACCAACCATTTCCCAGGGTCCCTGAGGCAGCCGGCCCCTCCAGTTTTCCTTTGAGTATCACCCTTCCGGTTTTGAATCCGCATTTATCGACTCTGCCAGCCGTCCACGGTGCAGCACAGCGGATGCTCCAAGACTGCGGTGTCCCAGTTGGCAGACACCATCCATGTGCGCATTTCTGGGCCAAGTCCTAGCGACACTGCCCCGGCT
The DNA here is from genome assembly GCF_000247695.1 of Heterocephalus glaber. Next base: position 26,345,569 of record NW_004624747.1, read on the forward strand.
GGGTCCCTTCCCATGTGGAGTCGCCCTTGTCACTCTCGTGGCTCCTGTGGCCTGGGCAGCACCATCCCAATGGCCACACGAGTTCCGCAGTCCACGTGCCAGAGGCTGGAGTGCGTGTTGCAGACTCTGGAGCTGGAGACAGGGTCTTCCTGACTCAGCCACCCTGGGCTGAGTCCCCCACTCTGTTAAACACTCGAGCTAAGAGAAGAGCCCCTGGCTCAGGTTTCTCGTGGAACTAAGCAGCCTCCAGCTCAGGGCTCGTCAGCCCCATGTGGCCCGGCTTCCATCCCCCATAAAGTCCCCTTCCATCTCCCATTTACCCACTCAGTAGGCAGTGTGCGTGGGCCCCAGTCCGGGGAACGTCCCTCGGGGGGTGAGGCGCATTTCTGGGAGAACACTTGGGTGGAGCAGGGCAGCTGCACGACTTTCCAGGTAACTTCTTCTGTGGGAGATGATTTCCCCAAAGCCCGGGACTTGGGACTATCTTCTGCTAGAAAATACACATGCTTGCAAGGAGGGCGTGAGAATTTTCTTTGCTGCTCATGATGCTTTCGCCTTTAAAAATTTCACATGTGCTTTTATTGCATAAAAATATCCACTCTGTCTTGTGCTTTGTTGTCCTTGGCTTCACTAAGAGATTTGAAAGTTAACAGAGGTGGGAGATGAAACCAGCAACACTTAATGCAGTTTCTCATTTCATCTTAAGGGATGTTCTTGGACTGTCAGCTGCATTTCAGTCAAAGTGCTAGGTATTTTGGCGAGCTTATAAAACTTGATTTGTTTCCTGGAAAAAGTATCATTCCCTGAATAGTTAATCAGGAGATGGATGCATGCTGATAGAATTAGAGAGATGGACTTCTCGCTACACATACTGTAAGTAAAATATTCATGTGCAAATTAATATAAGGAGCCTGGAGAAGGTTTTCCTTGGATGGCTTCTTTTACATTGCTAGGGTTAGGATGTGCTTTGGTTGTGTGGGGTGATCAGGCAGAAGGAATTAGAGGTGGGGTAATTGGAAATCATCACTTTAGCAGTGGTGCTCATGCACTGAACTGTGTGGCACGCGCTGTGAGGTTGGGGTCTGGGAAGAGGATGGGGCGAGGAGGCAACCCCAGGGTGGCGGGTGGCGGAGAGCTGGGGAGGAGGAGCCACTTCTGGGCAGGACCAAGGTGGACAGCGTCTCAGGGAGGTGCATTGCCTGCCCGGTGAGGACCAGCAGGTCTTGGACGGGGTGACGCTGTGGGAGAGGTCAGAACCCAGCAGGGACAGACAGGGAAGCTCGGTAGGTATCCTGTCAGCCACGTGAGCTTCGTGAGCTGTCCACGAAACCCACAGGGCAGAAACCACAGAGGCAGGGTGGGGGCCCTGGCTTGAAGAATGCAAGCTCTGCCTGAATATGAGTATCAGCTATGCCATCCCGGGGAAGTTACACAGCCTCTCTGGGCTTTAGTGTCCTCATGTGCAAGAGGGCAGTGAGGTCAGGATTCCTGCCCGAGCGAAGGGGTTGGCTGCAAAGGCTTTGCACGGTTTGGTGTGGGGGAAGTGCTGTTGAGAACTAACTCTTCAGGCACACAACAGTGATAGGAGGTCGCCGTTGGCTGTGAAGGTTTCCCTTTGGAGGTCTCTGCACGGCCTGTGCAGGCCGCTCACCCAGCGCCTGCTCGGGGACGTGCGGCTGCAGGGTGTGGATGAGACCAACTCCACCAGCCCCTGGGACAGCGCTCGGACATCGTGTCTCAGCAGTTTGGGGTCAGCAAGGGCACCTGAGCATTTCCTCTCGGGAGAGAGCAAAGTCCCTGGGCTGGTGGGACCCCCGTGTGACCTGTAGCTCGACGTAAGTGTAAATGAGAATGGAAATGTGGTCTGCCCCCCGACCCTCTCCTGGGCGTCTCAGGAGCTGGCAGACGACACTGATAGAAACGCACTTGCGCCCACTGCCCGGCCTCACTGCAGGGCCGTCTGGAACTCTGTGCTGTGCCTGCATCAATTTCAGATGCCTGTTCGTCATTCTGGGGCTGCGTTCCTCGCTGTCACATGGGCGGTGGGCACCGAGGCTGAGGTGCAGTGGAGCCCGCGGTGGCCGTGGGTTTGCAGGTGCTGTGATGTGCACCTCAAGGGGCCGGGGCTGGGGACAGTGCTGCTGAGGCCCCAGGCCAGAGGCCACGGAGCACCAGGCCCAGCTGCAGTCCACGCCCTGCAGCCCCTGGTCTGCTGTCTGCTCCGGGTCCGTGTGGGGCGGTGGCTGTGACTCGGTTTTATATAGATCCTCCCCAGCTGGGTCCCGACTGCCGCCCCGCCTGGGAGCATGGGAATGCGCGGCCCGGCCTGACTCCGAGGGTCAGTGCTGCTCGCGGGGCACATCTGTGACCCACCCACCGTACCAGGCTGGGGCTCTGTCTCCTCGCGGGGCGCGGGGCTCATGAACCTTGAAGGCCGATGGCCCTCACTGCTCTCTGTGCCTCACACAAGGCCGGCTTGAGACACGTGGCTTGCCAGGTGGTGGCGCACAACTGTGCTCCCAGACTGGGAGGCTGAGGCAGGAGGATGCTGAGTCCCACCCAGCCTGACCGCTCTTAGTGCCATAGTGAGAGCCTGTTTCAGGGTGACAATAGTGAAGACAGCTGGGTTGCGCTCAGTGTGAAGGCCTGGGTTCAGTCCGGTGCGCATTCTGCTGTGGTCCATTTCCAAAGCGCGAATGTCCGGCGTGTTCGGCCATCGCTCCACGCACGGCCTTGTCCCTCCTCTTTCTCCTTGTCTGGCTGGGTCACTGCTTCTCACTGTGTGGCTGGACACAGGGCACCGTCCCCTCCTGACCCTCTCCCTCCGGGGCTGCAGAGTCCGGCCCGCAGCACGACCAGGAAGTGGAGGAGGCGCTGGCTCTTCCTGCCTCTGCTGAAGTCCAGCCCTCTCCTTTCAGGTGGATCCAGTCTTCTCCAGGGAAGTGAGAGCCCGCGTGCAGAGGTAAGGGCGGGAGCGGGGAGCGGGCAGCGCGCAGAGGGGGCCGAGGGCCGTGCTGACACCAGCGCTGCCTCAGCTCGTCCTCCCAGAGGTCCCAGAGGCCGAGGCCTGTGGGAGATGCTGGAGGCGTGATTGCCACTGGCCACGTTTACACCATCGGCCCGACTGGAAGGGTGGTGGAGAGGCCCCACCTGGCACCTGTGGGGCGGGGGAGGGGGAGATGCCGCCACCGCCTCTGGGGACCATGGGCGTCTGGGCATTGAATGCCCACTGCCTCTGCCTGCAGGGACGGAGACCTGCCGCTGCTCCTGCGGACATCTGTGAGCAGCACGTGAGGTCCACAGCGGCCTTCCCGCGGGGTCAGGGCTGCTCCTCTGCCCCTGTCCCCCGCTTCAGGTGCCATGGTGACCGCAGCACCTCAGCCAGGCTCTTCAGGCAGGGCTGCTCGGCTCCACCCCGGAGGGCGTGGCGCCCGCGCCCCAGGACACAGCTGTGTCCCCGACAGCGAAGGCTCTGTGTCGTGTGGGGAGCCCCGAGTTGAGAGCTCGTGGGGAGGCGGGACGGAGGGATACAGGAGAGAGGCAGAGCGAGGCGGGGCACCCTGGCCGTGGGCAGGCCGCCTCCTTCACCTGCTCCCCAAGGCGGCGCTGTCCCCTCCGATTACCTTTCCTGCTGCCTCTATTCATAGTTTTAGAATTATCTGCAAAGACTGAATTCTTAGGAAACTTTTCTCCATCACAGAGTGGAGAGGGCAGAAAGCATCACTGCAGCTCAGGTGCTGCTCGTACTGTGCACGTGCAGAGCAGAAACAGCTGTTGCTGTCCCAGTCCATCACCGGGATTCTGACTGCAGGCTTCTCACCTGCGCTGGCTCCCTCACTGAAGCCTCTGTCAGCAATCCTTCCTTCCTCCTCTTTCCTCCCTCTCTTTCCTTTCCTTCCCTTCCTTTCCTTCTCTTTCCCTTTTCTTCTTTCCATCCTTCTTTCTCTTGTGGTGCTGGGGATTGAACCAGGGCCTTTGCTCTGAGCCACACCCTCAGCCCATTTTCATTTTTTTTATTTTGAGTCAAGGCCTCAGCAAGTTGCTGAGTTGCCCAGGCTGGCCTTGAACTTGGGATCCCCCTGCCTCAGCCTCCCAGAGTGCTTCGATGGCAGGCATGCCTCACCACACCTGGCTAATGATGCTTACTTTTTGATCTGGAGCATTTCTCCCCAAGTCACCCTGTCACTCCTGCTGCCCCTCTCCACGAGCTCACTGCAGTAACCCACTGTCCACCCCTGTCTTCCAGGGCCCTCGGGGTGCGGCTGCTCGGGGAGATGCCGCAGGGGGACCTGCACGCTGCCCTGAAGAGCTGTTCTGCGCTGGTGAACAGCTCCCTGTCGGAGGGCATGTCGGCCGCCATCCTGGAGGTGAGGCAGGCGGGCGCCCCTGTCCTGCTCGGCTCCTCTCCCCGACAGGTGCCTTCCCTTGCCAGGGCCGAGCAGGAGGCACAGCGTGGTCTCAGGGTTTACAGTTCTCTGTGAAGCCCGGATGCAGAGCTGCCGTTCACTCCCTGTGCCACTTCCCAAGCTCGCTAAGGGATGAAGGAAGACAGGCTCTGCCTCTGAGAGGAGGCACCAGGGCGGGACAGGTGGGCACAGGAAGCAGGATGGCTTGCCCTTCCCTGGCTCTCCCGGTCTGCTGCACTGCAACCCCAGGGCCTGAGTGAGAGGGGGTATCCCTGTGCGTGGGGACCAAGGGGCACAGCCAGGTCGTCCTGCCCACTGGTCCCTGCAGTCCCGTCCTCTGTTCTGGCCAGAAATCGCTCCCGGTCCCGCTCTGTGCCTTCTGTGTGTGGGTCGGGCTGCAGAGAGAGCCCTGCTGGCCGTGCCCACTCCTGGGAAGGCCCAGCTGGTATGTCCCCTTTGCGTATGACCGCCTGGAGCACCTGAGGGCACCCAGGGCTCAGCTCCCCGTCCAAGCCACGTCCAGCCTGGCTCTCCCTGTTGAGGCATGTGGGCACTCGGAGTCTCCGGCAGCTTCCCACAGGGACAGCGCACACAGCACACGCTGCACACACACGTGATAAAGCCTGCATGGAAGGGAGGCCGCCTGGCCATCGGACCCCAAGTCCCTCGAACCAGCGTCCCCAGTGTTTCCAGAACCTCTGATATTTTCTTTTAATCTGGCATCATTCAAAACCACAAATGCGAGGGGGTTGGTAGAAGCTGGGCCCCTGCCCCATGGGCCCCACCAGGTGCTCTGTGGCCTGGCTCTGTGAGGCCTTTGTCTTCATCCAGTCACTGCCCGGTCTGTGACGGTGCCGACCCACACTGTTCCTCCCACGACGGTCACGGACCAGGACACACTGCTCTGCGTGGAGCTTTAAAATGTGCTTCCAGGGTGCCAGCCAGTATTGGGGTGGCTGCCCACGTGCGCCTTTGCATGTAAACGTGTGGTTTGTCCAACCCCTGAAGAAAGGGGCAGAGGAGTCGGTGACCATGTGACTCGTGTCCACAGCAGCCCGTGCACCAGGGGGCCGTCAGATCCTCACGCTGCAGGCGAGCAGCTGTGAGGTGCCAGCCCGAGATGTCGACGCCAGCTCCTTCTGAAATCTTCCAAAATAACCTCTGGGCAAAGGGTTTGAATGACGCTGATTTCAGAGGAGTGTCGAGGGGGCATCTCATCAAACCGATTCAGACATGGGCAGCCACGATTCATCAGGAGTCCACGCACGCCGCTCCAGAAGGGAGGGGCCTCCCACCTCTCGGATTCTGCTCCATTGTCCCACGGGAGCATGGAAAAATCCTGTTTGCTGGGATGTTTTTCACTGATAAGCTCCCCAAACCACTTCAGCTGGCTGCCTGGCAATAGGGTGAAGACTCCGAAACACACATGTTTCAAACTTGGGTCTATCGAGCCAAGTCCGTACATTGAAGAAACGTGCGGAATTATTTTCTTATCTGTCTTCCTAAGTAGCTCTGCCTCTGTCGACTCAGCACACACACTGACACACACACAATGCACAGACACATGGACACACTGATGCACACACTGACACGCGTACACACTGACACACACACAATGCACAGACACATGGACACACTGATGCACACACTGACACGCGTACACACTGACACACACACAATGCACAGACACATGGACACACTGATGCACACACTGACACGCGTACACACTGACACACACACAATGCACAGACACACACAGACACACTGATACACAGACATGCACACACGCGGACACACATAAACACGGACACACATAAACACAGACACACACGCTGGCACACACAGACACGCGTACCCACAGGCACGCACACACAGCGGTGTTCAGAGCAGTGTACATGCCCACACATGCACACACATGTACCCCGCCGTGTGTCCACACTACTACCTGCAGTTGCAATCTGTTCACACTTGCATTTTCCTCCTCCCACCGATGAACCTGGGTCCCAGGAATGTCGGCCGAGAACACAGTGCATGTGACCTCACCTTTTCAGTGATTGCTTATCGGCAGCGGCCTGAGACTGGCTCTGGGACACCCCTGTCTGGGTGGGGAGCGTGTCCCTCGGTCACTGTGGGGTGTGCCCTGCAGTCAGCCAGGTGGCTAGGCGGGTGGCGCTGTCACACTGCCCCTCCTGTCCCCAGCTCTGTCCTGAGAGGCAGCCTTGGAGCCTCCTGCTTCGGCCCGGGGCACGTCTCTCCTCTCCACTCTGCCACCCTCGCTCTGTGCACCCCGGATCTGTCCGGGCTGTGGCCCTTAGCCATCTTGTGCTCCCCTGGGTTGGCCCTGTTGTCCCTCCGCAAAGCCCTTGGGACTTTCCTTCATGAGATCCTCCCGGCTGTTTTGGCCCGAGCTGCCCGCTGCCTTCTTCCCCAATCTTGAACCCACAGGATGCAGGTGGGACTCGGAGAGAAGCTGGGAGACCCGCTGCAGGCTGGCCAGGCAGCCGGGCATGGTTTAGTCCTGGGTGACCCGAGGGTGGGCACCACAAGGCCGTGGGAACAGGCAGTAGGGGCGCCAGTGCACTGGTACCTGGGCCGAGGAGACACACGGGCTTGGGGCCAGGGCTTGGTGAGTCTGAGGCTGCCACTCTCACGGTGCTGTGTACACCTCGGACACTGACTACCCTGACTGCAGGGGCTTAATCCCTACGGAGCATGCACCATGTCCCACCCTGCTCCGAATGGGCCCTTGCCCGAGTGGCTGAGGTAGGGAATGACATGTTTCTGAAAGCCAATGACACTGCTTAGGACAAAAGTTTTTTGAGACAGGGTCTCACTGAGTCACTCAGGGTGGCCTTGAACTTGCCCAAGAGCTGAATTAGGGGTTTGCTGATGGTGGAGCTGGTCCTGCTTCCATACGCGGGTGTAAAGGGTCCCCTGTCCTCTGGCAGGCACCTGCACAGAGCAGGCCAGCCCAGGTGCCCATAGCTGAGGGAGAGCCGCTGCAGGCCGGGCAGCTCTGTGCCCCTGGGTCAGGTCCCCAGTCTGCAGAAGGAGCAGGAAAATGTGGCCCCGGCCATGCCATGCTCTGCTTCAGGTGTCCTGTCCTGGTCTCCGGGCCAGCAGGGGCCAGGTTGTGGGACATCACGTGACAATCCCGACCTTCCGCGGGGACAGCTGCCTCAGGAATAATGGGAGCCACAAGTTGTGTCTGCTTTGCCCTCTGCCTGCACACCACTCCCTCAGTCCAGGTGCCCATGGTGAGACAGAGTCCCCCTTGGGGGTAGGAGTGGTGGTCACCAGACATGAAGGTGCCGAGCAGCCCCTGGAGGGTCAGGGTCACTCACAGACGAGCTTCCCTGTGGCAGTCGTGATGTCGGCAGACCTTTCCCTTCCCACAGCTTCCAAACGCACAAAGCGGCTGAAGCTCAGATGCTTGGGGAGACGCAGTGCTGGGTGGCGAGGGCTGAGCTTTGAGTTGCAGGAGCCCGGCCAAGCCGAAGTCTCTGCGGGCTGGACCTGCTGGCTGTGGCTGAGCCCCTAACGGCCTCTCCTCTCCCCCTCAGGCCATGGATCTGGGGGTGCCCGTGCTGGCCAGGAACATTCCCGGGAACGCTGCCGTGGTGACGCAGGAAGTCACGGGGCTGGTGTTTGCAGACCCTCAGGTGAGCCCTGTCCACTCGCGCCCTGTGCATTTCCCATGTGTGGAGGGCACCCGCCCTGCTGCACCACACCTAGTGACCTCGGTGCCCCAGGTGCAGCCTGAGCAGCCATAGCTGCTGCCCTGAGTGCCTGGGAGGTGTGGCCAGGGAGGAGGCCAAGGGAGCTCAGATCTGCCCTGGCTCCCGTCCCTGAAACAAAGGTAAGAATCCGTGCACCCTCGGGTAGGAGGAGAAGCACGCATGAACATCGGAAAACAAACCAGAGGCAGTGCAGCCGGCGGGGGCTGTGGGTCTCGGCCTCCCTGTGACCTGTGGGCCGGGTGCCTCTCGGCCTCCCAGGAAGCCCACAGCCGCGCTGCCCTGTGTGAGGCGCCACTCGGTTCCTGGATCCAGGGATGCACTCGGTGCACTCCCAGTGCCCGCTACATTTGCGCTTGAGACCCTTGGCCCACGCCCTGGCCCCGCCCCCTGGGCTCGGAGCAGGAAGGAAGGCGGACCCAGCGGTGCGTTGGTCAGCACCGTGGGCTCAGCACAACCAGACTCCCCGCAAGGGCGCCTCCCAGACGTGAGAGCGGGCTTTCATTCAGAAACACAGGGAGTTAATTTTAAAGATTATAAGGACTCGGACATTTGAAAACTCAGTCGTTAAAATGTCCCATAGTAGATGCTGGGTCCAGGTTGGCTTCCCTTTCCTGAAATATAATCATAGGTCACTCCTGTCACTTCCAGCTTATTGCAGTCACAGGTTTGAGCACAAATGAGGTGCGGGTTGCTTCTTGGAGTGGAGGAAGCCTGTGCTTGCTGTCCTCCGAGGCGGCTGTGACAGACACTGCAGCCTGGGGTCAGCAGGGACCCGTGAAGGACCACTGCCCGTCTTTGTGCCAGGTCCGCCTGGAGCCCAAAGAGTGCAGAGCGGAGTGTGAGGCAGCTGCAGGGCACTTGGTGGGCCACCGAGGCTTACTGCTGCCAGTAGCACAGCCTGTGAGGACCAGATCAGCGGATCAGCTTAGGGCAGCGCCAGCCAGACAGCACGGTCTTGTGCTACACGGTGATGTCCCATCCCTGAGGACAGGGTCTGGTTACTCTCAGGGCAGTTTTGGTGCAAATCCAGAGTCTCGGGGAGCAGTGGTCCCTGAGGCCTGCTGCTCCCAGTTTACTGCAGATGACTTCTGATTCCAACACTTTGGTGTTAGTTTTACAAAGGATGTTTTAAGAAATAGAATGTTTCTGGTTTCACCTGGGCTGGGCTGCATTTCTTAACACTCTGAAATCATGTGCTAGACAGGATGTCGCACACGATTTGGTTTTCTTTTCTTCGTTGTCGCGATCTGACTTTACCCAGTGCAGGCTGGGAACTAATGCTTTAAAAACAAACAGACGCTTTCCCCAAGTCCGGGACTGTGGCTGTGTTCGGCCAGGGAAGAATGACCTTACCCATGGGGTGGCTGTCAGCCTTGGAAAGATGAATTTCAAGTCCGTACCCACCAAGAAGTTAGCACCAGCATTTCATCTATTAACGGGTGTCCATGGCAGACCAGTGGGCTTGCAAATTAAATGTATAAAATATGTATATACTGTAAATAATATACGGATGACCATGAACGCTCCTTAGGTCCATGCTAAATCTAGAGCTAGTAGTTCTGCTTCAGCTTTTATTCCTTAATTGAGACCATAAAGACACTTGACCTCTAAAGGCAGGCTAGAGGTCACAGGCAGAGGCGTTCAGGGCGGGGGGATGGGGGCACACAGAGCCGTTTGGGCAGCGTCTGGGAGTGCAGTGGGGACCCAGGTGGCAGCCAGCAGGCCGGAGGCCCTGGTCGCACGCCTCACGGGGCTGGATTCGCCCACATCGCGGGAGCCTAAGGGATGAGCCTGTGCCTGGTTAGCTGGTCACCCTCAGGCCTGTGGCTCTGCTTGGCCACGGCCACTTGGACCCACAGAACCCAGGAGACATGGGAGGTGTCCTCCGCCGTGGTGGCGGGTGGCGCCAGGGAAAAGCACATGCATCTCACTGGCGAGGCTGGAACCGCCCACAGCGTTTCCTTTCCCTGAAGCTCCAGAGGCTGCTGGGGCCGGGAGTCCGGGGTGTAGCTCAGGAAGGGCAGCTGGGGATCCGCCCTCGGGAGCCAGCTGCTTGGCGAGCAGAGTGCAGGCCAGGCGTCCCTCCCCAGCCCTGAGCGGTGTCCCCACATGGCAGTGAGCTCAGGCATGCATCGTGTGTGGCCATCCTGCCTCCCCTGGCCCTGCCGTCCCCCTCCTTGTCCGCTTCCCTGGCTGCCGCCCTCCCTGCTGTCCTCCCTGTCCTTCGCCCTGCGCCATGCTGCCTGCAGAGCTGCTTACGGGTGCCCAGCTGCTCCCTCGGCCGCCGTGCCCTGGACCTCGCACACCAGCCCGGCCCTGGGGCTCCAGCTGTCCCTGCAGCCAGGCCCGGGCAGCGCCAGCCCCACGAGCCTGCAGCTGGAGGTGAAGCCCCTGCTGGCTGCTGTTCCCATAATGCGGAGGAGACCGAGGGAGCCCATTTGGAGGGCCACCGACGCAGACAGTGAGACCGAGGCCGACTTTTCAGACCCTGCAGTCAGACACCCTCAGCCTGGAAGGCAGGATAATCTGTTTTCACACCCAGATCCCTGGAAACTGATTGAAGTGCAGCTTTCCCAGCCTGCTCAGCATCGATTTTTCATCACTGCAACAATCCTGTGATTTCTCCTCTTAAGAGTTGAGCTATTTTCCTGTGTATTTTACAGCTGCATTTTATAGCTTCAAAATTAAGATCCATTTGCCATTTAACAGAAACTGTGAATCTATTTTCTCGCTCGGGGACAGACTCCTGAAGGGTTGCTAGAGCCTGTGCTGTAGGAAGATACTGTTTGTGTTTTAGGCAACAGTAGAAAAATAATTTGGAATATTAACAATGATGACAGCTAACATTTAATGAGCGCATGTTATGTCCTTCTCCCTGTCCTTAGTGTTCCACATGATCAGCGTGTTTTTAAGGGTGATTTCTCGTTCTTTTTTATTCCTTTATTTATTGTTTGGATTTTTGAGACAGGGTCTTCTTATGTAGTTCAGCCTGGCCTTAAACTCACCATGGAGCCTGGCTGGCTTCGAATTTGAAGTGATCCTCCTGCCTCAGCCTCCAAGTGCTGGGATTATGGGTGTGCACCACTGCGCCTGGCAGTTTCTTGTTCTCTAACAGCAGTGACTTTGGTGTCAGTCAGCAGTCCAGGTGCATTGGGCCACTGTTGGCCCCAGACTTTGGCCAGCCAGGCGAGCTCAGGCAAGCTCAGGCTTGAGTTTTCTGCTTGAAATCTGAGTGATCCTGGTCGTGTTTCTTGTCACTCATCTGAAGATGGAGGTAATGAGGTGTCTTCCGTGGCTCGCCCTCGGCAAGGTGGGAATGCAGGGCAGACCGTGTGGCCCGAGAAGAAGGCAGCCCAGGTCTGTCTGCAGGGACTTGTGACGGGCGGGGGGGGACGGGGGGCAGCATGCTGCTCATTGTGACAAGCTGGGACACTTGTGAGCTCAAGGAAGATCAGGAATCACCTGTCACTGTCCCGATGGGGTGCCTGGGATAGCCTGCTGGGGGTGTGGACCACACAGTGGCTGGGGCATTAGGGAGCCAGTGTTGGGGTGAATCCATGGGGCCCCCCAAAGACTCCTGTGCATGGTCCCTGGTGTAGCTGCATTCAGAGGCAGGGCTTTGGGGCCATACTTGAATGGTGGGTTCCAGCCAAAGGCACTGATGGATTTGCAGTTTGCCGGTCTCTTTGGGCGGCGTGGAGACAGGAAGAGCAGCCCTGCTGAGGGCCTGGTGCTGGGTGGACCCCAGGCCCTCTCTGTCTGCCTCCTGTCCACCACGAGGCAGGCAGCTTTCCTACCACACACTCCCTGGTGTGATGTCCTGTCTCACCCATAGGGCCAAGCGACCTTGGGCCGAAGTAACCCTCCCCTCTTTAAGCTTCGTCCCTTGGGTGTTTTGTGATGGTGACAGACTGCCAGCCAAGGCAGACAATCACTGCTGAGTTCTCCATTCTGTGTGACTTAAGAGATCCAGCCCACTAAGGCCAAATCAGCTCACTTAAAATAAAAACACCTGGGCACCATGGCGTACACCTGTAGTTCCAGCACTCAGGGAGGCTGAGACAGGAGGATTGCTACAAGTTTGAGCCCAGACTGGGCTATTAGTGAGTTCAAGGCAGCCTGAACTACATTGTGACACCCTGGCTCAAAAACAGAACAGAACAAAACCAAAAAGGAAAAAACAGAAGATACATATTTTAATGTCATATTTGATTTAACTCAACCCTTCCAAACTTGTGCCTTTTCAAGCTAATCAACATCAAGATCTGCGAAGCAAGCCAATTCTGTTATCATAGGAAGCCTTGGAAATCCTGCTTGGGCCTGGCCCTTGAGCCAGTCTCACTTTGGAGAGGAAGCGTTGATCAAAAGGCCCAGTTTGCATCTAGCTCTACACAACTCTCAGCCGAAGAAGCAGGTTCACATACCAAGCTTGTTCTGAATACAGTGGATCCTTGGTTTTCCAGCATAATTCGTTCCAGAAACATGCTTGTAATTCAAAGCACCTGTCCATCAAAGCGAATTTCTCCATAAGAAATCATGGAAAGGGGGCCCGGGATTTGGCTCAGTGGTGCTGCCGCCTGTCTCAAAAGCATAAGGTCCTGAGTTTGATCCCCGGTACAAAAAAAGAAAAAGAAATAATGGAAACTCAGATGATTTATTCCACAAGCCCAAATATTCATATGAAATTTGGTAATATAATACAAAATAATAAAGAAAATACAAAATTCAAAGAAAGACAAATTAACCTGCACTCACCTTTGGAAACCTTCGTGGCTGGTGCTAGGGAGGCAGCGGAGGGAGGCCGTGCGGGGCGGCTCCACTGCCAGCGGCGGGGTCACGGCTGTCTGCTGGCTCCGTGCGGCTTTCTCTTCCCCTGCAACTTTAACAAGGAGCCTGTCCAGGGACCTGCCTTTCCTCTTTTGAGGATGTCACAGAAGTGTGGCACTGCCTTGTCCTTAGACAGATTCATGGCTCACATGGCTGCAGCATTATTCGGGCGGTGATTTTCTACTCTATTTTGCACATTTTCCACATCTCCCTGATCTCACTTGAAGTGAGGGATCCCCGCCTTTTTCTCTTTCTCTGCAGAAGAGATCTGCTCCGTAGCCTCTTACTGAGGGGAGACTATCACCCCTGATTCCGCAGGGAGAGAGAGGGAGAGAGAGAACCATCGGCTCGGTTGTGATCATGTGACATTTGGCATCATTACTACTCGTATTGCAAGGCATCGATTTTTATCCACTTAACATTTAGTAAAAAGGTTTGCTCGTCTTGCTGAGCACGTTACTCGCCATCCATCCTTTTCCTGTACTTAAGAGGCTTTGGGCAACTGGATCAGTACCAGTTTTAGGGCCGATGTGAACCAGGGCGGTGTGGCTGGGGTGTAATAGCAGCGTCCGCGGTGGTGGACAGCGGCGCCTGGGAGGGGCCTGGACGGACCCTCGCAGCACTCACAGATCCTCAGGGTCCCCACAGGAGGGTGCTGTGGTCCCGGTCTGAAGGGCTCGGACCAGAACCCCAGGGAGTCTGACCCAGAGCCCAGCCCAGCGGGCCGAGAGGTCCCCCTGACTCTCCCTACCCGGGCACCTGTCCTCAGGATCTGTCTCAGTCCCTCTCTCTCCCACCTTGTCTGTCAGGGAGGGAAGGGCAGGGAAGGCAGGGAGGGGGCCCTGGGCTGCAGAGTCCGCGAGGTGCGGCAGGAGCAGGTCCAGCCACCAGGTGGGGCTCGCGCCTCGGGAACCGAGCCTCCGGCCTCGGCCTGGCCTCTGGGCCAGGAGGGCTGCACTCTTCCGGGCCAGCCGGGTCTGAAGTTCTGAGAGGAGGGAGAAGGCAGGCGGGTTGGCTCCTCAGCTCCTGGGCTGCTGCTCTGCCGCCCTCAGCGGTGAGCGCTTTCTGGGGGCCTGGCCTGGGGATAGGCAGGCAGGGCCCAGAGTAAGGAAGTGGGGACCCCCAGTTCTCAGTGGGCCAACAGGGGCTGGGCAGCCTCTGCCACCTGGCGATGCTGCACCAGCCGGCTCAGCTCTGGTCCCAGCAAGGCCGCAGGGCCCGTGCACCCACTCCGCTCCGCAGGCTCTGGCCTGGCCAGACCCCTGCACCTGGCTCTGCCTGCTCTGAGGCCAGACTCCCTGGCTTAACTGACATCGGAGCCCCTGTTCCTTGGGGACCTGCCGGGAGCTGCCTCGGGGAGCCGCAGTGCCTTGGCTGCCCGTGCACTGCTCTTTCCCTCCTGGAGGCACTGAGCAGTCCCGGGGCCACCTCTTCTCCCCAGGCGCCCCTCCCTGGGCTCCCTCTGGAGCACGCTGGGGCTGCTGCTGCTCTCAGCTCCTCCGCGCTTCCCGTCTGGGCAGCGGACCAGGGGCTCCCTGGTCCTTGGCACCGAGCTCAAGGACACCCGGAGCTTGGTTCCTTTCCTGCCGCTTAGTGACACGTGGCCTTGAACAGGTGTCTGCTTCCTTCCTGAGCTTCCATAGTAACAGTACCGCTTCCCTCCCCTTCCTGCAGTTCTAAAATCCAAAACCAGCACCTCAAAAGCTCTTTTATTTTTCCCAGGTCTGGGGCTGACACTCCAGGGTTTAGCCTGCTCGGCGCTGTAGCCGGCTGGGGCTGGCCGGCCATCTCTGCATGTCCTTCCTGTCAGCGGAGGACAAGGCCCCTGGGCACAGGTCTCGAAGACCCACGCCCAGCAGGGGTCACGCAGGTGCTGGCCAGGCCAGAGCTGGTGTCTGAGCCCAGGGAGGTGCGGGATCAACGGAGAGCTCCCTCCCAGCCTGGGCCTTTCTCCCCACTCCAGGGCTCAAACACCAGCACTGGGTGCACGACGCCTAACCCGGATCTCTCTTGCTTTATTTAGGGATTTTTTCTTCAGATTTCCTCACTGAGAGGCAAAAAAGATGATTTTTATCACAACCTATTCCTACACACTCTATCATTCAGGATTTTGTTGTAAAATGGCCTTACAGGTTGTAGAGATAACATGCAGGGGCTTGGGTTTGGGCCAGAGTCTCTGCATTAGATAAATCAAAGATATGAACAGCAGCATAAAATAATATACCAAAGCCATCGCCTCTCAAATAATTTTAATAGGAATGCTGGTCTGCCACGCGATGGGAATAAATATGTTACGTTTTTATTATGAAAGGAACACCAATTTACTCTAAAACGTATACATAATACATAAAAATATAATTCTACTCTCATAAATGCTGCTGTTTATACTGCTAGCTGTAAAAGGCATTCAACGTTTAATTAACAGTAATTTTGAGGCTACGTGGACATTGCTTTTAGGCAGCACAGCACTGTACATCAGCCCCAGGCTCCCGTGCCACACTGGGCTTCCCTGGGCTTTTGGGCTGCAAGTCCCCGTAGCTGGCTGTGTGAGGCTCTGCCCTGAGCTCTCCTCTGTATTAGCCCGTCTACTCCTTCTGAGGCGGGGAAGCGGGGCTGTCTTCACCCTGACGGCCAAGGACCCCGGTCACGGGGAGCACGACGAGCCTGTCACGCCATGATGGCAGGCGAAGTAAACTGGCTGCGGCTCACACACAAGCATGATCAATAATGAATGTTCCCCTCCTCTCCCTGAATGCTCTTTAGTACCAAAATATTCTAGTTTTCCTAATTAGGAAGGGCTTTGATATTAAAACTGGCTGGCGGGAGCCTTCCCCTTACTGCACTCTGTCTGTGAGCATCAATAAATAACGAGCAGAGCAGCACTGTGGTCTGAGGCCCCACAGCGCCCGGGGAAGGCGAGGGATCCAGGCCCAGGCTGCCCGGCCTTCCTCTCCAGCGGCTGTGGCCCTGGGCTGGTCACTCCCCCACGGACAAGGCCACCTTGTGTGCACAGCGCCCCAGCAAAGCCAGGCAGTGGAGGGGACTCGCACCCAGGCCTGACCACGGAGGCAGAGCACCCTGCAGCAGGCGCCATGGGACCCACACGGCAGCTGTCCCAGGCTGGATCCCCGAGAAAGGCGGCCGTCGGGTCTCGGGCAGCGGTTGGCAAAGAGGGAGACACTCTAAATCCTGAGTCATCTGCACGTCATTGATCTAGGGAAGAAAAAGGGAGGGAAGGGTAACTGATGACGTCAGTGCTCTTCTCAGAGGTTCATTCCAGTGTGTGCACGTGTACGAACACATTTGTGTGTGCAGATCTGTGTGTCTGTACGCATATGCATGACCACGTGAGTGTATGTATGCGTGTAGGTGTATGAGCACATGTATGCATGTGAATCTGTGTCTGTGTGCATGCGTGGATGTGTGCACATAGATGTTGTGGCTGTGTGTGCACTCACCAGTGTTTACACACTTCAGTGTAATTTCTTTACCCCAATGCTTGCATTCACTCCCACCTTGGCAGCCAGCTTTCCAGTTGCTGGATGCAACCCCCGACACTCGTGACGTCAAGGAGGAGAGGTGTGTTTGGCTCCTGGCTTCAGGAGATGCAGTACATGGTCAGCTGCTCCAAGGCAGGGGGTCATGGCAGAAGAGTCTGGGGGAGCAAAGCTGCTCCGTTCATGGGGGCTGGAAGTGGAGCAGGGGAGCAGGGGCAGCAAGGACTAAAACACTAAGGTGGTACCCAAGGTCACTAGCTCCCAAGTCACCCTGCACGACACAGTCAGGTGCTCTCCTAACCTCTCAACCATGCTTAATCCAGGGAAGTTGCCAAATCAGAAGCAACTTTCACACCCCTCCTGAAAGCCTTTTGCTTTGGAAGGGGAGAAAGGCAGAGAGGGCGGAGACCAGGAGCTGTGCAGACCCCGACTTTTGCATACACTTGTGAGACCCCCCTACGCCCACTGAGTCTATCTTTCTCCTGCACTTCCTTTTCTGCAGGAGTTCATTCGCCTGGCCAAGAGACTAGTGCGTGACCCCATGCTGAAGAAAGAGCTCGTGGCCAACGGGAGGGTCTACGTGAGCAGGTGGCACTCCTGGGATGTGGAGAGAGACACCTACCAGCACCTGATTGGGAAGCTGGAGCGGGGCGCGGAGGAGTGAGGGGCACCCCAGACAGTCCCCAGGGACACCTGGTCCACCCCCACCTCCTGTGCGCACAGCTGCCCTCTGCAGGCGTCTCCACCTGGCCGGGCGCAGCTGCAAAGGGCTGGGCGGGCAGGAGCCACCTCACTCCCAGGCTGCTGCAGCACTGGCCGCTGACCCCAAGGCTGGTTCCTAAGCACCCACGACACAGACCTTGTCCGTGGCCAGTACCACCCAGTCCAGCTCCACCAGCAAGAGCCAGACTCGGGGAGGCCGTGGATGGGGCTGTGGCCGCAGACCCGACCCCTGTCCTCCGAGGTGCAGCCAGGAGTCAGAGCCGCGTCCAGGACAGGGAGGGGTTCTGGGGACCGCCATGTGGTGACTGCCTCTGAGCCTTACCTCTCCCAGTCTTGGGGACAAGGACGAGTGCCCCACAGGCCACAGACCTCTGCCCCACGGTGGGCCTGAGTGGGCCCAGTGGCCCCTGGCGTGGTGACCTGCACACCAGCACACCCTCCTGCAAGCAGTCTGTGTTACTGCATGGCACTCCAGGGCACGGGCACTGCGTGGCGAGGGCAGTGTCCTGCAGCCGCTTGCGATTCAGGGGTGGCAAGGAAAGTGCCCTGGCACGCGTTTGTGCAGACCCTGGGCGCGGGCAGGGCGAGGCCGGGATTCCCCTGCATGGCGCGACTTCCTGGTCTCCACCGTCCCAGTCTGAGAAGACAGCGGAGCCACATCTTGGTTTGAGAGGGCGCAGCCTCCAGTTACCCCGGTTCTAGGGTGCCTCAGGGCACCAGCGCCCTGGGTTCTGTAACATGGAACTCGCCCTGCGCGGGGGTTGGGCCAGTTGCGCTCCGGGAAGGGAGCCTGGCTCCTCCCCGCGCGCTGGCAGGACCGGGCGCTTTCTCGTGGCTTCCAGGGCTTGGCACTAGGAGGGTGGGACGGGGCCTCGTTCCTGGGAGGTGGCTCCTGAGTCGGAGTCCCCAAGGCACCCGAAGAGGAGGCCCCCTTGCCCCAGTGCTGCTTTTGTCCCCTGCGGGACAGGACAGACTCCCAAGCTCCGCTGTGCCCTGAAACCCGCACATGTCCAGGGCACCCGGGAAGCGTGGGCTGGCAGGGAATAAAGAGCCCCCTGGTCCTCATGCACGGGAGTCGCCCTGTTCTTTCCTGCAGGGGCCGCCTTGCCAGGGTCAGCTGCCCGCCCAGCCCCGCGCCGTTCAGGGCGTTGGAGCGGAGTTGCAGGGCAGCACAGCTCATGCCCCGCCGGCCTCACCCCTGTGAACCCCAGCGGCTGCTGGGAGGGGAGCGGGTCCCTGCGTTTTGGCTCACAGTTGGGGAGGTTCTGGTCCAGGGTCCAGAATGGGCCCCCCAAAGAGGTGGCTCCTCGGGTCCACAGGCCCCTCGAGGCCATGTTCCCCAAGCCCTCCCCCAGGTCCTGCCTCTGAAGGCTCCGCCCCAGCAGCACCTCCCTGGGGTCAAGGCCATACAGCCTGGCCCTTGGGCGACACTTACGGTCCACACCTGTAATCCTACCACTCTGGGAGGCTGAGGCAGGTGGGTCTCAAGTTTGAGCCCAGCCCATGCAATTTAGTGACTTAATGCGATCCTATCTCAAAAACAAAAACAAAACGAAAAAAAGGAAAGAAAGAAGCCTGGAAATTAAGTGTCGAAGCCCCTGGGTTCTGTAAGTCTACCTTGTTAAATCCCTTATATAATTGTATACACATTTTATACTAAGTCTGCTCCTCTAGTGAACCTTAACGGATATACCTAACGAGTGCAGTTTATAATTGTCAAAGAAAAACGTACTTTTTTTTGAGACGGAGTCTCACTATGCATCCCAGGCTGCCCTTGAACTCTTGGAGACTCTCCTACCTCAGCCTTCCTAGTGCTAGAATCACAGACATGCACCCCCATCCCCAGCTCATCAAAGAAAAATTTAAATAGAAATTAACAGTGCACTTGAACAATTATCAATTCAATTTGCTAATTAAAAGCAAAATTAAGATGACTTACTTTTTAAAAAAAAGATACAAACTAGCACAAAGGTGTGCAAATGGCACTTCCCAGTGTTCCAGTGTTTCAGCTGTTGCACAGCGGAGCAGACTCGGGCCTTAGTCACCCCTGCCCCCTCACCTGCCAAGGAGCCCACGAGCGTCCCCTGCTGACAGCCTCGGGTCACAGGACGATCTGGACAAAGACGGGGTTTCCACCAAAATCAAGGGGATTCTAGGAAAAGGCTGGGTTGAGCTTTGGGACTGAAGAGTGAATCCCACAATTGAGGAAATAGGTTCAGTCTGTTTAGCCACATCGAGTAATGCAGGTATTGTTGGAATGATGAGAGTCAGGTCGAGAAGTAGTTCACGCGCGCGCGCGCACACACACACACACACACACACAGGCTGCCAGGACCTGGCCGAGGGCGCCCCCCACCCCGGGACGGGTCCATGTCCCTGCACCGCACCTGTGCTCGCCCAGCTCCTGGCTGCTCCCTTCCCTCCTGCCCCACTTCACGCTGCCCGTGGTCAGGGGTCCTCAGAGCTCACTTGTCAACGTCATCAAATCCTGTCTCTGCCACACTTTCCGTCTTATTTTCCAGTGCACTAGCGCACTGTAAAGGTTTGTCACAGTCATAAGGGGTCAACTTGACACCAATATGGAGAGGGAGGCTCCAGGTTTGCTTTGGTTCAGACAGACACAAAATCTAAAATAAACAGTGCTTTACGCAAGACAGAGGTGAGCTTGGGGCCCTCAAGTAGAGAGACCGACTGTCTCAGTCAGTTCCCCACGGCTGGCTCACAATACCCAACACCCACGACTTAAAGGAGCAGAGGTTTGTGTGGGCTCGTGGGTTTTACAGGATGCAGACCATTGCTGGCTGGCTCTGAGGCAGAAATGGCATGGCAGAGGGGCCCAGTGGAGGAGAGCAGCTTGCCTCGTGCTGACCAGGAAGTAGAGAGAGAAAGGCAGAGCCCTTCCAGGCCACACCCCCAGGGACTGCCTCCTCCGACCAGGCCCCACCTCCCAACAGCACTTTCAGCTATGGGTTCATCAGTGGACGAGCATAGCACCCCCATGGTCCAGTCACCTTCCGAAAGCCCCACCTCGGAACAGATAAGGCCTTGAGGGGACATCTAGATCTAAAGCATAGTCACCTGAGCCAGTGTTGACTTCCACCAGGTCTGAGACCACCCTCCTCCTCCTCCATAGGTGGCCACTCTGATTCATGTGGCTCTAACCCAAGGTCCGCTGTGATGCACCATCCCAGACACAAGTTGTGAGCCCAGAGCAGAGCCCTCTTCCCCCTTGCAGGATAATTCTCACTTGCACTCACTTCCCTTGGCCACACCTAGCTGCAAGGGAAGCTTGAAAATAAAGGTTTCCTACCAAGCAGCCATGGGCCCAATAAAATATCAGGATCTGTAACAGAGAAAGGAGGGAGGATACATGTTTGGGAGTGTCTTCTGATAATAGCAGCCCTTGAGATATCCTAGTTTTAGATTCTGGCTGTGGTTACAGACATCCTGCTTGGTATTCATCACTGAATACCTTTTGATGCCAAGAATGGTGATGAACACAAAGAACGTCTGGGGTGGGGAGTGGGCAGCCATGAAAAGAAAAGACATCGTTAGTAATCTGGGTTGCAGTGATTATTTTACAATCTACCTCTTCTTTAAGACGTGTAAGTAGTCCTTGAAAATCCAGGCAAAAAAAAACCTATCCAACTCTGCTCAATTACAAAAGCTTTGTCCCTGACAAAGAAAAGCCATCAGCACCATCTCAGCCCTGGAAGGAGTGGCTGGGAAGCCCCTGAGCCTACAGGAGCCTCAACCCTCAGATGGACCTCGCTCCATCACCATGGCAAATCTGCCCTACCTCCCATGTTTGCAGAAATCACACAATTTTAGAGTTATCTGGAGAAAGATAGCTTGCAGAGTCTCCAGCACTCCACTTCCTGTGCTGTCTCCCTGTGTCCCTGGGTCCACATGAGGGCCCTATCATGTGGACAGCTGCCATGCACTAGCTGACTTACAAACATCTGTGTCCCACTAACCCACCATCAAATGGGGTCACTGCTTCAGTTTTGTCCCCTACAGCCAAGGTGGGGCAGAAACCCCACTGTATGCCAAGTGTTCTGCTGGGCACTGGCAGGGTGGAATTTCCTCACCTGCACCTGGCACAAGGGAAGCCTCCCAAATGCACCATTCCTCATGTGACACAGCTCAACTGGAAACCCCTCCTGGCTTGACTGAGACGCCCTTTGGCTGTGTTTACCTGGACCAGGCCAGGGGCACCCCCAAATTCCCCTGTCCTCAGGAGGGGTGAGGTGGGCTGCTGTCCTGTTATTTAGGGTCAATCACGTGTCCACCAACTCCACAAACAAACCTCTCCTGCTCTCTGCCGCCTCCCACGACAGAACCTGTGTCGCCCGGCTGGGGGGACCCCTGTGTCCCTGCCCAAGGAGAATCCTGCCCGGCAAAGGTCCGCTTCACTGGTCCAGGGTTGTTTTCCACTCCATGGTGTCACAGTGGCTCAGTGAACCCTCATGCAGCCCCTGGGCCTACAGGTGAGAGTGAGTCTTGAGTCCACCTGAGCCACAGCGCAGGAAAGGGAGCTGCAGAGGGCACTGCCCAGGGCTGCAGCTCAGGCTCAGCTGCTCTGCAGTCTTTGCTCTCTGTCCACGTCTCCTGCTGTCTCTCTCAAGGTGCAGCAATGCCCTTAGAAACCGAGTCACTGCCGCTTCAGACAAAAGCACCCAGGGCAAAGGGACCCTTACTGCTACTCTCTGCACGTTTGTTTGAGCAGACAGAAAGATTATTTTTAAAGGCTGTTTTGAGTGGTCTGGAAATAACTGCTCTGGGGACAAACCTCACAGGCTACCAAACCACCTCTATGGAAATGTCTACTTTGTGATGGCAGAATAGTCAGTGTGTTAACTGGCATGCGTGTGTGTGAACCAACCTACCCACCACACACTGCCCTTCACCCAGGGCCATGTGCAGCGCCAGCCCACGCTGCTCACAGTGACCCCTAAACCTGCACACCCCGCCACAGTGAAGGCTCTCCCCTCCTCTCCCCACCAACTTCCTTGCTCCCGCTGCACATCCCACTGAGGGCAGAGGGGATGCTAGACCAACTCAGCCCTCCCTACAGCCCCTGTCACCCAGCCCCTCCCAAGGGCCACAATGACAGGGGTGCTTGGTCCTCTTTACTGGGTCACAGCCTCTGGTCCTCACCCCACAGGGTGTGGGGACCCCAGGCTCCTGCTTCCCAGCCTCCACAGTATGGATTCCTGCCCCCCCATAATGAAAGTGCAGACAGACGAGAGCCCTTGGGGGTTCTGATGCACACCCACCCTGCACTGCAGGTTGAGGGCTGAAACCTCACTCTCTCAAAAACCACTTTGCAATTCAAAGCCTGTGCCTTTCACAGTGATTACTCCCACTCCTGCCATTCAAAGCCTCCTTGGAAATGCTCAGCCAAGAACTGGACTTCTGCTGTCTGTGGGTTTGGCCATGCCTACCTCCAAGCACCGGAACAGCACAAGCTCAGCGTGGTCCCCGTCAGCCCTGGGGCAGCTGCAGGGCCCTGTGGCAGATCCCAGAGGAGCAGCTGTGGCAGGGACTCTGATCAGCTGGTTTGTGGGGCAGCAGTGCAGGCCCCACAGTGTGCCGAGGAGGAAATAAAGGCACGAGGGCACAGAGGGGAAGAGGGAAGGACACGTTCACCCCCTGAAGCTGACCAGGTTGCTTACTTTTCTCTCCAGCAGATCAGGGCTGGATAG
Organism: Heterocephalus glaber; assembly: GCF_000247695.1. Next base: position 26,368,470 of record NW_004624747.1, read on the forward strand.
GGTCCAAGGGAGCATTTCGTGGTGGGTGCTGTGAGCCACTGCCCAGCTCGTCCTGCCCCGAGGGCAAGGGGTGACACAGCCCAGGACCCAGGCAATCCCCAGCTCTCCAGCACCCCACAGGGTGGCGAAGCCAGGCTGGGGCGGACTCCACTCTGCCATCCCCGGGGTCTTTGCCTCGCTTCCCCATAGTCTCCACACAAGACCACTTCCGGGGTCCCTGGGCTCACAGGTCGGTGGGCAGCATCTGATCTCTGCAAATCCTCCCCCGTTGAGCACAAACTGTTCCCACTCAGGACAAGTTGAGAATTAGTTTATAACTTCTGTGAATGTCTGCACAGTTAGGAGCAGAGGCCGGTTCTGCCCACCGGTCCCGGGGGAGTGAAAGGCAGCTGTCCCAGGCCTGGGCAGCCTCTCGGTGGCTTCTCCTCTGGGTTCCCTGGCTCCACTTCGATCGCTGCCACCCTGGGTGTGACAACAACAGTCCCACGCACTCTGTCCCCAGGCCACAGCGTTCCCACGAGAGTCAAATCACAAATAGTTTTTCAAAATATTAAAGGTGTAATTCTACAGGCGAAGTTGTGTTGGGTTTCACTTAACACATTAACAAAGGAATCAGTGGAGAAACAAAGCCAGTTCAAATGAAGCTGTGAGATGCAGATGTCTACATTCAGGGAGGTTTCAGGAGGTGATCAAGTAAGATCGGACAGAAATGCTCACTGTGCATGATGGCGAGGAATGGTGACTGGTGAGGACCATGTAATATCCAGTGTGCAGAATTCAAAAAACATAGGAAGCACATCAAAAATAAACATGTAGGGGGCCAGGGATTTAGCTCAGTGACGCCAGGCCTGCCTGGCAAGAGCAAGGTGCTGAGTTCGATTTCCAGTACACATAAATAAATAAATAAACAACCAAACAAACAAACACATGGGTATTCGTAGATCTAGGTGGAGACACTACAGTCTTTCCAGGAACTGTCCTCCAGCCAAGCTGCTTTCCAGGGACAAACACTTGATCCAAGTTGGGGGTTGGAATTTTCCCTCAACAGCTTGGAGCTGGAGAAGAGAGAAAAGTACAGAGGATGTACAGAATGCGAAAGAGAGAGGCACAGACAGAGGCAGAAGGACAAGGAGGAGAGGAGTGGGGCAGGGAAGAGAGAGACAGAGACAGAGACAGAGACAGAGACAGAGGGGCGAATGGTGTTCGAGCCCCAGCTCTGGCTGCTCCGCTGTGGTCCCGCCCGTGATGCCTGGCACCCTCATCTCCACATGAAAAGCCCTTATGCTCACGGCAGTGTGGGCTCACAGCAGGGCCGGGTGACCCGGGCCGTCTGGAGGCTCGGGCTCCTTAGTGTGGTCTGGGCAACGCCTGTAACTTAGAGCTATAATTGCTGCATGGAGCAATGGACTCAGTGTCCCTCTGAAAGCACCGGTGTTGACCCCTTCGTGCAACCAGCAGGGCTACATGGATGTAACACGCAGGCCGGAAATAGATAAACACGTGAACACTGACGTATTTATTCAAATGTATATGTAAACATACACTTAATAGAAGTGTTACAACTTTAATGATTGATAATTATAAATATTAAAGCTATGAAATATGTTGCCAGCCATGGCAGCACATACCTGTAACCCCAGCTACTTGGAAGACTGAAGCAGGAGGATCTCAAGTACAAGGCCAGCCTGGCCACTTAGTGAGAGTCTGTCTAAAAATAAAATTAAAACTAAAATGGCTGGGGGTGCAGCTCAGTGGTAAAACACTTGCCTGGCATGTGCAAGGCCCAGGGTCCATCTCCAGTGCTGGAAAAAAAAATATATATAAAATGTGCTTAAATATATAGTAGAAATATAAACGTGTAGCTCAATATATATATTCTCAAAAGCTTTAAAATGTAATTAGCCTTTGATGCAGCAGTTCCACTTGTGAGAATTTACAGTAAGTAAGATGCATTCCACACGTGTAACATTTCCCCACAAGGAACGTAAACACTACGTACTACAAACATGTACTAATAAAAAATAGATCAAAAGAGGGAATTTGTCCTAAGGATGTAAGGAGGGATGATTAAAAAGACTTATGGAGACAACAAAGACATCACATTAGTTACAATGGCCAGAGATTCCAAATATCCAGAAATAACCGAGGCATTCGCAAAGAAACTGCAGTTACACAGCAGCCCATGAAGAGTCATGTAGTGTGGTGTGGAGGGCATCATGCGGTCCCACACACACGCTGGCGCAGGGGACGAGCTCACGAGTGACTTTTTGTTTTGTTTTGTTTTTTTGAGGCAGGGTCTCCCTTTGTAGCTCAGGTCGGCCCTGAACTCACTATGTGGCCCAGGCTGGCTTCAAACTCACAGCGATCCTCCTGCCTCAGCCTCCCGAGTGCTGAGATTACAGGCATGGGCCACCATACCTGACCAACTTTTTATTTTCTCATGCACTTTTTCCAGGTGGCTCTCAAGTTTTCTGAGACATATGTTTATTTTTGCAGATTAAATATATTTAAGACTAATGAAGGAAACAAAGTGGGGAAATGGTCATGAAGTCCTGATTCCTCACCCCTCCAGCTCTGCCAGCTCCAAGGGGTGTGGGGCGTCCCCGCTGGCTCTGGGAGCTGGGGACTGGCACGCAAGGAAGGGCGTCCTTCCCTCTCTGCTCCGCTCTGCCTAAGACGTCTCCATCTTCCCTGAGAGCCAAAGTCATGTTTTATTTGAGAATTTCAGGCTTTTGCTCGGGCTGAGCCTGGTGTCCCTGGAAGTCCTGATCGTAGCCAGGCAGGAAGTGGCCTGCAGGTCAGGCATGCTCCAAGTAGAGCACGTGAGGAATGAGAGCTGAAATGTCTGTTTCCTCCCAGATAGCAGGAGATGGTAACCCGTGGGGAGAGGAGATCTGGTGCTTAACAGTCAACGTGGGCAGCGTCCCCTCCCACCCGCTGGTCCGTCTGCCACCCCAAGTCCCCTCGAGAGCCTCTACTGAGGAGCCCAATCCTCAGTGCAAGTGTGCTCCACAGACCAGTGCAGACACTGGGATGTCAACTTCACTCTGAAACTGACCGAGGGATCTAAGGACATAATGAGCAGCCCAGGGCACCAAATTAACCAACTGTGATTGCTCTCAGCTCTCGGAGCTAAGGTCTCCATTGCTATTTAGCAACCCCAGTTACTGCTAATATTTGAAAATCTCCAAAAATAAGAGGTTGAGTCTGTCCTGGTGCAAGGCAGTAGTGGTGGACTCCTCTGCAAGGAGAAAATAGCTCTTTCTGTGGAGCAATCTGTGCTTGTCAGCTCAGAAACGTGTGATTAATAATAGCTCACCATAATTGGACTCGAAGGCAGAGCCATCGTGGGCATTCTTCTTGTTCCACCTGTAGGCAGTTTTGCACTGGCAGCCAGTGAAGGTCCAAGACCAGGCTGCAGGCTGGGGAAAGGCTCTTTTTAATCTTTTTCATCTGTAACATTTCTGTAGAAAATCAAGAAACAGCTTGTCAAGGGTTTATCACAAGCGACAGGCTTCCGTGTGGAAACCACCGTTGAACGCCTCAGCGGAAGCCAAGAGGTTTTCATTAAGTTGGCCAGTGTAGTTTGATCACCCCGGGAAGCAGCCCTCCCTCCTCCGGGTGGGACAGACAGAGTCACTGGAAGTCACAGCTCCACTCAGGGGCCCCTGAGTCCAGTGGGGTCCCACGACCCAGCAGCACAGCTTTGCTCCTCACTGACTGTCAGGGAAGGCTCACGGTGGGGATCTGCTGGGTATCCCTGTCTCTCCTCAGCCCTCCGAGAGCAGGCTGCTCTGACCTTCTCCGGGGGCAGGCACCCTCTGGACCATGTGGAATAGGACCTCGGAAAAGCAAGTGCAGCTGGGAGTGGTATAATCCCAGCACTCCAGGAGGCTGAGGCAGGATTCTGAGTCTGAGCCCAGCCCAGGCAACTTAGTGACACTCTGCCTCAAAAAAAAAAATACAGAAGGGCTGGGGCTATAGCTCAGTGTGAAGGCCCTGGGGTCAATCCCTAGCACTGTGAAGAAAGGAAGGTGGGGGGGGGGAGAAAGAAAGAAAGAAAGAAAGAAGAAAGAAAGAAAGTAAAAGAAAGAAGAAAAAAAGAAAAAAGGAAAAGGTGAGGAAAGGAAAGCAAACCTAAGGAAGGGAGAGAGAGAGAGAGAAATGTTAACTCATGCCTATGTGTTCTAGTGGGGGAGTTAGGCTATAAACCAGTAAACAATGAGTCCCTAAAACTGTAATTCCAGGGGTGGTGAGAGTGAGTGGTAGGGCAAGGCAGAGATGGGCCCTGGGCGAGTGGGCTGAGCTGCATTGGCATCAGGCTCTGGGGGAGACGTTTGTGAGGAGGGTGTCTCCCTGAGGTGGGAATCTCGGGAAGGTGGGGGCTGTGGGCAGCTACACAGGAAGCTTTCTGGGTGGAGGGAGGAGGAATACAGATGCCCAGCAGTGGAAGGGACTGGGTGATGGAGGGAGAGCCCAGAAAGGGCCCCTGGGTGGGGCCAGAAGTAAGAGTCAGACCTGGGATGGGAGCTCAGGTCTCCTGGCATGTAGACCTCGCTGGGGAGAATCGGGCCTATGGGCAGACTCTGCCCCTGCTGGGAGAGGTGGGTTACGGAGGAGCGAGAGGGAGGTGGGAGGCTGGTGAGCAGCAAGAGTGGCTCCACAGGAGGGAGGCAGGGGCAGAGATGTGGACAGGTTCAGGATGGACTTGTAGAGGATGTGGAGCGTGAGCCCGGAGGGGCACTGGCCCCAATTCTGGCTTGAGCCAACAGGTGGAGGTGGAGCCATTTTTGAGAGGGGATGATGGGCTGCAGCTGACATTGTCAGTGGACTAAGTGATGTCCCCCTCCTTCCTTCAGCCTCAGGACTCAGCTTCATTAGGGCAGCAGTTGCTCTGATGAAGGGTGGCTGTTCCAGCCTCCCTTGCAGCTAGGTTTGCCCCTGTAGCCAGGTCCTGAGGATCAGATAAAATGGACCTCTTTGGAGGGACTTCCAGGAAGGTCCCTGGAAGGATTCTGACTCAGCCAAGAGGGCTCCCTCGTGTTCCTTTCCCTGCTTTCTCCTTCTTGCTCCTTGTAATGACCTTGTGATAATCAGAGCTCCAGAGGTCATTGAGTGACCTTGGAGTAGAAGAAACTTGGTCTTGGAGGACTTCCAGGAGTTGCTGTGTCAGGCGCAGGATTCTCATCTCTCTGAGTCTCTCATGCGACACACCAGAGCCTGTTGTGTTTCTGTAGCTGTTATTTCATGGTTTTTGTTCTGAAAGAGAAAAATGAATGGTAGGAAAGCCCCAGGAGCCTGTGTGGTTAGGATTAGTTAGACGTGCCTTTTAGATATCCACGGAGCAATAGATGGATAATGTACACATTACTTGAGCTTGGGGTTAATTAATTAATAAATTATTAATAGCCATACTGCACAAAAGGAAATAAGACATTTTTGTGTCTTACAAAAAAGTCACTTTTCTCATTAACTTTGCAAAATGAAAGACAAGAACTGTCCTTTCTTCCAGAAATGCTCCAAATCGAACACTGGTGCCTTTCTGATGGCCACTAATCAGCTGTCCACTCCTCTACATGTGCTTTAATCCAGGCCATTCCCATTGCTCCCACACAGTGCCGGCCATGTAGGCCAGGGCAGGGACAGCATGGGTGGAGGCAGAGTGGGGGTCTCAGTGAGCTCTCACAGGGGTGAGCAGAGGCCTGCATCCCCACAGACCTCAGGGACATGGGTCAGGGGCTGAATGCCCTGAAACGTCCTCCATCAGCAAGGGCTTCTGGGAGCTGGAAACCACCGAGGGGTCTACACCTGCACTGGCAAAGCCTCTCACTGGTACAATCACCTTTCATTGTTTAAACCCAATTCAGTCGAGCCTTAGCAGCCTCCCAACGGCCTAAAACATTTTCCTAGACTGCTCATTCCACAGAGAGGTCCAAGCTGTTATTGGGGCCCTGGGGAAATAAAAATGAGAAGCAATAGCCTCAGTCTCACGTAAGTGATCCATCAAATTGTGTGTGTTCAAGCTGGCCCAGAGCACACACAGCACACAGACCTGGAGAAGCTGTCTCTTTCCTCTCTCCTCCCTGGATATAATATTAACACAAGCTACCATGGCTTCTAAAAATTGAGGTACAGGTCCCTGGGAATCAGGGATTATTTTTCAGGCATAATAGTTATTCTTTTTAGGTGTGGAAAACCAGAAGCAATGTATGAATTCACTCAATCCTATCACTGAGGCAGGAGTTAGGGCATAGCCAGCTGGCTGGGTGAGTGGGTGTGGCCTGTCAATCATGGACACCCTGGACACGTGCGCCCCGGCCTGCACCTGGGACCAATCAGAGAGTGCCATCTTTAATTCCCCTGGCACAAAATCAAGCAGGTCTTTGATAGGACGGCCCAGATCTGAGGGCAGCATGGGAGATGCCAAAGATGGCCACCATTGCTCTTGTGGCCACTGTGGTGTCTCTTTCCATGGTGCACTCTTGCTGTGCAGGGCATATTCTTTTCCTACCTTTAGTGAAGGTAAAACCTTGCTGTCTTTTTTGATTATTTTGACCAATTCTTTGATCAGGACAAGAAGAACCTGGAAAGGATCCCTAGGAAGACCACAGCACCCCCACAGCCCCGAGCTGGTGTTAGTCCCATTGTGTGACTAAGGAGATGGAGGCATGGAGCTGGAACAACTTGCCAGCGCCTGACACCCACACGGGAGCACGGTGGCTCTGGTGACAAAGATTCCGGCCATGCACCTGCTCTTTCTTGATAGGATTGGGGAGGCTGAGGGGAAGCTTGTCAGGATGTCTCCTCCTCCTCATTTACAGCTGTATCTGCTTCCTCCTGCCCATGCAACAACTTACTGGAAATGCAGTGGCTGAGTACAGCTTGCAGTTAGCATCAGATGGTTCTGGAGGCCCGAAGTCCTCGGTCGAGGGGACAGCAGGGCTGGGACCCTGTGGTGACTCCAGGAGAGGACCTAACTCTCTGCCTCTTCCAGTGCTGGAGGCCGCCCCATTCCCCTCAGCCTCCGCCTCTGCCTGAGAAGCTGGGAGCCCAGCGTCCTCGCCTCTCATGCTGACCTCCGCTTCCCTCCCTGGCACTCCACCACTCCATTATGAAAATGCCGGTTACCTGGACGGCCCAGGTCCCTCCCCACCACCAGGCCCTAGGCTTAGCTGCACAGGCAGGGTCTCCAGGCACTGGGGGATGTCACGTCTTACTGACCTCCTGCCTAAGGGGCAGAAGCGCAGACCGACTGTGCAGCCCCGCCTCCTTCTGCAGGCCCGTCGTCCAGGGCCACGCTGTGAATGTGGCCCACCTGGCGGTTCACTGGACAGCCTCACTGATCGGCCACTTTCTTCCCAGTGGCTGGCACTAAACCCCATGGTGCACATTCTGGCGACACCTTGCCTAAGTAGGTTCTTGGTGAGACGGGAATTTGTGAAGGGTGTTGGGAGTAGTTCGTGTCCTTCCTTCCTTCCTTCCTTCCTTCCCTCCCTCCCTCCCTCCCTCCCTTCCTCCTTCCTTCCTTCCTTCTTCGGACTGCTGTCCAACGCTGACAGGTCACAGCCACACAAGTCATGTTCCAGGGCCAAGCCGGGGAAGCCTCTCGCAGGGCTCTGGCCTCCACTTGGCAGAGCCCCCTTTGCGGGTCCTGCATGGTGTGAGGAGTCCGAGGAGTGAAGTGTGTGCGCTGTTGGACTTCTGGTTGCTGCTTCTATAGCAGAGCAGGAGCAACACTGGCCCGGAACGGTCTGAATGTGTCAAGTCCGACGAGCAATTCCACTTATCAGCCCTCCAGAGTTCAGTTGTTCGCTCCCCACTCTGCTTTCACTGCAGCGGCCCACAAAGCCGAGGAGCAGGTGCAGCCCACGGCCTTGGCATCCGCCCAGCACCCCTCTCCCTGCCCCGCACCCCTGCTAGACTGCCCCGTGTTCCCACCCTGGCCTTGGACTCGCCTTGGGGAAGGGACTCTTGGAACCAGCGCCTGCGACCTCTGCGATCCTCGCGTACCTCTGTGCACTGCGGGGCCGAGGGCAGGCTGGCCTGAGGGAGGACGAGGACCTGGGGCCAGGGTCACCTCTAGCTGAGACTGACCCAGGCCAGGCAGGTGGCCCAAGACCCTCCAGGGAGTGCAGCCACCATCAGCCCAGTGGGACCCTGACCCACTGAACCCACGACTCGTGAGCCATGATTCTGTTGTACGCCACCACCTCAACTTCCAGATGATCAATTCCAGGCCTGCAATCCCAGCACTTGGGAGGCGGAGGCAGGAGGATCACCGTGACTTTGAAGCCAGTCTGAACTACCTAGTGAGACTCTGTCTCACAAAACCAAACCAAATCAAAACAAAAATCAACTTCATTATGTAATAACGAACAATACATAACAATAAGTGATAACAGCAAGCAAAACACTTTCCTTCTCAGCACTAAGATTTGGTGGTTTGGCTTCCAGTCTAAGAGGGGCAAAGCGAGAGCAAACCTGTGACACCCTCATGGCAGGCTGGGTCCACAAGAATCAGAGCTGCCGCAAGCCTGGGGTGGCCGTTTCCAAGCAATCTAGTCTAACTCTAATGCAGAGGTCCCAATAGGATCCATTCAGTCACGAGGAGCAGGCTGAGTTAATACGTTAAATTCAGACATTTTATAAAGAAGTCCCGATTTTGACTTCTTTCAAGAAAACGGGCTGCCTGTCAACTTGAGTGTGTGCTCCCCACGGGCGGAGCGTGCAGGCGGTGAGCGCTGCCCTCTCGGGGTGTCAGGCGTGGCAATGCAGATGGGCATGGCACCCGGCTCTGCGTCTCGGTTGCCCGTGGATCAGAGCAGTGATGTGCAGCGACCTGGTGAGAGCCGACCGCGGAGCACCCCTCTGAGCATCTGCGAGGTCACCTCTGAGACTTCCCAGGTGGGTCCCTGGCACTTGAGTGGCCAACTCCAGTCCTGCTTCCGCCCACTCTTTATCTTCCACTCTGTCCCTGTGTTGTGACTCTACACCTATGAAAAGAAAGCATGGCAGCTTGGAGCACAGGCTGGGAATCTGGGGGCTTCTAATACGTATATCCATGGTTCTCCCTGCGGGCTTTCCATGGCCTCCACACCTGGAGAGAGCCAGCCGTGAAATCCCAGGAGGGTAGCGGCTACAGGGGCAGCGTGACAGAAATGATGGCAATGGAAGATGCCGTGAACTGTGGCTCAGGGCCCCTTTCCTGGGGGTCTCTGCAGCAACACTCCGCATGCTCCCATGCAGTGCCACACAGGCACATGTGACCACTGGAAAAATCAGTTAAAAAACCACCAAACAGGGCCGGGGATTTAGCTCAGTGGTTTTGCCATCTGCCTCGCAAGCACAAGGACCCGAGTTCGATCCTTGGTACCAAAACCAAAAAACAAAAAACAAAAACCCACCAAACAGCCAAATTCACCTTCATCTGCGTCTCATCCCATGAAGGCAGAGCATGAATAGACCCCTCCCACACGTACCTCCGCCCACCAGCAGTCCAGACTTTCCTTCACTCTCTCGGACATAGACTCACCTGTCTGTTTTCTGAGGCTGAAACGGAATCATGCAGCGCATGACCCTTGAGGTGAACTATCGCTATGTTTAATAGTCCAAACTGGAACCAATTTAAAAGCATGGCAATAGGAGAACACTGACAGACAGTCCACAGACATCCTGTGGTTCCCAGGCAACTCCTGAAATAGCACAGGTGGATCGGTGTGTGCTGGTGTAGACAGAACTCTGTGACACGGTCTTTTATAAAAAGCTACACACAGGTTTTGTTGTGGTTTGGAATGAAATGTCCCCAAAAACTCATGTGCTTGGTCCCAGTGCATCCGTGTCAGAGGTGGGGCTTTGGGAGGTGACTGGATCACGACAGTTCTAGCCTCATCCCATGCATAGGTTCATAACTGTGGCTTTATTGGGTGGTGACAGGAACTAGTTGAAGGGAGTGGGTGCTGGGGGTGTGCCCTTGGAGACTGTGCTGGACCCACCTCCTTCCTCTCTGGCCCTCTCTCTGCCCTGAGGAGAGCAGCCTTCCTCCACCACACCCTTCCACCATGATGTTTGTGCCCCACTACAGGCTGGAGAAGCAGTGGAGCCACCTGACCATGGACTGAACCTTCTGAAGCCGTGAGCCAGTATAAGCCTTTCCTTCTTCGGATTGTTTGTCACAGGGTTTTGTTACAGTGCTAGGAAGCTGACAAACACAAGAGTAGTAGTCAGTCTACTGCCATTCATGAAGTCCCTCCCTTTATATGGGTTCTGCATAAATGCACAGAGGAAGCACTGAGAGGAAGCACACAAACCCAATGGCAAGGGCTGCCTAAGGAGGCCCCAAAACCCGATGCTGCACCACCCTTCCCACGCCTGTCCTCGCTCCCCAGCTCCCCACCCTGACCAGCTATGGACTGAACACCTCGGTTTTGTTACAAATGTCATGGTCTCCAAGGAGCCCTCCGAGCGCCCCGAACCTGGCATTTACACCATCAGCCATTCCCTGCCGTGTGGAATAGGCCTGACCGTGTCACCAGCGAGTCATCATGGAAATGGCAGCGTGTGACACCAAGTTCACAGTGTGCTTGCTCTGGCGTCACGGGCACTGAGGAAGGCAGATCTCATGCTGTGAGGACTCCCTCAGCCCTAGGAAGAAGTCTGTGTGAAGCCTCCCTGCTGGCACACTCCAGCCCCAGCCAGCCGCCAGGGGATGTCACCCTGGCCGACATCTTGCCTGCAAGCTTGCAGTGCCCATCAGCTGGCCCCACAGGCAAGCCAGCACTGACTCTCTCCCTGCAGAAATCCTGAACAATAGGTGAGCTTATTGTCTCAGGAGACTGAGTTCTGGGGAAATTTGCCATGCAGATGGATTGGCCATCTACTGCTGTGTAGCAAATGTCCCCAGATACGACAGCTGGAAATATTCATTCTCACAGATTCTGCAGGTGGGAGTCCAGGAGCAGGTAGGAGGAGTTATCTGGGCTGCACTCACAGGTGTATGACTTTAGGGTAGCTTTATGCAAACAGGAGTAAATACGATGTATATTCTTATTTTCCCCACTTTTTACACTAATAGTTGCTTGCTATGTGTATAGTATTGTAACTTGATTTTTTCCCATTGAAATATGCCTCTTTCTACATCAGTACAGTTTTCCTTTTTTGTTTTGTTTTTCACACATGGTCTCCCTATGTAGTTCAGCCTGGACTTGAACTCACTATGCATCCCAGGCTGGCCACAAACTCATGGTGATCCTCCTGCCTCAGCCTCCCAAGTGCTGGGATTACAGGCTCCTGGCTTCTGTCAGTACCACCTTACATTCTCTTTGTCTGTATGCCCAGCATTGTACTATATATTCCAGTGGATGGTACAAAGTAATTTATTCAAGCAGTCTCCTATTGATGAACACATGGGTTGGTTTCCACCACTTGCTGTTACAAAACAGGCTGCACTAACTATTCCTGTACGCACTGCTCCACATGTACACATCTGTGGGGAGGACGTGTTCGCAGCCGTGGGAGGGACGGGTCAAAGAGGCATCATTTGTCATGTTGACAGTCATGCCGAATGCACCCAGATGGAGCTGGTAGCGGTTTATGTTTTCACAGCGATGTGTGAGTCCTTGCTTCCCACAGCTTCGTCAACACAGTGTGTTTCCCTGCACTGGGACGGGTGCCAATCTGCTAGGTTAAAAATTGGTATTTCAGCCTACTTTTCATTTATGCTTGTGATATTATGGAATCAGGTGGAGGATTTTTCATATGTCTAAGATCTTTTTTCCCTTCCTGTGCACTGGTTATTCTTGTGGAAATGGCATTTCCAACTCAGTGTTTTCCATCCTGCGGATTCAGAATACCTTGGTTCTTGCCTGACCCAGAATTCCTTGCTCCTTGCCTTACCCAGAACACCTTGGTCCTCAACTAACCCAGAGTAGCTTGGTCTTCATCCTACCCAGAATACACTGGCCTTCACATTACCTAGATTATTACATTGGTCCTCACCTTACCTAGAGTACCCTGCTCCTTCCTTACCTAGAATACCTTGGGTTTTGCCTTTTCCAGAATACTCTGGTCCTCATGTTACCCAGAATAGCTTGAGTCTTTCTTTACCTAGAGTACCTTGGTCTTTATCTTTAACCACAATGTCTTCACTCTCAGGACTGCCTTTAGAATCCTTGATTCACCAGAATTCCCCAAACTTATGCTTAAGAATGCTAACTGAATGGCAGAGGCAAAACCCACCCTTCTCCTCGGGTTTATCTTGCTCCATTAGCTTTTAGAAGTGTTGTGGTATCACAAGTACAGCACGATGTTTTTCATTTCGGTCTTCCCTAGCGTAGGGCTCTGTGTCCCTGAGACGTCCCCAGTGCAGTCCAAGCTCCCCACTGTCTACCCCAGAGCACTTGGTCATCCCAGCAGGGTCCCAGCCCCTCAACAAGTCTGCCATCCTGGGGTCACGGTCCTGCTTCCTGTCTGAGAGACTTGACCTCGTTTTCTGGAATATCCTGGTCACCTCATTTGCGCGAGTCATACCGTATTTCTCCTTCTGTGTCTGGCTTATTCTGCTTGGAGCATAACGTTTTCAAGGTCCATCTGTGTTGTAATATGGGTCTAAGTCTCCTTCCTTTTCACAGCTGAGTGATTCCCATCGAATGTAGACAGCACACTGTTTATCCCTCTTCCTGTTGCTGGGCACTCGGGCTGTTTTCATTGCTTGGCTGCTGTGAATGACTCTGTTGTGAGCATGGCATAGAATACCCGTTACGCTCTGCTCTCATCTTCAGTATCAGCCTCTTTTTCGTTTAGGGCTCTCTTTTTTACTGTTTTATTTTATTACTACATATTTGCAGTGCGCAACGATCACATTCCTCGTGGAGAGTCGGTGCGCGCTTGCGCATCTTCATTCTTCCTACCCTTCTCATGCCTCCCTGCGCTTCCTTCCATCACTTGCTCCCCGCCTTTCACAAAGATCTCACCTCTCCGTTTCCTGCCATCCATCTTTTATTCTGCTCTTCACTTATATTTTGGGTTTCTCATGTAAGAGAAACCATGTCATATTTAAGCTGTGGTCTCTGATTTATTTCACTTAACATTACGGTCTCAAGGTGCATCCATTTTCCTACAAATGACTCAAGTTTATCCTTCTTTTTTTGGTACTGGAGATCGAACTCGGGTCCTTGTGCTTGCGTAGTAGGCAATGAAACCACTGAGCTAAATCCCCGGGCCAAGTTTATCCTTCTTTACAGCAGAGTAGTGCTCCATGGTGTGTAAACACCAATTTCTTTATCCACTCATCTGTTGATGGACACATGGACCACTCCCAAGATTTTGCTCTTATGAGCTGTGCTGCTACATGGCACACTCGGCATCATTCCTGCCAGGCCTTGAAAGGCACCAGGGTGGGGCCCAGCAGAATCATCTTTCCGTGGGGAAACACACACTCTCCTGTTTCCCTCTTCATTCTTTCTCACTGTCTTTCTTTTCCTCTGAACTCACTGACTTTATTTATCTCCGCTTTGCCTTGGGTTCTTCACGTCACCATAGTTCTGCGGTGCCCTTTCCTGTTCCTGGGAAATCATGTCCTCCTGTCATCGAGGGCCTCGCCTCAGCCTTTCCTTCCTGCTGCCTCTCCGACCTCAGCACTGCCCTCCCGATCCCCCCTGCCTCTCTGGGGCTGCTGCGTCCCTGCTGCTGGTGTTGTTGGGCTGGGTCCAAAGTCAGGGCGAAGCCTCTGCTGCTCTCTGACCCTCAGGCCGGGAGGCTCCACTCTGGTCCGGGCCTGGCCCTCTGTGGGCACAGCACGCCGAGCAGGGCGCCTGGTCCTGAGTGATTGTCGGCCGCACCCTGGGATGCAGGAAGAAGCAGTGTGGGCAGCCGATGCCGCTGGCTAGGCTGCTCTCTGGGAGCAGCAGGAAGTCCGCCCGACGGTCACCTGTTTGTGACAGAAGTGAGCTTCTCTTGGGCAGCCGGTGACACACGGGAACAGAGGTGCGAGGACTGGGCGCTGGGCGGGGGACAGCGCATCCACACATGGTGTCTGTTTGTCCTTGGGTGGCTTGGGGCGGGGGTGGAAGCCGTGTCCCCTACAGGGCGCTTTCCGGGACCCCGGAGCACCTGGCCAGTGCTCTCCACACCCAGCTCCTCTCTCTCCGCGCTGAGTGCAGCACAGCACGGGGACCATCTGTGAGGCCCCCGAGGTCCAGGCCCAACCAACGGTGACTCACCGCGCTTAGCATAAGCCAAGTCCAGTCCCGAGCCAGGCAGGAGTGCTGGTGCACACCTGGCCTCTCAGCACCCTGGGAGGCTGAGACAGGAGGACTGCAGGATCTAGTCCACCCTGCACAGCTTAGCGGCCTCGCGGGACCCTGTCTCAGAAAATTTAAATAAAAAGGGCTGAGATGGCACTGAGTGCAAAGGCCCTTGGCTCAATCCCCAGTACAGGAGGGAAAACCAAATGACTGACATCTCTGTCTGCCCGTCTGTCCGCCTGTCTCTCTGCTTTCTGCCATGGCTGCCAAGGCCCCATCTGGCTCTGTCCAGCCTCTGCCTTCTCTGTCCCTGTCCCTGTGCCTGTCCCTGTGCCTGGCTCAGCCCCCTCCCTTGGGCCCTGGATGCTGCTCCCAGCCAGCCCGGACACCACAAGCTCTGCACAGACCTCAGCGACCCCTCCTCTGAGTCACCACGCCCAGGCTGCTCCTGGCGGCGTCCCAGGGCCTGCTCTTCTGCACACTTGTCACCGCCTAGAGGCCTCTGCTCCATCCCTCCTTTCCTCTCTTACTTCATACCCTCTGACGGCCCACAGCGAGTGCCCAGGAAGGGAGAAGGGGAGAAAGGAGAGAGAGGGAGGAAGAGAGAAGGAGAGAGGGAGGAGGAAACAGTCAAGCAGCAGTGGGTGCTGGAGACAGGAGCAGGAGCAGCACCGAGCCTGGCTTGAGTGGCCCAGGCGCCCACCCACGTCGCCTGCTGCCCTGGCCAGACTCCAAGCTTTGTCACAGGCAGAACTTGCGAGCTGACCGCCCCAGGTCTGCTCTGCACCCAGACACACCTGCTTTGGATTCAGAGGAAGCAGCAGGAACGCACGGAGCGCTGTCAGGTCCGGTGTCCACACGTCTGATTTCTAGGGTGAACGCAAGGGTCTGTGAGCCCTGCGGGACCCACGTCCCCACCAAGAGGAGAGCAGTGGTCACCACTGGACCCCTGGACCACCTGGCAGCCGCCAGCGGCAGCAGCAGCACCTGTCCCCAGATGGGGAGCAGCTCCCTGGACTCTGGCTAGGACTCCTGACTCCTTCTCACCGGCCCTGCGTGCGCTTGAGTCTTTATTCTCCCGGTACACCCGCAGTGATTATTTCTAGGTGCAGTTAGGGTTATTTCCTGTCTATGTTTAGGAATTCTCAAAATTTCTATTCTTATTTTTTAAGTTAATTTTATTGGTACATTTTAGGTATACAGTACAATGACATTCATCATTGGAAATTTGCACCTTTACATAATC
>NW_004624747.1:26389420-26402233 GCF_000247695.1 Heterocephalus glaber
TTCTTATTTTTTTAAATCAGGATTTCTTTCTCATTATTACACACTCAATAAACAGCAGTTTCACAGATCATGCAGGAATGCTTTTTTCTTTTTTACAGGGCCTCACATGTGGTAGGCAAGTGCTTTCCCCCAAGCACCAGTGTGTGTAAGAGGAGGGGACATAGTGACCTGGGAGGACCTTGGCTTCCTGCCAATATGGGGAGGGATGCAGGGACCCCAGGCCCCTCTCTTTACCCCCAGTAGCCTCTGGGCACTCACAGCTCTGGGTCCAGCGACAGTAAGCCCGCCCTCTTGGCTCTCCCCTGCTGGGTGAGTGCCAGGGGCCAGCAGATGAGCAGACCGTGGGTCAGACCCGCTCTGGCACGGGGCTGACGGTCCAGACAGACTTCACTCTTCCTGTACATCCCAGCCTCCTTCCAGCTCACAGACGCCGGAATTCCCTCTGCTGTGACACACAGCACACGCAGTGACATCCTGCTCCTGGCAGCTGGCCTGGGGAAGAGTGGGGGGAAGGCCTGGATGCCAGGAAGGGGGTTATTAGAGAGCTCCAGGCAGTGCTGCTTCCCTGGCACAGGGACCGGAAACCGTCGCCCCTTAAATCAACCAACAGCAAAAACTCCACTGGCTCCCAGCTCCCAGCCCCACCACGTCCTGGCTCCCGTGCTGCACACAGAGTAGCCAGCCTGGCCCACCCCCATGTAGGTGGCAGCCACTACAGACCCCATACCTCATGGAGCTGCTTCCTAGCCCATGTGCTCCACACAGCAATTAGGATGAAAAAGTGGCTTGGCTTTGGTGGCTGTGAAGCCTTCTCCACTGTCATGCAGTGAAATTTATGTGACTGCAGCTGCAGCATCTGAACCGCAGCGCATGGGCTCAGCCAACCCCATGGCGGGCTTCTCCCGGTTCTGTGGGGACACAGGGAGACATGTGTCCACCCCACGGCAGCCTGTGTCCAGTCATGGCTAAGTGGCGTGTTTGGCAGTTGCGGGCAGACACAGGCTGGCTGGGAAAGATTTTGGGATTGCTGCCGGGCAGGGAGTTCTCAGATGTTACCTGCTGCGGGCGGGACCAAAAGCACATGGCACTCCCAGGCGATGGGATCCTCTGTGAGGCTCCCCTCTGCTTCTGGGTGCTCTCCCTGCACCCACGGTTATAACAGTGCTCTCTCACACACACACAAACACACATGCACACTTGCACACATCCTCACTGTCCCATACAACACTAGGAAAACAATCATCATCAAATTCCTTGTGGCTACAAAGATTTTTGCTTTAGAAGAAAAAATTTTTCTTTGCAGTACCGGGAATTAAACCCAGACCCTTCACACACCCCATCCTTTATTTTTTTATTTTGAGACAAAGCCTTCTCCATAAATCGTTCTGTTGTCCAGGGCTCAAATGTGCGACCCTCCTGCTTCAGCCTTGCAGAGAACTAGTCTCCCACTTTTCTCTCTCGCCTCCCCTCAACGCTGTCCATCTGAGGTAGGGTGAATGCTGTCCCCCCAAAAGTCATGTCCGCCTGGAACCTCAGAATGTGCTCTTATCTGAAATTGGGTCTTGGCAGATAGTCAAGGATCTATCTGGAAATAAATCATCTAGGATTTAGAGTGGGCCCTGAGCCCGGTGGCTCAGCCTCCTCATGCGAAGAGGGGGAGACAGAGTGATGGGGGAGAAGGAGGAGAGAGATGCCGGGCAGAGGACTGTGTCTCCAGGCGCGGGGCACGTGGGCGGACAGAGGGCTGAGGGCTCTCCCACATCTTCAGCATTACGCTTTTTCCCAATGCATTTATTTTTATTAGTGTATATTAATTTGATAAAGCACTGGGTTCCATGGCAGCATTTTTGTGCATGCATAGGACACATTTGGGTCACATCCACCACCCTGTTACCTGGCCTTCCGCCCCACTGCCCCATGTTCCCTAATAATAGTCACTTCTACTTCCACATCTTCTTTTGTTTTTCATCCCACACATGAGGGAAAACATTCACACTTGTCTTCCTGAGCCTGATTTATTTCACTTGACATCATGATCTCCAGTTCCATCCATTTTCCTGCAAGTGACCTAATTTTTTTTCACAGTGGCCAATGCCCCACTGGGCAGTGATACCACATGTTGTTTATCCAGTCATCCACTGATTGTGAGTTTTGCCCCAGCGAACAGGCGTCTGCAGGGAAATGTAGAAGAAGTCACCATTTTCCTGCTCAGTTCTGGACAAATATTAAAGTCTTCCCAAATCCTATTTAGTCCCAGGCTGCTCTTCTTTGAGGCTCACACTTGCGATAGTGAATATTTTATTCTCGACCAACTTCCTCTGCCACCGTAAGAGTCTCAGGGCTGTGGAGGCCTCTCCCTGCAGAGGCCTGAGGTGACACGCAAAGGCGCTTTGGTTCAGTCAGTGGCTCCCAGCCAAGGGACGAAGACGGCCACCTTCGGGAAGTCCTCCGAGGACAGGTTATCCTGTCTGAGGGGCATGGCCTGTTGTTGTCACACACGGACTGCCTATGTTGTCTCTAGAAGACAGGGGGCTCATATTTTGGGATTCATCCAATGCTTTTTGATTACCGGCGTCAGAAATTGATTTTAGCTAATCAAAAGAGGTATGTGTTTTATTAGAGGGTGACCAAGCATCTTACAAAATAGAAAAGTAGGCTGAAAAGCTAGGCTAAAATGGACAAGAAAGACCACAGCAGCGGGCCAGGGAGAGGTGACTGACAGAACCGTGGCCAGGTCCCCAGGGCACCACTGGGGCCCCCTACAGTGGACCAGATGGAGCGCCCTCCTTGACACCTGGCCAGACCAGGCTAGCTCCCCTAGGCAGATTTGGGGTGCTAGAGCCAGAGAAGGAGGGGTGGCTGCCCGCAGCAAAACAGCAGAGGACCTCTGCCCCTCTGTCTGATGCTCCTAGGGCACAGATCCTGTCCAAAACGTGTAATCACCAGCGTGATGCGGAGCGGTCAGATCCGGCTGGTAGGAGCCACTGCCACCTGCAGAACACGAACACAGAATTCGGCTCATAGAAAGCTGGAGAACTAAAAACAAAAGCACACAGGTTTCTTACTTGCCTAGCTTTCCCTGTCTGTATGTTCACCTGTGCGTAATTTTGGAGCCAGTGTGTTACGTGGAAAAGCGCTGGCCGGGAGCCTGCCACATTCTGTTACTCGGGCTCGTCTGAGCGGGCTCTTGGGTTTGATCTGGGTCTCAGTTTCCCATTGTCAGCTGGGGCCTTTGGACATTAAATTCAACCGAATTCAATAACGGCTGCTTTCTTTCCTCCCTGTCTAGCGTCTCAGAGATGCATCGAGCGATAAATTCATTCACTACAAACAGGGACGTCCCTGAAGACGACAGCCCTGCTCTTCTGGCTGCTTCCTTAGACCGAGGACAATTTTGCCCAGAATGGAAAGATTTCGTCTCTCACGTTGATGATGGAAGTTAAAGCACGGATGCTTATGCTTCCTGCTTAGCATTCCAGCTGCGAGAGAGAGATGGCTTCAGCTGGACCTGCCCTCCCCCGCACACCCACAGTGTCTCTTTTCATCACAAAGAACAATAGCTTAATTGCCTTGGCCACTTAGTAACCAAATGCACTGATGCGTTCCCTACAAAATGCTGCCTGCTATTTAGCTCCTTCCAGGGGAGAAGCCAGGAAAAAAAATAAAAAGCTAACCTCAAGCTACAAATCAGTTAAAGAATTTCTAGTCCCTTCAACAGGAAACGTGTTCCCCTCTGTGTGTTGCATTATCTGCCTGAAACAGATGCAGAGGAGAAAGCAACAGGATGGTCTAAGCAAGTTTAGTGAAGTAGCTTCAAATATTGGAACAAAACAAACAAAGTGAGCAACACAATTGGGCATTCCTGGGTCTCTTCTCACAACAATAAGCACTGGGTGACCCGCACGCTGGAGGCCATTTGGACGGCTGGCTGGGTCAGGAAGTGCCGCTATCAACTGTCCCATCCCAGGAAACAAGGAACACTCTTAAGGGCTGTATTTAATTTCAGTCCTTCTTCATGTCCAGGAGCTAGGAAGGAAGAAGAGGAGGGAAGAAGGGAAATCAACACTCTACCAGCTCTGAGTTCTGCTTTCACGTTCACTGGAGAGCAGCGGACAGGTTTGACCTGTCGGTGGCCTGCTCATGGAAGGTGCTGGCCGAGGGGAGGTCACTGCATGGAAGCTGGTGATCCCACCGCAGGGGACCATGGTCATTTTTTTGATGTTCCAACACCCTGGCCTTTTCCAGGCAGCCCTTGCAGGAATGGCTCTCTCATGTGGAGGTAAAGGCATGAGACCTTCTCTCTTATGTGCCTCGGAGTGGACGCACAGCTAAGTTTGGGCAGCATGCATCTATCTCCAGGAATTCTGGCTCTTGGACAAGATGAGTAGGAACCCAGGGGCTGTAGGCAGTCACACTGGCAGTGGGGACAGAGTGGCCCTGTCTTCCTTTCCTCTGGGTTCCTGTTCATCTCCCATGCATTGATCCCAGTCCTTGGTCCTCTGAGCCCCTGACCTCTTTCCTAGGACTCCGGTACAGTATGGGAACAGCCCACTTCCCCCTTTCCGCAGGGTTGCTACTCCGTGCCCTCGTGTCATTAACACAGCAGGGCGGGCAGGAGCTGTATCTGCTTGGAATACGGTAGAGGAGCTGCTGACTGTGTTTTGCAATAACCTAGTTTCTCTGGGTAAGTCCTGGCTAAGCCCGTGCCGGGGCCTTCTTAAGCCTTGTGGCATTTGGGTTCCTTCTGTTCAAAGATCTCATTAAACAGTTCAGTGCGACTCTGTCCATGGATTGGTTTTCCATTTTCAAATAATCTGTGGACAACAAGAAAAATATCTACAATGTTGCCAAAAATGGTAGGTGTGACTTAGGAGCTATGGCTCTCTAGAAGTCTCTTTTGAAACCAGGAAAGGTGTTGTGGGTGGCAACACGGCCCCTTCATATCTAGCACAGCGTAACAGAGGTTCGGGCGAGAGGGCATGGGGGCCCTGTAATCTTGAGCAGGGGAGCGAGCGCCTTATAGTATGTCCCTTGGGGAATGCTGAGCCAACCACATCTTTGTTACCTTTGCCTGAAACTCTGTCCTTTGTGTTTATGGGAACATCGGCAATCTGTATAAGATTTATGCATAACATACTTCTAAAAATTTTAACTTATTGTTAAAATGTATTATTTAAAACTTAGTTTTTAAGCCAAGCCTTAGCCTCTGTTCTTCATGGTCTACTTCTCTGTACCTTGCGGCCTCTCCCCAGATTCAGCTTCTCCATCCTGGCTGAGTTCACCCCGAGTTGGTGTATTTGGAAGTATGGAAGCCAGTGTTTCTCAAGTTGTGTTCACCCCAAGAATTTCCTGTTCAGAGCAAGGGAACAATCCGGTTTGCATCAGAGAGCTCTACGTGTTCTCTGAGCATCAGCACGGAAGAGCCCTCATCTTCCTCCTCCTCCTCTTTCTCCTCTTCCTCCTCCTCCTCTTCTTCTTCCTCCTATGCCCTCCCTCTCCCCTGATTGCAGTAATGACCAGGTCACAAATGCAAGATCACCAGCCCAGGCCACCTGGCAGACTGCAAAGCAGCAGTGCATATGATAACTTCTCACAGAGGACATTTAATATGCAGACAGGAACATCAGAAAATGTGCACTCTTCTGCCAAGGAAATCTCAACCCAGTTCTGAGATATTGTAGCCTCACTATAACACTGAATCCCTGGCAACAAAAACCGAAAATGAAGGTGTTCAACACAGCCCTATCTGCAGTGTCCTTGAGTGTGAGTGAGTGTGCATGTTCGGCACATGTATCCACAGTGCAGCGTTGGCTCTGGAGCCAACCTGGGCATGTAGCTTCATCTCCGGGGCCTGCTACTGTCTTAGTCACCTTCTTGTTACTAGAATAAAATGTCCTGATCCACGGTTTAAGGAGGAGGTACTTAACTAGGCTCGTGTATTTAGAGGTTGAAGTCAGCTGGAGCCAGGCAGAAATGGACTGGAGGAAGGGCCTGGGCCAAGGACAGCCACTCATCCTGGGCAGACAGGAAGCCGAGAGCTCAGGGAGAGGCGGGGGAGAGAGATGTCCTCCCAGGCCACACCCCCACGACTGCCTCTTCCAATCAGGTCATTCAGCTATGCCAATCCACTAATGAGCATGGTGGCCCTGGTCCTCACCTTCCAGAAGCTCCGCCTCCAAGCACATGAGGCTCTCGGGGACCTTCTCGGTCTGAAGCATTACAGCTGCTTAGGAGCCTAGGATGGTGGAAGGTCCACAGTCTATGTGATGCCGTTTGCTCATTGCAGAGTGGGGATTGCAGAGGGTGCATGTGAGAAGGAACACAGGAACTACCCTCCACTGGTGCTCAGTGTACCCTACATGCTCCATCAGCTGTTTGCTATCCAGTAGCACAAAGCACTTGATAGTTGCTGTTATTATTATTGCCCTCATATCCATGGAGGTAGCATCTGAGAATAGGAGGTGCACAAACCTACCAGCTTGTATGTCTGCCGCCTCCATGAAATCACCACCCAGATTCAGACGTGTTGCCTCCCAGGGGCTCCCTGGGGCCCCCTGCCCGCTGGTGCCACTCAGGCGCCTGCCTTCCGGCTGTCTCTCTGCAGCATTTCCACCTGTCCTCGACCTCCACACAAACGTACTCACACACTGGACGTCTTGTGCCTGAGTCCTTTTTGTCTAATGCTGTGCCTGAAGTGCTTGGTTAGTTTTATCTGGTATTGTTTCAGTCAGCTGTTCTGGAGGAGTATAGCTGCCTCCACTCATGATTTTCTAGAATCTCAACATGTTCTGTTTGGTAATAGCTACCAAGAATTTTGCCTATCTGGAGGTTTCGCATAAATATTTAAATTTTCTCATTCTTCAGAAAAGTAAAACTATAAACATAAATGTTAAGTAAGACCCCAGGCTTGCCTCTTCCGCGGCTTGTGTGAGAGTGGCCGCATCCTTTAGAAAGGTGTCCCAGCCCTGTCCCCCTCTTGTCCCGGCGGAGCCCCGTGGTCTGTCGCCCAGCCCGAGGGCACTGGCGCCGTGCACAGGGGTCGGTGTGGGGACAGCCCACCCATCACCACCCAGCGGGTCCTGGTCACCTGTCACCGCCAGGTAACCGATCACAGCCACTTCCCTAGGGGACCTGGACACCTGCACTGAGGAACTGGGGAAAAAGCCACCTTCTTCTGTGGTCAGGGTTGACGTGTTCACCTCATTCACACTGCACTCTGACCAGGAAAATGTGACGCTATAATGAGGATCAGGTGTCTCGGGGTGTGGGCCAGGGGAAGGGGCTGTGGCCACGGGGTGGGGGCCGCACAGGTGGAACATGGTTACCCCAACACTCACTACCACACGTCCTCCAGGCCCTTCCAACTCTCTGATGCACGAACTCACGCATTTCCCTAACAACTCTACTGGATCAATACCATTGCTCTTCTGTTCTAACAATGTAGTTAAGAGCTTAGAAGCAGCAGAATCGGCATTTGAGCTCAGGCTGTCTAGCTTCACCTCCGTTACTCGAAGCACAGCGTGGGGTTCTGCAGCCTGCTACTGGGTGTAGAAAAGCCAAGCAGACACGCACAGGCCATTTATACACATCTTAGATTGTCTGCTTCCTCCTGGAGCCCGGCATAGCCATCAATTTCTGTGCACCATTCTAGTAGATAGATTTCAATCGAGGAGTCACTGACTTAGTGTTTCCATCACACAGGTTTGAATTGTGTTCCATACCGCGCGCGGTTGCTGTATTCCCTCCCGTGTGCTTTCCACACCGCTCCTCGTGGAGCTGGGCCTGGCTGGGACCTGGTGAGGACACTCCCGCGGGCAGCCTGGTGCCATGAAGGTCTACGAAGGGGGGCGAGCTCAGCCAACAGCCAGATTGAGTTGATGACCTCTTTGGAGGTTCTGGTGGCTCAGCCTTCCTCCTGGAGACCACGATGCTGCCAGGGATAGCTGTTTCAATGGTGATGATGATGATGACGTCTCAACCTCCTGCTTCTTGGGTGTTTTAGGGTTCTGGGGAACTGTGGTGGCTCAGAGAAGACCTCAGGACACTGTGTAACACAGACTCTATAGGACTGGACACACTAAAAGGCAGCTACATTGATTCTGTAGGGATAAGAGAACCATAATGGCCCACTTGGGCATATTAGTTAGCTATTGCTGCATAACAAGCAAAACCAAAATCCAGCGCAACCTGTGTGTTCCAGTCTTGGTCGGGCTGGGCCTACTAATGTTCCTGCGGCCACTTGGTGGGTTAACAACCAGGATGACTTGGCAGATGTGGGCTGTACTCACTCAGCTCCTGACCCAAATGACTCATCATCTGGCAGGCCAGCCTGAGCTCTGACATGTGAGCAGAGAGCTCTGAAGATAAGCAGGGGCCCTCGAAGGTTCTGACACTTAGTTGTGGAGCTGTCTCTCCACTCCCTGAAACACCATCTGAGGGGCTTCTCCGGGCCCTGGAGGCGGAGGATTTCACCCTTGTTATTCTTAAGTCACATTTGCAGGCCCTGCAGGCTCAGCGACTCCGTGTCCTGTGGTAAATGGTAGGTGACAGTCTTGGCCAGGGAGACACCTTGGTGAGGTGGGAATGGCACTGAGCAGCGAGGAGTGCCGTACCTGGGGCTGAGCAGAGAGGGATGCCAGGCGTGCAGGGACGGGCGGGAGCTGCAGCCCGCAGTGGGGCCCAGGAAGGTCCCCCGGGGTGTAGGGCGGCTCCTGTGGGGGAAATGGAAAGGGCAAGGACTGGACGTAGGGCGCCCTGTGCCTTCATGGGACCGCTTGGGAGTCTCTGGGTTCTGGCGTCCATGACGACTGGCACGGAAGGAGCTGGGTCCTCTTCCAGGTCCTCTGTCTGCCTGGGGAGAGGGACAGACCTCGCGTCCCCCAGCGTTGCTCTCTCCTGGGCTGTGGCACTCACTTCCCCTCGGAGGCCAGATCTCCTGGTGGAAGTCGCAGGGTTTGAGCTGGTGCCTGACTGGTGTCCCCACAGCAGGGCAGGTGGCACGGGTGCGAGAGGCAGGGCCAGGCTCAAAGCCAAGAGGGGAGCCCTCGAGGGGCCTCTGGGGTCCTCCGGGCCCAGTGCAGGACGCGGCCTCACTGGCCTCAGGAGCGCTTTCTGCGTCCACACCAGGAGGCTTCTGGTGGCGACTGTGCCCAGGGCGCCTGGTGAGGCGCTCAGCACTCTTGACGGGAGGGACGCTGGGTCTGCGGCTGTGACAAGGCTCATGGGACAGCCCAGGCCCTGCAGGCCGAAGGAGGCACAGACTCAACCTTGGGGCTCAGCCAGGGGAGCCAGGAAGACAAATCTCTGGGCCAAGAGGTCAGATCACTAGTGACCGGCCAGGGGCCACGGAGGACGGAGCTGCCCTTGAGTCGGCACAAACGTGGTGGTGCCCACCGGGTCTCACCACCCGCGTGGTTTTCCACGTGTGCCCAGGTGGAGACCCTGCGCACAACAGGCCGGGAGACCTCGCCGAAGGCCTCCGCCTCTCCAGACAGCGGCTCAGCTGCCTGAAGAGCACACTGCGGCCGGGAGACAGGGAGACAGGGCCCTCGCTGCGGGTCACAGGAAGCACAGTGAGGCCCCAGGGGCCTGTTCTTTCCCAGGGTGCTGGCCAAGCCCGCGCCGGCACTCAGTGACGCAGACCCAATGGGAACGTGACCTAGTTTGGCACAAAGCCAGCCCTGGCCGCACCCCAGGTAGCTCTGCTGCTGAGAATCCACCCTAGGAAAGCAAGCACTGTGACTACCCTGCAGGTCGGACCGAGCACAGCACCCAGGCTCACGTGGCGGTAGGCCAAGCCCTGTCCTCCTGGGTAACGTGGGGATCCAGGCCCCTCATTCGGCCGCTTGTCAACACATACACGGAGGACTCACACAGGTGCTCACCTGTGTTCCTCAGACGTGACAGTCACCACCAGGCACTTTATGGCCCAGAACCAGTTCGGAGCCCCCACCAGAGCTGCAGGCCAGGGAAAGGAACAAATGTGCTGTCTCCAGAGCCCCGAGTGCCCGAGGCCCATGGAAGAAGGTCCGGCCCCTTCCAGGGCAGAAAGCATCCAAGGAAACCATAGTGCCAGGAGATACTGGCCGGGTGGAAGGTGGTGGGCAGGGCTCTGATAGGGACTTCATCTGGGCAGAGGGGATGGTTCGGTCACACCTGGCCTCATCCACAGAGGGCAGGGCCTCCTGAGAAAGCCAGCAAGGTTTGTGGAAGAGAGGAGACCTGTGAGTGTCTGAGGGAAAGACGTGCATCTGGATTACTGTTGTCTCCCTGCAGGACTCAGCAAGAGCCCAGCATCAAGTCCTTAGTGCAGGGCTGTGAGAACAGATAAGGACAACCTCTGGCAGCATAGCAGTTTCCTGGCTCCCATTAGATGGTCACCTGAATTTATCAGACTGAGCCCTCATCACTCATGCTCTGTAAACCGTTATTTTGTGTCTGTCCATCCATCTGCTCATCCACCCATTCATCCACCAAGCCAGTCAACTATGTAAGCATCCCAACATTCAACCATTCAACCATCTACTGTCCTCCATCCATACATCCCTCCACCCGCCCATCCGTCCAAACCTCCAACCCCAATCATTCCCCCAAAACAAGGTTTGTTGCTTGCTCCCTCCTGTAAGCATGGCTCTGTCACAGAATACAAAGGAAACAGACTGGACCCAACCACTTATTATTATTTTTAGGTCACTTGCAGTGAAAAGATTAATAGCAAGAGAGGGTTTCTTCCTTACCCAGGATTTCTCTTTGAGATAGTTAGAACTGTATTTTCCTAAAGAAAATGTTGGTGTCCTGACGCTGAGTACCTGTGAGTTTGCCTTTATGTGGAAAAGGGTCACGGCAGAGGTAACCAGAGTAAGATGAGGTCATCCTGGAGCATGGGCCCTCATCCAGGGACAGGTGTCCTTAAGAGAAAAAGAAGAGTGTGGACACAGAGCCATGGGGGTGGGGCAGGAGAGGACGGAGCAGAAGTAGTGACCCGTCCACAAGTCACAGAACCCCAGCTTGGCCAGCAGCCCCGGGGCTGGGAGAGACACACGGTGTCCTTCATCCTGGCCTCAGAAGGGACCCACCTGCCCCCCAGGGTCAGACCCAGCCTCCAGAGCTGCTGCCCTGAGCCCCGGATGTGCAGTACAGGAGGCTGCGTTCCTCTTTCGCAAAGGGGGTGTGGCTCAGGGTGCCGCAGGCTTTGGTGACCGGATGCAGTCGTGGAAGGCCAGAGCCCAGGCCTTTCAGACAGAAGGCCAGTGTTCCAGGCTGTGTCTCCGAAGTCCACAGGAAGACACCTCGGTCCCCCGCACCTGACCTCAGGTGGAGAGAATGCAGCTCGCCCTGGAGGGTGGGAGCGGGCCCAGCATCCTGGAGTCTTTCCAAAAGGGGACTTTTCCAAGCAGGCAGGCAGGGAGTGCCACGTGGAGACAGGCAGACACAGGGTGACATCTGCACAAGACTCTCTCCTGACCTCGGGCACCACCTCCGCTAATACCTCACTCTCAGACTTCCACCCGCAGTCTGCGAAATAAAGACTGCATTGTTCAAAGCACCCATTTTGAGGGGCAGTGAGCAGGTGCAGCCTCGCTGGGGCGCTGAGGCTGCTCCTGGGGACCCCAGTGCCCGCAGGTGGGCAAAGGAGCTTGCAGCCCAGGAGTGAGGGGAGCAGAGAGGCGTCTGTATTCACGCTCAGGAAGGCGCCCTGCAGGAACCCCGCTCGCCATGGCTTCCTGTCACTGCCACCTTGAGCTCTGCACACAGGTCACATGCTGGCATCTCGGGCCATGTTCCTTACACAGCGCGCTGTGTCTGCAGAGGACGTGGTCAGTCCCCTGTCACTAAGCAGTGAGCTCCTAGCTGCCTGACTCAGAAACACGTGCCCTCTGTCTATTTGTTGCCCTGTGGGGTGGAGATGGGAGAGATTCCCCCGTGGTGTGAGGAGCAGGAATGCTGGGACAGCTGGAAAGGGCACAGGGACCCCTGTGACACCCCCAGGGTGACAGGACGCCCTGATGCGGTGCCTGAGGCTGCACCCGGATGTCCTGTGAAGAGGTCTCAAGCTTAAATGTTGGTCTTTTTCTGCCCTGCAGCCTGCTGTGGGGCCAGCTGTGAAACCGGGGACTGTCAGCAAACAGCTCTGTTGGTGGCTGTCCCCCAGCGGTGAGTAGGGTCTGTGTGGGCCGGGTGCTGCCCACTGCTGTCTCGGCCCCCAGCCGCTCCTGGCTCACAGTGAACGAGGCACCCGTCCTGGTCACTTCTGGCTGGGCGCCACCAGCTCCACCCTGCATGGCTTCGTCTCCGGGGTTCTTGGGTTAAGGCACCCCAGGGAGGCACAGCACCCCTGCCTGCCCACCCGGCCCTCCCGCCCTCAGCAGCCTTTCAGGGGGGGAATCACACATGTGACCCATTTGCAGGCCCTGAAGGAGAGACACTCAGCACACCATGCGTCTTGTCACCACGTGTCCCTCCCTGAATGTGGGGAGCGTATTACGTGCTGTCAGGGAGCAGCTGGGCTGTGGCAAGACCTTACAGCCGCAGTGTCATCACCCAAAGCCGAGCGTGGGGAGAGCAATGCAGCTCGGGAGGGCTGGGGACAAAGGACAGCACACAGGCTCGGAGCACACGTTTATCTATGGACAGCAGGTGCGTTATAAATATATATATTACACTTCCGATCTACAGGACAGTCTCTGTGCGGTGGCCTGAGCGGGCAGTGTTCAACAGCGAGAATGACGCTAGGAAAAAGGAGAGGAGGAGGAGGAGCAGGAGCAGGAGGAGGAGCAGGAGCAGGAGGAGGAGGAGGAGGAGCAGGAGGAGGAG
>NW_004624747.1:26402333-26482130 GCF_000247695.1 Heterocephalus glaber
GGAGGAGGAGGAGCAGGAGGAGGAGGAGGAGGAGGAGCAGGAGGAGATGCAGACAAAGTGGGAGCAGAGGCAGAGAGAAGGAAGTCGGAAGAGACAGGAAGAGCAGTGACTGAGGAAAAGGAAGTTGGCAGGGACAGCAAGCGAGCCGACTCCTGTCCGTCCTGCTGGGCCTCCCCAGGGTCCCAGGATTGTCCAGCCCAGCCCGGCCTGTCATCCCGGGGCCTCCGAGGGGCCTGGGGCCCCAGGTCACCCTTATCTCCAGCGGGGCCCACTCCGCCCCGCCTCTCCGGGCACGGGGCCTCCGAGCCTGCAGGGTGCAGCCCCGGCCTGGCCACTTCCTGGAGTCCCAGCCCTTCACGGCCTGGCTTGGACCTGGACACAGTGCAGCCCGAGACCCGCAGCGCCTTCCCGAGGGATGCCACCCGGAGCCAGCACGGAGCTCGGGACAGAGAGGTTCGCTGCATGTCGACACCGCCCACCCCAGCCCCCAGGGCCCGGAGCTTCTGGACGGGTGAGCTGGCGGTGTGAGGATTCGCTCGGGTGAGCCCACTGAAAAGCGCTCGGGTCTGTGAACCTGACGGAGGCCGCAAGTCCTGCCCAGGGAGCTGGGGCGCTCAGAAGAGCAGCGAGTGTGCGTGCGCATGCGCGAGTGTCCTTGGGGCGTGGCTATACACATGGCTGTGGCCGTCTGCCACCGTTCCCGCTGCCCTTCGTCTGCTCTGGGCCAGCCTGCCCTGGTCTCCGGGAGATCATGGCCTCCCGGAGCCGGCTGTGCCCACGCGCGCTCACGGTCACACTCGCCGTCCCTTCCAGGGACTCACTTCCTCCTGCCTGCCGGTCCGCACACTCAGCCCTGATCACCGGAGCCCTGTGGATTCTACAAAACCCAAATCGCTTTGACTAAGATGGAGAGGCCCCACCCTGTCCTGGGACGCTCGGGCTCAGCGAGCCAGAGCTCATTTCGGTTCCGAGACTTAACAACTGCGCCAGGCACGTCCGCCTCCTCGGGCTGAGCAGAGTCCTGCTCCGGGCTCGCCTGGTGAAGCCCGCGGGTGGCATTTCCTGGGCCTCGATGCCCGCGCCAGCTTTGCCCGTCCGCCCCTCCCTCCCCGGCGTGCGTGGCCACACGTGCTGGGGTTAAAGGCCCAAAGGTGAACGAGAGCGGAGCGCCCGGCCGGGCCTAGGCCTCCTCGTGCAGCCGCTCCAGGGAGCCGCGCGGGCCGGGGTCCGGGTCCTGGCAGACCCACGTGATGTCGTCCTCCCGGCTCCTCAGCATGGAGCTCTCGGCCGGGCGCCCAGCGTCGGGCGCTATGGCGGTGAAGGTCGTGAATGTCACTCTTTTCCTTTTCGAGGTAGGGGACGCCGGGGGCTCACTCCGCTGCCCTGGGCCCTCTGTGGGCTGCGCGTCCGTACCCAGGAGGAGATACTTGCTCTCCTCCACGTCCAGGCCCCGGTCGATGGCCGTAACCTGCTCCTCGGGGTGGGAGGGCAAGGCCGCCTGGGTGTCCAGCAGCTCCATCCGGTTGCTCAGCCCCACCCAGTCGTGCGCGTGGCTCAGGCCCTCCTGCTCCTCGAAGGGCAGCTGCTTGTGCCTGAACTTCAGCGCGAAGGCCACGCAGTTGATGAGGAAGACCACGATGGCCAGACAGAACACGCCCAGCAGCGCATACATCCCGATCTCCAGGTCGCTCAGGCCCTTGGACGCCTGCGCCAGGTTGCCCTGCTCCGTGTCCGCGTGGCTCCTGGGTACCTCGGCCTCAGGGAAGCCGGTGAGGTCCACGGTCTCCTGGGAGCCGCCCCGGCCCCGGCCCCGCCCCCGGGAGAGGCTCGGCCTCTGCGTGGCACCGCCCCGGCCCTCCCTGAGACCCCCGGAGGAGGAGCTGCTGCGGAACTGGCCCCCCGTGGCCCCCCACTCCGGGAGCAGCTTTGTGGACCTCCCCTCGCCCACGCCGTTCTCCAGGTGCCCGGCCACCCCCGCCCGCCGGGTGTCGCTGTTGTTGGGGTTGGCACCGCTTTGGCCGAGTTTCACCCTGACGCTCGCCGTTCCCACGGCCAGCACGCTCTTGCGCTTGGACTTCTGGCACGTCTCGCTGATGAGCATTTCCACCCTCAGCAGTGCGCCCCGTCCTTCCGTCTGGGCGGCGATGACCGGCCACTGGAGCCTGGGGTCCTGCTGGATGGAGACCACCTTCTCATCCAAGGACGTGGCCACCAGCGAGAAGTCCTGCCCATCGTAGATGTCCAGGGGTGTGACAGAGCCGTCGCTGAACTGCACCCAGCAGCTGATGGCTGCTTCCTGTGGGCAGAAGAAGGTGGTGAGCTCGGCCGGAGACTCCTTCAACGGCCCAGAAACGGAGGGGAAGGTCCCCGGGGCGCGCAAGAAGGCAGAGCCCAAAGAAACCGCGACATCCGCCCGCCTTAAGGGACTCAGCCTCTGGGGCTGGCAGGTTCGCGTCTCTCCTACAGGTGTGAGAGGAGAGACCAAGGGCCGCACAGGACCTGATCCACAGGGCAGGGGCTGTTGCTGCAGTGGATCACCGGCAAGGCTTACGCATTCACGTGAAAAATATCCACAGCACCGTTTCTACACTGCATCAGCACCGACTCTCGGCTCACCAATCACACAACGGAGACCCTAATCTAGACAAGGACCGGACCCCCAGAGGGCTACAGGCCTGGCGGGGGCGGCCCTCCCTCCCCTGGGTCGGCAGGAATAGGTCTGGACACACCTGGGGACGCTGTTAACCCGGCCAGAGCTGAGTGGCCCTTGGCCGAGGGTTTGCCTCTGCCTCCCCCACCCGTGGGAGGGGCCGGGAGACCCTGGGTGGCCGGGTCACGCTGCGTCCGCTGCACACCCGTCCCCAGCCCCCGCCACTGTGCGTTTGGTCAGCGCTCTCCATGAGTAGCAGCGGGGCGGGGGCGGTGGAGACAGCCTGGGACTCAATGCCAGCCTCTCAGCTCAGCAAGGACCTCAGCACCCTGGACAGGGACGGGCAGCGGGCCGCTTCCTCGGAGCGCCGCCCTGCCACGCCCAGGAGGACCAGAGCCCCGGGCAGCAGGGGACCCTGTGCCCAGAGCCAGAGCAGCGGAAACAGGACCCGGCGGCCCATCCTCACTGCTCCTTCTCTGGCGGTTTGAAAGGAGACACAGGAAGCCCTTAGCGCTGGGAGAGCGGGAGCCCATCAAAGCGGGGGGTGAAGGCCCACTTCTGGGCAATGGCTGTGGATCATGTACGGGGTGCAACAGAAAACTTCAGTGTTTAACTTTAAAGAAATGTATAGTAAAGGACAACTGCCATGAATCCCCCTCAAAATAACCCTCCTCACTTTGAGCACACCTGTCCTGTGGTACTGGCCACTTCCTGCAGCAGCTCTGGAGTCCTCTTCCACGAGTTTCTTTAGTTGCACTGTCCTGACTGCCTCAATGTCCTGAATCCATGTAAAACATGACCTTTCATGGTCACAGTGGCTTTGGGGAAGAGCCAGAAGTTGCCCAGGGCCAGACCTGGTGAAGGAGGCAGACGAGATCACTCTACTGTCTTTACGAGCTGCCTGTCCACTGGATGGCGCTCGGCAGCAGTCACTGTAGTTTTCATCACCCTTGGTAAAGACACTCCCGAAAGAAGACTCCAGAGCTGCCGCAGAAAGGGGCCAGGACAATGGGATCAGTGTGGTCCAAGTGAGGGGGACGATTTTGAGGAGGACCCATGGCAATGTGTCTTTTACTCGGATAGATTTTTAAATTAAGCTCATGCTATTTTTGCATCAGCCCTTGTATAGGCAAATGTTTGGGCATGGCATTTGTGCACAGGAAGAGAAAAAGCAAGACCAGCTCACATCATGGGGTGGGAAGGACTGGGCAGGGCAGGGACTGCCAGGTCCCGCACTGGGTCTGCAACTGCCCCATTCCCGCTCCCAGGGCACCCTTGCTGTGTAAGCTCGAGTGCCCCCCACCATGTCTGTTTTTGGTTTTTGAGACGGGGTTTCACTGTGCAGTCCAGGCTGGCCTGGAACTCGTAATGATCCTCCCGCCTTGGCCTGCCAAGCTCTGAGATCACAGGCGTGTGCCATCACACTCAGCTGTGCTCTCTTTCTTCCAGTCCAAGGGCCCCTGGCCATGACAGAAGCCGATTCCCTGCTGCTGCCACCCAGCGTTTGAGAGGAGCAGGATGGAGGCTCCTGAAGCGAGGCTGGTGCCTCCTCTCTATCCCCCAGCCTAGCCAATAAATGCTTCCCCTGTCAGTCACAGCCGGGACCAGCCGCTGCTGGGAATCCCTGGAAGAGCCCCGGACAGACACAGCCGGGTTTCCTGGCTCCTCCCTCTGGTCAGCAATCCCTGTGATCCCTGCAGCGGCCCAGGTCTGCCAGGGCTTTCTTGATGCAGCCAGGGTGGAGCCGAACGCCCGCAGGGATGGAGGCGTCAGACTGAGCTGTGATGCCCAGGCTGTCAGCTGCAGGCGAGGAGCCCGTCAGCTGCGCGGCCACGTGTCCCTGCCATGGTCCTGACTGGAGTCACCTGAGCTGCCACTGGCCCCACAGGAGGACGCCCGGCGACTTCCCCTTCACCACGGCAGCCCGCGCCCTGCTGGTCACCTTCCGTCTCGGGAAGGGCTCAGATTTTGCTGGGCTTCCCCTGCGTGCTGGGGTCGCTGCCCTCCTTGGTTGCTGCTGCCACCCTGTTCAGCGAGACCCTGCTGGCCGCGGCCTGGGGCTGCTCGGGCTGGGACGGGTGGCTCGGGCACCCACCAGCCAGCCGGGCTCTCCTTCCTGGTGGGTGCAGCAGGGTCTGGGTGGGCGCGGGACGGGGAGGGAGGAAGGGCTCCCAGGGAGAGCAGAGCCCTCCGCCCACGCACTGGGTAATGGCTCCTCAGTGCACCCATCCCAGCCCCGCCTCGTGGCCACCTTGTCACCAACACCCACACCGTACACACCTGCAGGTCCGCACGGCACAGTGCACTCTGAGCACACACACAAACCTGGGCACAGACACAGGCAATACATGCTTAAAGATGCGCACACAGACGCGTGAGAAACACAGAGGCACAGTGCATACACAGACACACAACACACAGAGCGCACACCGGTCTCAAAGGAAGAAAGCTGGGTGGACGTCAGCACAGGCTGGCTGTGCCCTGTGAGGCAGCAGTGGCCAGCCTGTGAACCTCCTCTGTGCCCTCCCGGTGCCCTGGCCACCTCCCGGGCTCGCCGCAGGGCTGAGCGAGGTCCAGTGTGTCACCAGGACCCTGGACAGGGGTGAGACACACAGCCCCCCGCCCCGCGTGTGGCCAGGACAGAGAGGCGGGCGTCCCACTTGGCAGCTGCCGCAGCCCTCTCCCCACCCTGCGGGGCACCGGAAGCACCATGAAGTGAGCACCGCCACCCTGAGAGCCGCCTGGTGCCCGTGCCACTCCTGGCCAGAGCCTCCACCCAGACTGTGAGCCCGCCTGGCCTGGCCGGCCGCACCTGGCCGCCCTCACCTGTCTGGGCCTCTGCAGCAGCTCCTGAGCCACCGCGGTGGCGAAGATGGCCCTGCTGCTCCCGGGGCTGAGCTGTAGGGAGAGGGACAGTCCGGTCACCAGCTGGACGCCGAGGTCTGTGATGGTCACCTTCTCTTCTAGCACGGTGACAGTCTTCTCAGCTAGGATGGCGTCCGACAGCGGGGACAGGATCTGAGGGCAGAACCGACAGCACAAGAGAGGCCTCCTGTGTCCCCGTGGCGCCGGGCCTGTCCCGCCAGCACCTTCTCTGGACCCCAAGTTTTCAGGGAGGGTGGGCAGCGCCGTCGCCCCGGCCTCCCCTCAGACTCCCCTGGTGCCCTGCCTGCCCTCTCGGTGACAGGGGCTCCTGTTCCTTCCTCTGCATCCCTGCTTCACACTCGGCAGCACCCTCCATGCTCACAGTCATTCATTTTATTTGAACCGTTTGTTTCTAAAAAGCCTTCACATCCCCAAACACTGGGTTTGAGACACTCGCTGTGGAACCATGGGTTCCTCTCTCACACACGAAAACCCACCAGGCAGCCTCCCTGGTCCGCGGTCTGTCTCATCCGCCCCTTGCCCGAGCTGGGTCTCACCTTCTGCGCACTGGCAGGCACGGAGCTGGGACCCGAGCTACGTCGGGAGCCTCACCTTGCACCCCTGCCCCGGTGCCAGAGCCCTGTCTGCTTTCTCCCGCACATACGTCACGCACTCCTGAGGGAGGCTGGGCAGGAGGTCCTGCTGTATCACCAGGCACGACCTCAGCCCCCCGAGTGTGAGGGTCACAGCCTGAGTCACCAAGCCCGGCTCAATGTAAGGAGTGTTTGCAAATGTATTCAATGATCTGAATTTTAAAAGCCCAGATTTTGTACTGAAAGGGAGCTTTAGCTTCCCAGGTCATACTGGGAGCTTCCGCGTGGCCCTGGCCGCTTCACCCCCTCTGTCTCCCCGGACACCTCCCCTCAGCCTAACTAATAATTGCTTTTGGAAACTACACAATTTCGAGAAACCACAAATATCCTCTGCAGTTGTTTTCTGGTGGGAGGTTTGCAAGTGGCCAATCCGAGAGCGTGATTCAGTTCCCCTGGCCGCTGATTGGCTGCTGCCCTGCGCCCCCTCTCCTGTCGATGCCCAGGTTCCCACTCCAACAGGCTGCTGCAACGTGTGTGTTCTTGGATTTGCTCTTCTTAAACCCCTAAGATCTCTAAGATGCTGCCACAATGGCCTGCACCTTCTGAGCCATTGTTAATACAGTATTTTATTAAATTAAATTACATAACTGCAGGAGACATAGTATATTTAGGGTTTAAACTATAAAAATAGGTATTCATGGGTATTTTTCTGACATCTGTGGCTTTTCACAATTCACGGGTGCTCTAGGAACGTCACCCCTGTGAATTTTGGGGGACCACTGTCTGTAACTTTCCTGACTGTGCTGTACTGTAGTGTGGCTTTATGTTCTGTTATACAGTACAGTGCGGCATCTAAGAGTTATACAGATAAAAGCAAGGCCATCAAGCTGCAGTTTCCTTTGCCCGTTCTTTGTCCTGAGCACAGTAACGTGCACACGCTGCGTGATTTCTCTTCAGCGACAGATTCACTTCACGACTGAGGCGCAGGCACAGGGCCAAGCTGTTAAAAGGCGTGTGCATGGCAACGCCGCGTGGGACAGGGAGGCCGAGCGCCTGCAGAGCTCGTGTCTGGGGGAACCCATCCCTGTGGCTTCCGGGGTGGCTGTGTCCTGCGCCTTGAATACAACCACCTCCGGACGCCAGCCCATGTCGCAGAGGCACACGCTGCACATGCTCCATGATCAGACCTAGGGCCAGCTGGAAGGGCCCGTCCTGCACAGCTGTGCAGAACCCTACGGCCACCTGGTCAGACACCCTTCCGGCCCTGACCGGGGCACTGTGGCCCTGTGTCTCCAAAGGGATGGGACGGGGACACGGCAACCCCACCCCAGCACCGTGCTCAGGAAGGTGCTGGCTTCACAGGACAAGTGCTGTCCCCAAGTCTGCCTGAGTCAGAACACTGTCCTGGCCTTCAGCGAGGTGGTGGCCGTGTCATCAGGGACGGAGGCTGGGGCGGGAAGGCCAGGGAGGCCAGCCCGCATCCAGAGCTCATTTCCCAGGATGCTGAGACCAGGGGCGAGGGAAGGTGGTGGGCTGGAGTGTCCCCTGCAGGGGCCTCAGCTCTGCAGCCTCTACTTCAGTCCTGCTCAGCTCCAGCACAGCTTCACCGCGATCGTGCCTGCCCTAAGAGGCGGTGGTCAGTGGGCTTTCGGGCCGGCCCCGGCTCTTACCTGGATGGTGGTCATACCCAGCTCCTGCCCAGTCAGGATTTGTCCCCCCTGCAGTGTGGCGATCCTGGGCTCCTCCACCTGCATGAAGTCACTGATGAGCTCTGTGATGTCCACTTGCCAGTCCGTGCCCAGCAGGTAGGCCAGCTGTCCACCGGGACCGGCCGCCTCCGCCACGAACTGTGTGAGCACCCGCACCATGGCGCGCTGGAACTGCAGCGCACAGCCTCGGCCCCTCTGCTCCTCCTCGTCGCCCTCCTCACTGTCCCGAGCCGGCCTGTGGAGGAGTGAGGTCAGCGGGAAGAGATGAGGGGAGGCACGTGGGAGCTGGGCTGAGGGGCGGCTCAGACTCAGGGATGAGGCTCAGGGTGTTCGACCACGCAGCTGGGACCTGGCCACCCAGCGGACAGAGGTGGCAGCAGGGTCCCCGCCACCCGCCTCCCGGCGTCATGCTGCACGACACCTGTCCTTAGCGTGGGCTGTCCTTAGAGACGTTCTCCCTGTTCACAGCCGACAGCTACTTTCAGGATGTGGTTTTAAAGGCTGGGACATTGCAAGGTGTGGTGGTGCAGGCCTGTAATCTCGGTACTGGGAGGGTGAGCCCGGAGGATTGCTGCAAGTCTGAGGCCAGCCTGGGCTACATAGTGAGTTCAAGGTCAGCCTCAACCACACAGCGAGCCCCGTCTCAAAAAACCAAGCCAAACCAAACCAAACAGAAGACTGGGGCATCAGAATTGCTTGTGTTCTCCCTCGGGCTGTCCCCTCAACTCATCCTCAGAAAGCAAGCATCCTGCACTGCCCTGTGGGGACATTCGCAGGGCTGAGAACTGGACACCTGGTGTGGTTCCTTCCCAGGGACCACTCTGCGAACAGGTGGACAGCAACCTGCCAAGCCCCCATGTCACCCGCCGGGCTGTGCCTACCCTGCCATGCACAGAGCCGTGAGGTATGCGAGACTGAGTGCCCGAATGCACCCCGAGACCCACAGTTTATCACAAAGCGCCAACACTGCAATTCAGCCTGAACGTGCTCTCCTGCCGGGCACCTGGGCTCGCCTGCCAGTGGAGAGGGCTCCGCGTCCTGTAGGTTCACCACCACTGTTCCACACTGTGCTACATTTTTGGAGAATTTCTGAAGTACTGGGGAATAAATTTAGAACTTTTTCACTGAGCTTCATCCCCAGCCCTTCTGATGTAATGTAACTTAATTTTCAGATAGGGTCTCACTAAGTCACTATGTTGCCCAGGCTAGACTAGTTTGCAGTCCTCCTGCTTCAGCCTCCGAGTGCTGGGATTATGGTGTGCACACAATGCCCAGCTGGGGTAATTTCTAACTTTTAGGCTGAGCCACTGACCCACCCAGCAGTCGCAGCCGGCAGGAGGTCAGGCAGATGCGCAGCCTTGGGAAGTGGCACCCCAGGAGGCGAGGACTGAGTTGTGGAAGGGTCTCACAGTGAGGCGGGCAGAGGACCCAGGGTGGGGGCGGGCAGGTGTCAGCTGCTCCCTCAGCTGTGCCTGGGTGCAGCAGCCTTTGCACTGCCACCCCGATCAGCTCGTGGCCGTGTCTGTGCCGGCAGGTGTGGCAACACCTAGGTGAGGCCATCGGGTCTCGCTGTCTCTCCCCGCAGCCTCCCCCCTGCAACGCTGAGCTCCAGGCCCAGCGCCACCCTTGCCGCCTGACACCAGAAACCCTGTGCTCTGGAGTCACTGCCCTGATGCTCTTTCCAGGGAACCTCGGCCTCTCCTCCGGCCACACTCCTGCCAGCAGTCACAGGGCAGAAGGGACAGAGTGTCCAGGTTCCCGAGGAAGAAGCTGCCCCATCCTGGGCCAAGTCCGCAGCCTGTGGGCCTCTTTCCGTCCCTTTAGCTCAGGCCAACTTTGTACACTTGCTGTGTCCTCCCCTGTGGTGCCAGTCGTGATACAGAGGCTAAGATCCTACAACTTTCTTGCCAGCAATCAACTGGCTGCCTGGTGGATGATGGAGACCCTGCAGCTCTCCCTAACTCTGTCTGAGACAGCGCTGGGCAATAGAAGTCAAAATCTAAACTTGATTTTACTGGGCTTGGTGGTGCATACCCGTAATCCCAGCACTCGGGAGGCTGAGGCAGGAGGATCACCACAAGTTTGAGTCCAGCTTGAACTATACAGTGAGTTCACTGAGTGACCCTGTCTCAAAAAAAGGAAGATTTAAATTTGATTTCACCAGAGCAGAGTTCAAGGGCCCTGGACCAGGGGGATGGAGAGGCCGTGGTGTCAGGTAGACTCCATCTCGATGTCCTCCAAGAAACATCTGTCCCTTGCTCCTTCCGGCAAGCTAGCCCCTATACTAGCTCCTCTGGCTCCAGCTGGGCCCTGAGCCTGAGGTCCTGAGTGTACTGCAGCTGCTGGGCCATGGTATTAGATAAGGGGTAGGGTATAGCCCAGCGAGGGTAAGTCTTAAGGTGGGGTCTCTGAAATGTTGGAAAAGGGAGGACACACTTTCAGCAGGAGCTGCACAGAAGAAAGGATGGAAATTTGGGAGCAGGTGAGGGAAGTCCAACTGGAGATGCAGCCCCCAGAGCTGAGGGATGGAGGCAAACCCGGTGCTGAAGACGACTCCTGGATCCTTGGTCTGGTCTCAGCTCGGCTGAGCTAGGCTGTCCTGTCCCTTTGAGTCTTAGCACACCTGCCCTGTCCCTGCGACTGTATCCCCGTGTGTAGACATACCTTTTGTTGGAGACAATGGGGACTCTCCAGCCCTTGATCTGGTTGAGTTCTGTGTCCGAGACCTCAATCTGCAGTGGAAGCCGGGGCACCCACACTGTCATCTCCAGAGGGCTGACCAAGTGCTGGTAGGAGAAGGTGACCACCACGTTCACCTTGCCTTTCATTTCCTTCCCATTAACAAAGACGTAGTCACATCTGTCAGACACCTATGAAGGAGTGAACCCCAGGGTAGGGGAGATACATCGTTAGTCCCATTGAGAGCAGCAGATGTTGCTACACTAGTTGCCATCTAGAACATCACAGAGTCAGCTGAGTCAAGGGCCTTTTATACCCAGCTGTAGTGGCACACAAGCAGTCAGTACATGAAATCTCAGATATTTAAAGTGTGCAACATAATGTCTTGATGCATATGGTGAATGATCACCAGATTCAAGTTTGTTCACAAGTTTGTTCTCCTTTCCGTGTGTGTGTGTGTGTGTGTGTGTGTGTGTGTGGTCTGAGAACATTCACTACCTACTCTCCTCGCAAATTTTAAGCACACAATATGCCATTATTAGCTGGAGTCACCACGGTGTGCAGCAGGTCCCTGGGACTGATGCATCTGACATAGCTGGAGCCTGTCTTTGACCATCTACCCATTCTCCTGCCCTGCCCTGGCAACACCTCCTCTCTGCTTCCATGAGGTTGATGCTTCTAGGCTCCACCTCAGTGAGATTGCGAAGTGTTTGCCCTTTGGTGCCTGGCTCATGTCACTCAGCATGACATGCAGACTCATCAGGAGTGACAGGGTTCCCCTCTCTGTGGAGGGTGACGGGGACCAGGTGTGGAGGAGCACCTTGTCCCTATGTGGCATCTGTCAGAGCTCTCGGGCCATGCTCATGGGGGCTGCTGGGAGTGATTAGGCGAAGCACCCTGAGATCGAGACAGTCCTAGAGTACTTGGTGTGTCCTAATTGAGCCATTCTCATGAGAGGAAAGCAGGACTGTGGCCATCCGCGGGAGGCTGTGCTGTCAGCTTGAGGGTGCAGGCATCTTGGGGAGCCCCAGATCCTGAGGTCCTGGAGGGCGGGAGGGTGGCTGTGCTCATACCTGCACCTGACTCCAGCTGAGCCCTCAGGACAGAGAGGTCACGTGGTCTGCACAGCTGCCAGGGAGTGGGGATTTGCCCAGGGGAGCCAGTGGGGGGGTTCGGAGCTGAGACCGTGCCACTGCCCCGCCCTGGTGTGTGCCTGAGTGGAGAGGGGAGGGAGCCGAGAGAGCCCCCCTCACTGAGCACTAGGTACACGACAGGGCTGAACAAGAGCCCTGTGTCCCGTTTAGTGGCCAGACACTTGGCAGGCTGGGAACTGCTACTGCATTTCAT
This sequence comes from Heterocephalus glaber, assembly GCF_000247695.1. The sequence continues at coordinate 26,414,177 of NW_004624747.1, forward strand.
ACAGGGCAGACAGGGCCCAGGGACATTAGGCCTCCTCCAGACATGGACCCACTGCTGCCTCCGCCCCCATGCGTCGCCCTGCCTGGAGGCTCTCGGCTTCTGTCCTTTGCAGGTGCAAACCTCGCCTGGGAGAGCACTGAGAGGAGCAGCGTGAGGGAGGCTGAGCGGAGAGGAGCAGGCTGTGCAAGGGCCATCAAGAGCCTCTCCACAGAGGGCCTTGCAGCATGCGGCCAGCGGGGACACAGCGGGCACAGGAGGAGCCGGGGCCAGGCTGGGGCGTGCGGGGCACTCCCGAGGGAACTGTGCTCCAGCTCACCTGCGAGGCAGGACTGTCCCCTTGGTGCCCGCCGCCGGCACAGCCACTTGGACCTGACTGCTGGGCTTGGCCTGGCCTGGCCGCCCTGCGAGGGCCGGGTGCCCCACCCCGCGCTTCCTCCTCAACCCTTCCTTTCTAACCCGGGCAGCTGGCACGGGGCGGGGCGGGGCGGGGCGGGGGAGCCTTCCTGAAGGAAAGAACGGGGAGAGCAAGAGCGAGACAGAGGGAAGGACGGGAGACAGAGGGGAGAGAGGACGGAGGGAGGCAGGGAGCCGAAAGGCCGGCGGAGCGTCCTCCGGGGGTCCCAGGGCCAGGCTGTCTTCTTTCTCAGACGCCTCCTTTCTTCTCGCAGGAAGGAACGAAGTAAAGGGAACCCAAGAGCGGGGGAAGACGAGGTGGACACGGAGAGGACAGCAGGCCCGACAGCGCATCCTCCGAGGTCTCTTCCACGGAGCCGGAGCTGCGACCCTGGTCCCCGGCCAGGTGTGTGTGTGCACGTATGTGTGCACGCGCGTGCGCTGTGTAGATCAAGTACTAAGAGGAAACAGGCCCCGCCGAGGCGCTCCTGACCTCCGCCGGGCTCGCTGCTGACTTGCACGTGGCACAGCCGGGCCTCTGCTCCTGGGCGGTCTGTCGGTCTCCTGCCTGACTTCCGGTCCTTCTTCCCCGCCACCGGGTGCTGTGGGCGGGGCTGCGAGCCTGTGGACGCGTCATTTCCGGTGGGCACTCCCTCCCTTGGAGGCCACGGACGCCTGCCTGGAGGCTGGGGCCTCAGCTGCGGCTGCAGCGGCCCAGTCTCCCCAGCCGGGCGCGGGCGCCGAAGGGCGCTCAGACCCAGAGGGCCCCTCCCAGGCCTCCAAGAGCCCTAGGGACCGGGTGGGGCTGGGTTCCCTTCTCGGGATCTGGAACCCAACCAAGATGCTCCGGATCTCAAGGGGCCCCCAGGCGGGAGAGAGAGATTAGAAGCCACACATGCTGGTGGCTAACGGCTCCTTCTGAGCCTCCCTCTATGGCGCTTCCTTGGGCTGAGAGACCTTCCTGACTCTTCCTTCCTGTAGGTTGTGGGACCTGTGCACCGCCAAGGTGCACATCCATGGGACCCAGGGGCTGTGTGTGCTGAGTCTAGTGGGGCAGAGATGAACCCATCCCCTGCCCCGGCTGCACCCTGCTGAACGGCCCGAAGGTGTTAGGCCGGAAGCCCGGGCCCTCCTGCCTCTGAGTGTGGACCGGACCGAGGCTTTGCGTTCATCCTGGGTCGCCGAGGCCCGAGTGCCCTGGCTGTGCCCCTCAGGGATGGGGCAGAGGGTGTGGCCCTGGGGCACAGCAGCCACGGGAGACTCAGGCTCCACCTTGGCCTCCCGCTCTCTCCTGCTTCGCTCCCTGCCTTGGTGTCTCCCAGGGCTCCCTCCATGTGGCACATGTACAGGAGTACCTGTTGCAGACTGCTCATTATGTCTTGTTAAAAGGTGACTAACAGTACAAGCGAGATAATTTATTAACTACCACTTTCCATGGGGATGGTTAGAAAGGATAATCTATCAACTCTTCATCTCCTTTATAATCTATTCCCAGCCAGCTGCACTGTTCCGGCTTGGAGACGGAGTTAATATTTCTGACTCCAGGGTGCATAATCCGGCACTTATGTGAATTTAATGCCAGCTCCTTCTTTTCTGTTTAATAGCTGGATGAATTTAAATCTTATTTAAATATCACCGCATTCATAACAAAATTTATGTTCTTCTGATATTTTCCCCTTTGCCATTTTTCCCCTAAGGGCTAAATCTGAGGATACTGAGATTTCATTTCCCCCACAAACTTGGCAGTAATGTCCCTTGGGAAGGCCTCACACAGTGGTGAGCCTGTGGGATATTTTTCTGTTTCTTTTTCAGACAGTCTGGCCACGTAGCTCAGGCTGGTCTTGAACTCACCATGGAGCCCAGGCTGGCCTCTGACTTGCAGTGACCCTCCTGCCTCTGCCTCCAGAGTGCTTGGATTACAGTTGTGCCCCTCACTGGGGCACCTTTGTCTGACAAGTCTACCTGGACTAAAGCAATGGAGTTGATGACCGAGCAATAAACACAGAAGCTCAAGTCCACTGTTTGCGCACGCGGGTACCGTGCAGAGTGCTAACACCTATTCCACATAAGCCTTCCCAGCAGCCTCTTAGACTGCCCTCTGTGATGCCCGTTTTCCAGATGAGAAAGTTGGGGTTCAGTGTCGCAGTGCTGTAGGATGGGCGGTGCTGGCTGAAGGAATCCTTCCGGCTCAGGTTACCGGGAGGAGCTGGCCTCCCTGTGGTGCCTGCTGGTGAGAGCAGGTGCTTTTTCACCAGGAGAGAAACTTGTGACAGGAGGCACTGGGCGGGGGGGGGGGTCCAGCCCGGAGCCAGGCCTGGCCCGTCGGGTCACAGCCATGGTGCAGAGGAGCGAGGGCTGGCCTGGCACTGACTGACCCCGTGATGGTCACACCTGCCCCAGCCCAGGTCCGATGCTGCAGTGGCCGTGCTCGGACACAGGTGAGACGGTCCCTGGTTGGATTGGCTGTCGTGCTCGCTTGGGAGACATCGGAGGCTTAGGGCCCTGGGCTGAGGGCGGGAGTGGAGGTGAGGGCCAAAGAGAGCGGAGTGAGGGGACAGGAGGGGCCCCGCCGGGACTGGCCCTGCCTGCGGCTCAGACCCACGGCAAGGGGACGCTGGACCCGTCCACCCCCAGCTGGTGGTGCCAAGACAGCAGCCCCGGCCACGCGGCGGCTCCACAGAGGGGCTGCCACCCCCTCAGTCCGGAGTTTGCCACGAGTGGGGACTTTCTGTATCTGGAATCGGCCACACCAGGGTGTCCTCTTCCTCTAAAATCACAGCCTTGGAGGCCCCACCCCGGAAGCTGTTCTCTTTCGTAAGCTCTCAGGACCTTCCTGACCGGGGGCCCAGTCCATTCAGGGAATGCTGTGTCTGCTCTGTTCTCAGAGTCCCCCGGCGAGTGCCACAGGCCACAGTTCTCCTGGGTTACTCAATGGCACTCCCTTCCTCGGGAAGTCACCTTCAGGGCAACCAACCCCAGGGCTCCTGGGCAGCACAACTGTGGCCTTGGCCTCATCTGGGGGATGCAATCAAAATGTACAGTGAATGATTAAATTTGGAGTGTTTTACTAAAAGACGCATTGCCATTTATCAGCCTCAAGATCCTGCCCTTGCTTTGAGAACACTCATCCCATCATTCTGGGCCTTTCTGCAGCAGCTCTGGAGTCCTTTCCTGAGCATCTGTTCCAGGCATGATAAAAAGCAGTGAATGCTGCTGCCGAGCGCCATCAATGGAAAGGCAGCTCGTAAAAGCAGGACGCTGTGTCTGCGTCCACCTCATTCACTGGATCTGAAGCCACGTGACTTCCACCTCTGCCCCAGGGCCAAGTGACCAACATAAACATTTTGAACCGATTGAGGACCCAAGGCAAGCACAGCAACACAACTACAGACACTCAGGAAAGGGCTCCACGCTGCTGCAGGAAGTGACAAGGACGATGGGACAAGCGTGTCTGCAGCGACAAGGCGGACCCTGAGGGGATTCACAGCCATGTGTCTTTGTTACGTGTGGACATCCACTCACCACACTTTTTGGTCATGCTGCCCGTATCTGGGCAGAGGCCTGTGGTGGAGGCTGCCCTGCCACTGCGGCACGTGGGGAGCACCCCATCTGCTCTCCCTGCACGCCAGCAGCACCTCAGGAGTAGCGGTGACACAAGTAATGTCTCCAGACTGGCACGGGGCCGGCAGGTCATCCTCAGTGGACAAGTACCAGGCCGGGGGTTTCCGTTTTCCTGAAGCCCCACAGCCCACACACCGAGCTCACACATGCTGTCCCAGCCGCAATGAGGGCGCAGCGCATAGGCATGGAGGTGCCCACCGCCAGCTCTCTCAAACCCCACACAACAAACATTCTTGCACCCCAATGCCTGTCCCCCCAGCCGTGCTGAGCTGCAGGGCCCAGAATAGGCAAAGCCACCAGCATCTCCACTGTCCCCACCCACTCCTCATGGGCAAGGAGGCTGGAGCAATGCCATCTCCTTTTGTGGAGGACGTGGAGCACAGGCATGTGGCGGTAATTGCCAGATGGTGTTTTCCAAAGATGGTCACAGCCATCTGTCCCAAGTCTTTACAAACCCTTCTCCAAGGTGACTTTGCCACAGTCCCCACTGAAGAGGTGGGTCCTGTCCCCTCTCCTTGACTCTGGACTGGCCGTGGGGACTTGCTTGACTAATAGAATTTCTTTTTTGTGTGTGGTACTGCAAAGTGAATGCAGGGCCTTTGCATTGATCTACACCCTCAGCCCTTTTTTATTTTTTGAGACCAGGTCTTGCTAAATTTCCCAGGCTGGACTCGAACTTGTGATCCTCCTGACTCAGCCTCCCAGAGTGCTGGGATGGGATGACAGGCGTACACCACCACATCCAGCTTGACCAATAGAATTTGATGCAAGCACTGATCTGTCTCTGCCTCGCCGACGCGGTGGAATGGAATGGAAGTGGACCTGGGGGTGGCTGGCCACTGTCTCGGTTACTTTCTTCTTGCTGTGACATTATCCCCAACACCGCAGCCTAAAGGAGGGGAGGTTTATTCTGGCCCAAGGTGTGCAGAGGTTCCTGTCCACAGCTGGCGGCTCCAGGGCAGGGCGGCGGCAGAGGGGCTGGCGGAGGAGGCACAGCTGTTCATGGCAGGGTGGGCAGGAAGCAGGGAGTTTCAGGGAGAGGAGCGGGGGAGAGGTGCCTTCCTGGCCCCGCCCCCAGGGACCGCCTCTTCTGGCCAGGCCCCACCCCCGACAGGAAGTCGGCCCTGAGCCCCGTGATCCAACCGCCTCCCAAGGCTACCTCCAATCGCTGTCTCTGTTTCACGTACACACGCACGCACACACACACACACGCACACACCCATGCACACACAGTACCAAAATGGAGACAAAGGGAAAATCGGGAACCCCCTATCTCATAATCAACTGATTTTTCTTCTGTTGCTGTTCAGTTTTGTTCTGCCCTCTGTTGACTCCCTCTTAGCCATTTTTTCTCTTTGAAGATGAATAGTGTTTATTAGCTAGAGGACCCGTCCAAAAGTAATTGCATTTTAATTGGCACCTAATAACTATACATCCTTACGGGGCACCGTGTGGTAATCCAATAAACTCGCACAACATGCCCCATAAAATCAGGGCAATTAGCATTTGCAGCTCCATATGCATTTATCACTTGGCTGGTGTTGGGGATCTGTGAACTGCTCCCTTCCGGTTCCTTGTAAAAATCCTAACAGTGTTACAAACTGCAGTCGCCGGTGGAGCTGTGGAGCACTGGAACTTCCTCCTTGAGCTATGTCCCTAAAGATGTTGTCACAATCCTTGGGCACAAAGCCACACGCCCCCCGTAGAAACTACCGGATGTGGGACTGTTTCCCTTCTTGACCTTGAGCGGGGTTAGTGTGTGCTTCCTCCTTGGCCCAAGTGTCCGGCTTCCTTCATGGTTCCCGAAACTTCTGCAGAGCCAGCCATGGGCCAAGCCTCTCGGAGGTCACAGCATGGAACCAGTGGTCCCTGACCCTGCTCTGCGGAACGGAGATGCTGGGCACGGGGTGCGCACCATGCCCTCTCCCCGCCCGACCCCTGAGGAGCGCGCTCACGCGTCTGCCTCACCCGCTGCTCCTGCCCAGCCCACAGCGGGGTCCAGGAAGGCCGTGTGCCCCCAGCTCGTCCACGTCCTCCTGGGCTCCGTGCTCTTCCTGTAAGCGTCCCCCAGACGCGGAGCGGAGCCCACCTCGTGTCTCTGCAGCCGTCACCACCAGGATGCCTGCTCAGAGCTGGGGACGGAGCCCAGGGTGCCTCTCTCGGAGGAACGGGCGCCAGCCCCACGGCCACCTGTCCTTGGGGGTCCCTGAGGCCACTCCTTGCTCCCTAGTCTTCCCTGTCTCTCCAGCTCCAGGCCCTCGGCTCCCCTGAAGCACCACCTGCTCCCCAGTCCTCTACTTTGTTCCCTCTGCTGACTGCACCCGAGGACTAGGGGGAAGTGGAGGCAGCGGCTTTGTTGGGAGCCACAGGACATCCTGGCCGCACCCAAAGTTCAGCGGGGTCCCCCGGGCATGGCAGAGGGGCCATGTCACCAGTCATCTCGGGTGCCCATGCCATCCCCCATGGACACGGAGGGGGACCGTCCCTGTCTGCCCACTGACACCTCCCGAGACCACACCGAGCTGCACGCAGATTGTTCCTTCAGGGAGAGGCGGCAGTGAGCAGGACAGGAGCAGGAGTGGAGATCTGCAGGGAGCAGGGCCTGACGGCCGGGGGCTGGGGTTTACCGTGGGAGAAGGCAGCAGTGGCAGGGGCAGTAACCCCATGTGTGGCGGCTGCAGGAAGCCAGCCCTGCGGCCCACCCCTGCTGGCAGGGGGATGCTGAGCGGAGCCTGTCACTGCACACTCCACAGACTCGTGGAGGGCGGCTTCCTGCAGAGCCAGCACCTTAGGAAGGCTCCGCCTGCATCACCTTCCAAGAAGGCGACCCTGGTCAGGGACTCCTTCCCGCCCAGGCTCCTGGCACAAGCAGGAACGCCTGCCGCCTGGACCCAGCCGGGCTCCTGGCCCTGCCAAGCCGGAGGTCCCTACCCCTCTGATCAGCGGAATGAGCCCCACTCTGCACAGGCAGCCGCACTTGCGCAGTGGCTCCGGTAAGGATCCTGGGATCCTGGCAGTGATGAGGACGGCGCCTTGGGAGAGGCCGGGTGACAGTGACGCTGTGCGAGGGTGGGAAGCCGAGCAGAGGGCACGGGGGGCAGGGGGCACAGACGGAGCCGCCAGCTTCGGTGATCACACGGCTCTCTGATTCCCAATTAACCCAGATGAAGGAAAACTGGAGCCTGGGATGACGGTGTGTATCTGATGCCCCAGCTGCTCAGGAAGCTGAGGTGGGAGATGCAAGTTCGAGGCTGGCAAGGGCCATTTGGAAGGACGCTGTCTGCAGAACTAAAAGGGCAGGGATGGAGCAGCAGTGGAGCACTTGCTTCATGTATGTGAGGTGCTGCGTTTCATCCCAGTGGCCCAAAAAATGAAGGAAGGAAGGGAGAGAAGAATGGAAGGAGGGAAGGGATGGAAGAAGGGAGAGGAGGGAAAGATGAAAGGAAAGAAGAAAGCAGGGCGGGGAGGGAGGGAGGGAGGGAGGACCAGCTCCTGGGTCGCAGGGCCACGGGGAGGTGCCTGGCCGGCGGGCTGGGACCAGATGTGGAGCGGCAGCCACTCCAGCAGACGGTGTGGCCGATTCTCCCCCAACAGAAGCCCCCCTTACATCCAGGAGGCCAGCCTGCTGCCCCGTGCTCACACGCAACAGCTGGACCCTCGCATCCACACCAGCATGTGCTCCAGGGCTAACCACCGCTTCACTCAGGACTGGCGGTGTTCTGAGAGCTGCCCGCATGCTGAGCTTCTGAGCCTTCCCCAGAACCCAACTTGGGGAGTGTTCATAGCGTGACTGTTTTGTGAGACAGGAAGCAAGGCTCAGGGATGTCAGATGGTGCCTGACTCTGTCCCAGCTGGAGTCTGTGTCCTGCTCTGCCCAGCGGGTGCTGTCCCTGCCCAAGCGCCACGAAGCTCGCAGCGCTCGGGGAGCAACCCAGGCTCTGCCGCCACGAGAGGCAGCACTCAGAGCCATGAGCACTGTCGCCTTCTAAGGATTCACTTTTTGCACCTCACAAAGCTCTGCATTTTGTGAACGCTCCAGTCTGGCTTGGAAAGTCTAAATGTCCTGCTGGAGATTTTTCTTTTCAATTGGGAATGATGTTTTGGTTATAAAAATGGGAAGTTGATGCTGGCTGGTGATGAAGCAGCCAAAGTGCACGGAAAGGAGGGTGCAGTGGAACGGGCTGCCCAGCTCCCCACTGCTGCTCCCCAGTCCCTGTCCCCGCCAGCTCTGAGGTGTGACGAGTTTAGCACATCCTCCCGTTTCCTTCTTTTCTCTTTTACAATAATGAGCGTTTGATGTTCTATGCCTTTCTCTTCAAAACATAGCTTAAGTTCAGCGTTCTCTTCAGCAACTCGCACGTTTCTATCATTGAGAATCTGAGAATTGAAGTCCTGCTTTGATTCCCTGCTTGGGCAAGAGGGCAGTGGACGCCGACTCCCTCTAAACAGGGTGCAGGTGCAAGGACACTGCTCAGGATTATGAGGTGGGGACATGCAGCCACGTCAGGCGTCCCAGCCCTGGCTCTGGCCCACGTGGACCTGGTGACCCCCGTCTGTGACATCCCCCCCGCCCTGGGCTCCCCTCTGCCCAGGGACGCAGAGGTGCAGGGCTGCCAGCTCAGGGGTGGCGCTGCGGGGCTCTGGAGGAGAAGGAGTGAACCCCGCTTCCCCCCACCACAGGCCTGCTGCCTTGACCTTGGGGAGCTCAGGCTGAGGGCTCCGTGGGAGTCTGGGCCATGCCGGGGCTCAGGCCCCGTGGAGCAGTGGTGCCTGTGGTGCCCCCTCTGGATGTGGCCCGGGGACAGAGCATACGGGGTGGAGTGGGCGCCTTGTGGCTTGGAGGACAGAGCCGGGGAGGTACAGGGCCACCAGGCAGGAGCCCAGCCCCTCTCAGCGCCCTGGCGGTCCCCAGTCACTCTCCATGGTGCCGCCCGCCACCTGCTCGACTGTCTTCCCAGGACGCCTGCCTCTCAAGGCCCTTGCCTAGAGCAGCAAGGGGCTCTGTGCCGCCTGCTGACTAAGCCCAGCCACAGCTGCCTCCAAGCGAGCAGAGGGCGGGCAGCGGGGCTGCTGGCCAGGGCTCAGAAGAGGGGGCCAGGTGGCCAGCCGGCCAGGGGCAGGGGAGGCAGCCTGGGAAGCGGCTCTGTTCCTCCCTCCCTCCTCCCCTCTGCCCCTCCCTCCTGAGCTCTTTTAACGACATTATTGCTATTAATGACTGGCAAACCCTAACTGCACACACCCACGGGCTACAGCGTGTGACCTGGTCACACGGACAGCTGCAACATTCAGCTGGCACAGTCACACCCCCATCAGGAAACAGCGGCCGTGGACCAGATCATACCCACAGGGACAGAGATGCCACCCAGAGGTACCAGAAGGCAGGGACGCTGGCCTCTCAGACAGGGCAGCTGGGCCAGTGCAGTTCAGAGCCCCCAGCACTGAGATCTGTCTCTCATGGGGCAGAAATTCGCTCACCTGAAATCCTTGGCGAGTGCGCAGACAGTAAGCGCAGGGGAGGCCATCTGTGGGCACAGAGGCGGAGGGGCCACTGGGGACAGAAACAATTTAACATTATCCTCCCAGGGCACGCCCATTGCCTCCCTGAGGAGCTGGCTCTGTCCCTGGACTCCCCCCTCTCTGTCCAGCTTGGAAAGATCCTTCCCCGGTTCCCTCAGGGGCACTGGATGGTTAGTTTTGTGTCCACCTAACAGGCTGAGGGACAACCAGGACGCTGGGAAGCATTATTTGGGGCGTGTCTGAGATGGTGCTAAGAGGGTGTTCTTGGGTGCCTTGGTAAAGGGCCATTCAAGTGATGCAATAAAGGAGAGGAACCTGGTCCGGAAGAGCACGGAGAAGCAGGGCGGTACCTTCTCATGCTGAGCGGGGGAAATCCACGCCCCCAACCTTCGACGCCTGCACTCCAGGCCTCAGGTTGCTGGGTCCACTGCCAGCTGCCCTGAGCTCGCCTCTCTGGGCCTCTGACTGGGGCAGAAGCCACACGTGGCATGTTCCTGGGGTTCAGCTTGCAGGCAGCTGATGGGAGACTTGGAGGCTGCCCGTCTCCCATGTCTGTGTGGCTCTCCTCCTTTGGCCAACTCTGAGTAATATGGAAGGAGACCTCACAGTGAGCTTCCCATGTGTGGCTAAATTTTCTGCAGAATCCCAGGGACGGGAGGGCTTGCTTGCATGGCCATCCAGGGCTTCCATCTTCATTCTGCATCTCCTGGGCCTCGGCTCCTCTCGGGGTCAACAAACAGCCCCCTTGCTTCCTGATGCTCAGTCAGTAGCACCCACGCCCGGGACCTCTGAGACTTGCACAGGAGCACACGACACTTCCACTTCTTACAACTCTAGCTGTGCCTGAATCTTGTAAGTGTTCAGCTCCATGTGCACCTGTCGTGGTTCAGATCCCAGATGGTCTCACTTGTTTGGAAGGTGATTGGGCCCTGGGGCCTCCTGGCTGACTTCCTGTTGAGAGGCAGTCCCTGGGGCACACAGCAGCTTGGCCTCCTCTAGCACCGCCCCGGAAGGAGCCAAGCAGAAGGACCCTGTTTACCTTCAGCTTCCTCTGCTCCACTCCAGCCCTCGAGGGCAGCCGCATGCTTGCTTTAGCTGGCCAGAGCATCCTTCTTTGACCTAGGGGAGCAGCCTTTCCTTGCCATCCTGCAGGTGGGCCCTGGGTCGCTCCCGGCTGAGCTGCCACGTGTGAGGAAGCCGCGGTCATTCCTGTGCACTACGGTGGGTTGAGGGCACCCCTTGTTTCCCTTGGAAGGGATGCTCGCTCTTGGGGGAGCCGAGTTTCATCCTGGCTCTTCCCAGGGTGCCCATCCCAAGCTCTCTGTGGAAGCAGCGTCATCAGAGCGGCAGCCATCCTGGTAACTACATTTCCTCCTTGGGACAGTGACATGGTGGTTCTGTCGCCCATGCTGGAGGAGACAGGAGCCCAGGGAGTGTGAGCTCGGGATGCACACGTTCTGCTGTGCTGAGCGGGAGGACTCAGCTTCCATCCATTATCTTCATGTTGTCCTGGAGACCCAGAGACGAGAGCAAAAACACTCGGGAAGGACAATGCCACTCCCGGAAGCACCTTCACTTCCTGAGGAGCTCTGTGCTCTCATGTTTGGAAATCCAGACAGCTGCTAAACTCTGTCGCCTTGTGTGAGCTGCTGTCCCCCGTAGAAAGTGCATGTGACGGAAGAGAAGTTGAGCAGACATCAGATCCCTCCCAGCCCCTCAGGACTTGGCAGCAACTGGCCCTGCAGGTCTGAGCTGTACATGCTGACAGGAGCTCACATTGCCCCAGCTCCGGGCTCGGTCTTTCTGAAACATTCCTAACCCAATGGAGACCCACACTTCCGTGATTCAAATACAGTACAAATGTGTCGGGTGATGTGCGGATGGGAATTCGGCCAGCAGTCCCAGTGGCCACTCCTGGCCTCTGTGCATCCTGAGGCCCGGATGATGTCCAGGGACCTGGCTGTGGCCACCACCTCTTCAGAGGAGGGTTTCTGGAGACAGAGCCTCCCGCTGCTCACCAGGGTCAGAACCACGTCCTGCGGAGTGCCAGCCATGCCGAGCTGGGTGCCCCTGGGTGGGGGGCTCCCTGTGCCCTGTGGCTTCTCTGTCCATCAGTTTTCTTGGTTAGCTTTCCTTTACCTCTGCTCCATATGTCACTCAAAGACCATGTCCTTAAAATTAACCGGACCAAAGCCACACCCCTGCCATTACATCCACACCTCTCTCTGTTTGTCTCTGCCTCTGGTCCGGTGTTTGTGTCCCGTCCGGGGCTCCACAGAGCCAGTTGCGATGGCAGGGCAGTGACGTCAGAGTCTCCCTTCCCTTCTTCCGCCCGTTTCTCTCTTCTGTGGTCCTGGCTGGAGGGTTTGGGCTCTCCATCTGCACCGAGCACAGAGGATGGAAGTGTCACATGCTGTGGAGGGAGAGGCCGCCCGTGGGGGCCTCTGTGGTCCCCGTGCAATGGTGCAGCCCCCACCTCCTGTTCCAGACCCCCAGTCTGCCGGGCCATCTGCAGGAGCAGGACGCGGGGCCTGAGGAGCAAGACTGCGCCAGTGTCTCCACAGAGGTCGGTGACAGTGTGGGCGTTGTCACATCTCTGTGTGCATGCGCTTGGCAGGGACTGAAGGCAGGAAGTGAGCTTGGGAGCCAGCTGTGCTCCATGTCCCAGGGTGCAGTAAAATAAGCTGGCCACGGGCGGCTTGAATCTACCTTGATGGCCCTCAATTTTTAAATTGACAAAGAGCTTTTCTCTGCGTTCTCTGTGGGAGGCAGCTACAGGGCTGAGTCCTATGTGGAAGGAGGCGTCCCAAGTGCTGGCAGGTCCGTCCCTGGGCACAGGGTGCCCAGAGCTGGAGGGGTCACAGCTCCCGGGAGAGTGGTGTGTGGAGACGACTAATGTGTTAGCTTCAGAGTGATTATTCGAGGGAACCGGTTGGCGCCACGGAACAGTGGGCCTGCCCATCAGTCACAAAGGGGGAGATAGAGGGAGAGAGAGAGGCAGTCTGAATCATGACAGCAGCGTTCACAGGGCCCCAAGGCAGAACTCTGCTCCTCTTTGCCTTCAACAGAGCGCCACTGCACTTTCCAGGCCAGGCTGCGGTCCACGGCAGAGGCCTCGTACCTGAGCGCTGGAGGTCAGTACTGCAGACACCCTACCTTCCAGGCCACGTTCCAGGGACTGCAGCCACTCCTACCGTGTATCCGGCCCACCGATACTGGATGTACCGAATCGCACACTCCTCGCTTAGGTCTCTGACATCTCCACTCGTCACATCCAAGGAGCACTCGGGACCTGCCTTCACCTTGCATGTTTTAGAGGAACGCTGGTCCTGGCCACAGCAAACCGCTGAGTAAACAGACTCCAGCTGGGTGCCAAAGGCCTTGTGGGCCCCAAATCCAAACAAGAACAGAGCGGCTACAGCCCACTGTCCTGCAGCGCTGGGGCTCAGTCTAAGTGGGCAGTGGGTAGACTTGGCACCCACCGGCACCCTGCAGGTCTGCAAGATTTCCCGAAAGCCAGCCTGTTCTGTCCTGTGCACAGACCAGAGCCAGCAGGCCGGCAGGGCAGACGTGTTCCTTCAAGGGCAGTACGAACTGCTCCCAGGACTGCTCATCGGTGGGGTTTTTCAAAGACGTTGCTCCATTTTGTACCCAGGTTTCTGGACAGGATGAGAGGGAAAGGCCACACAGACAAACCTGAGAGCCGGAAGACAGGAGTGGTTTCAACACAGCCTCGGCGGGTGTTTGCCTGGACAGAGCACAGAGCACAGCCTGGAGGGGAAGCTGACCAGGGCAGTGTGTGCCGCACACCTCTGGCCTCCTGCCCTCCCTCTGGTCACCACCAGAGCCCGGTGCATGCAGTGAAGCAGGCCAGGCCCCACCTGAGCTTCTGCCGAGGTCGGCACAGCTGTCACCAGGCAGCGGGTCCTGCTGGACGGTGACCGGCCATCCTGCGTGGCCAGCCTGGGGACATGGAGCTTTCCTGGGGTGCGGAGCTCCTGGGGCTGAGGCCGGGCTGGGTCAGTGCTGGGGAGAGCAGAGCAGCTGCCCAGCCATCTGGATACCCATGCAGTGCCGGAGTGAGCCGCCCTGGACCGCCGGGCGCAGTGGCTGCCGGCCACGCCTCCTCCTTGGTGCCCCTGCTCTGTACCTCATCCTCTGCTGAGCTGGGTGTGAGTGACGCGCAGACGCAGATGCGCATGCTCACCTCCCTCTCCCCAGCGTGCCTGCCCAGCCTGCTCCTCGAAATCGCATTCCTGTGTGTTACCTCACAAGCAAGGCTCCGGGACAGACGCGCCCTTGCTGAAGTGTCATGGTGCCTGTGCCTGCCCTGGCCTCGGGGTGGGGGTAGGGGGCCCCGGGTTCAGGGGTGTGGCTGAAAGGCCCTCTTGGGACAGCCTCGCCCAGGGCGAGTGTGTGTGGCCTGTCTCCCAGCTCGGGCTGCTCCGGAGAGAAGCCCTGGCATCCGCCCTCCTGGGAACTGTCTTGCCTCCGCTTCCCCTCTGCCCCCACCCCTCCGCAACGCTGGATCCCAGGAGTGCTCCCTAACACATGTCCTGCCGCTGGGCCCCTTGGAGTGGGCAGGTGTGGATCTCGAGTAGAACTGGGTCCCTAGGAATCAGCAAGAACAGCAAGCTGCAGGCCATGGGGAGCGCACTGAGACCCTGTGTGTGCCCACAGATGCGTTCTCTGCCCACTGAATGTCCCCAAAAGGGAGCCAGGACCCACAGGCTTGGTTCTGACCCTCCTGGGCTCGCATCAGCAGCAAGCTGTCTCAGTGCCACAGCCCGGCAGGTGCTTCTGGTGGGTTCATGTACAGGATCCAACCTGAAAATGAGAACGTATCTGTGTGTCTCACGTGTGTGTGCACCAGTGTGTTTGGCACAGAGTGGGAAGGGAACATTCTGGATTCCAGTGCATTTTCCTGGCTCTGGGGTATAAAGGTTGCTGGAGGAAAGCACCCACATACAAGAAATTATCCTAAAACCATGCACATAGCTATTGGCTCTAAGGATTCAGCACACGCAAGATGTGTTGAGCAAAAGGTGAGAAAAACTCCCCTAAACCGGATGGCCAGGCAACTTCAACACCACAGGCTCTGGCTTCCCGAAGTTCAGCCTCAGAACCTGCCAGAATCGTACCTCATTCTGATCACTTCTGCCAGGAGCACAGCCATCTCTGCTTTGGGGAACATCAAAGGAAATACTCAAATTAAAAGCAAATATCTCCTAATATCTCCTGAACTTTTAAGGAGGACGCGCACATACTGAGCTTCTAGCTGAGCGATCATCCTAAACTGGAAATCAGGTCTGCGGAGATGAACAGGGCCGGGCAGTTAGCCCTGTTTACAAAAGGACTGAGCTCAAAGTTCGGTCCTGTGCCTGCCTGTCATTTTTATTTGTAATAAATAATTTAAAAAGCATTTTAAAGGCAAGAAAAGTTGGTTCAATCAACTGCTCTAAAAGGAAAAAAAATTCCTTTTGATATGTTTGCCAATATCTGTCATCTATCTACTTATCTATATATCTATTCTCTAATTTATGTGTTATCTACCTATTTATCATCTATTACCTATCACCTATCCACGACCTGTTATCTGTCATCTGCCATCTGTTGGTCTATCTACCTACCTACCTGTCTTACATTCCCAAAGGCCTCAGAAAGCTTTTGTCTTGAGGACACAGGAACGTCTTAGGAAGAGTTAAGCAGTCAAATTATGAGTAACTGTGTCTTGGGCAAGTTAAAAGCAACCACGCGCATTTCTACAGAACCTGGATGGGTCAGGAGGCTGCAGCGGGGCACGTGGAGTGGGGTGGGTGGGAGTCTCCCTCCCAAGGTCTGGGGGCGTCACCTGGCAGAAGTTCAGTCTGTGACTGAGCAGAGCCGCGAGCAGCGCCCCCCGTGTCCCTCCGTGTCTCAGCTCCCCGCGGGCTCGGAGCTGTGGCCGCGCTGACCACGTAGCTGCAGGGTCACCTCAAAACGCGCAGGTGTGAGGCGCCACCGCGCGGTGTCTGAAACATGCCGACTGCCACCTGCGTTTGCGGTCAGGCCTGACGGCAGCAGGGCGGGTGGGACCCTGGCTCTGGCCCCATTGTCCTGGGCTGCCGTGGCCACAGGAGCCCAGGTGCCGGGCTGACTGGAAGCCGCAGGGCAAACCCGCCCCTCACGCCGAGACCCCGCCTTCCTCCCGGGTCAGGGCGGATCTGCCTGGCTCCCCTGTCCTCAGCCTGCCCCGTCTCGTCCCTGCTCCCTGCTCTTTCTGCCTGGCCTCAGGACAGCATCTTTTCTTTTCTTTTTTTTTAACTTTGCACTGTGATAAAAACTCCCAATGTGAGCTCTAAACTCAAGGAATTTCTAAGTGCACCATGCCGTATTGTTCACCACAGTTTGTTGCTGTCCAGCAAATCTCCAGGGCTCATTCACCTCATATGACTGAAACGTCACACTTCCCCATTTCCACAAATGTCCCCGATGATGAACAAATAGCAACACGTGTGCCAGACACACGATGGAATATTACTGAGCCTTGAAGAAGGACATCCTGCCGTTTACTTTACACTGACAAAACTGGAGAGCATCAGGAAAACTGCAGCCTGCCCTGACACTTCCCTTTCCCTCCCCTCTCCCTTGCTTGTCCACTAGATCTCTGAGACCTCTCACCAGGTCCGCTGTCTGCCTCCTGGAGGATGTGAGGAGACACAGGCTGGTCAGATAATGACGGCATGGACGTCAGTCGCTCCGGCCTCTCCAGCACCAGTTCCCACTTCCCTATCAGACACCCCGCTGCTCCTCACTCGGTCTGGGAAGTGGGAGTGAGGTGGACCCTGAGCCCTGGCGTGGGTGCCTGGCTCCGGTGTGCCCAGTGGACTCCATCACTCCTTGGGCTGTCCCGTGTGCTTGGGGATGGGCAGGTGACAACTCAGGCAGACAGGGGTCCTGTCCTGGGTGTCCCATGGGTCGAGGGACAAGCACACACCGTCCTCTGGGGTCACCATGGCAATGGAGCCCAAGCCAGGCCTCCTGGAGCTGGACAGAGACGGACCCGGGGACCGTCCTAAGGCCTGGACACTGGGATTCACAGGCACCAAATAAGTGTGTCGACTAGCTGGAGGTGGGCTTCTCACTTGCAAGGAAAAAGAGCTCTGGAAATGCGAATGGCCAGTAGCACCATCAGCCAGGACTGGGACTTGTTTTCCCTCTGGAGGAAGTGCTTCCCTTCTTCCGGGATGCAGTGACAGAGCCAGCGCGGAGCTCAGGGCCAGGGGTGACTCACCGTAGCCCCTCTGCCGGCTCTGTGCTTAGGGCTGTTCTCTTCCCCCTTGCCTCAGCGTCTTCTGCTTAAGAAAACTCCTCCTGCGCTGGAAGGGCTGGGAATGATTTAGAACCCTCTCCCTGCCAGGCACCGTTCCAAGGACTTGCATGCATTATCTCAGAGAGGTTGGCCGACTGGTGCAGGAGGCAATTTATTTTATTCTTCCCATTTAATAATTAAAAACCAGGAGCTTCCAGAGGACAGTGTGTCCAGTGTTGCTCGGGTGATGAATGGTGTGGGGCCTCAGCAGACTGGGGCAGGTGTCTTCTTACAGGGCTGCTGTGGGTGCGGGACGGACCTCAGGGTGGCCCGCGTTTCCATCTCAGATGACGTTGCTTTTCTCAGCCGGAGTACAGAGTCGGGTCGGCACACCTGGGCCGGTCCTGGCCTGGCTCCAGTGGCAGGTCCGATGTGGTCAGCATGCTGGCCGGTCAGAGTCCTTTCCCGAGCCTTCACTTCTAGGGCTGCCTCTGAGGAGCCCTTTAGGCTGCTGGCCATCCTGCGAGGGGAGCAGGGGGTGTGGGAGTCTCCGTGCACCAGGCAGGAGCGGCCCAGATGGAGATGCCCAGGACAGGGCCCAGAGCTGCGCTTCAGCCTCTGTCTGCAGTGCAGACATGGGAACCAAGTCCCCCTCACTTCTGTCACTTCCCCCTTGTCCTGATGACCTAGGATTGACGCTCTCTAGTGCAGGTCCGTGTTCCCTGGGGACACATGAGTGTGCTCCAGATGGACCGAAGGACGAGGTCAGCATGGCGGGAGCCATGAGTGGAGGCCCCATTTCTTTTTTTAAACACGTTGATTTTTATCGGTCTAGTGTGCAGGACACAAGGAGCCCAGTCCCGGCGGGGGCTGGTGCGTGTGCGTGCGCACCTTCCTTCTCCTCCCTCCACTGCTTGGTCCTCTCCCACTTGCAGATCTGTCTCCCCGTCCTTATCATCTGTCTTTCACTTTGCTCCTTCATTCCTTTGTACTTGGGTTCCTCACAGAAGAGAAACCTCGCCACACTGGAGCTTGTGTGGCTGCTTTGTGCTCTCCTCTTCCTGGGCTGCTGCGCGACACACCACAGGGCATGGAGCGCTGTTGCTGCGGACAGCTGGAGGCCCAGGCCAGGTCTGGGCAGGGCCGGTCCCTCCCGGCACCTGGGGAGCATCTGCCTGTCCTCTCCTGTCTGTGGGTGGCTTTCGGGAAACCAGGCACTGCTTGGCTGGAGGACGCCCCATCTCTGCCTGCGTGCCGGCCTCTCCGGGCGGCTCCGGGTCCTTCCTGGGAGCCGCCGCCCCAGGAATCAATGAACTGGTCACCTCTGTACTGAACCGACTTCCAAGTAAGCTCACATCCTAAAGGGCCAGGAGTTCAGACCTTAAAACCTGAATTTGGGAGGATAGAGTCCAACCCACGAGACACAGCTCTTTACAACACTTGGAGCTGGTCAGATCCGGGAGAGGCCAGCAGCCGTTTTTATTGATATCTTACTTAGCATTGTTTTTTAGGTAAGTTTTAAGCATTATATTCTGAGCTAACTGTCTCCTTTGCCTAGAGGTGCAAAGCAAGTTCCCGCGCACCCTGCTGCCCTTGCCCAGCTGTGGGAACCCCTTGCAGTCCGTCAGAAGTCAGGGAAATGAGGCAGGACTACATCGCCCCCCTCACCCTGTGCCTCCCTTCCCTGCCCCCGGGTCCAGCCCAGGGTCCCTGCTCCAGTCGGCCGCTCTTCCATCTTTCCTCCTCTTTCTCGACCTCGGCGGGGGCTCAGCTGTCTGCAGACTGCACCAGGGTTTGGGTCCTATTATTCTCCTGCCATTAGGCTGAGGTCGGCATTTAGGGCTGGGAGTCACCAAGGCGACCGCTTCCCACTGTGCAATGGAGGGAGGGGCACTCGGCCACCACCTGTGGAACTGTCGGGGCACCGCCATGCCCGCAGGACACCAGCCCTTCCCCAGCGCTGACCCGCTTCTGACTGCCAGCCCCGAGCTATCCTCTGCTCACAGGGTCCACTGTTCCCAGGAAAACCTTCCACGGAGCCACTGCCACTGTCACCCAAGGAGAAGCGGGTCTGGGAGCCCTTGTGCCTTGCCCAGGGTCACACAGGTGGCACACGTCAAGACAGAACTTGGCTCGGCGTCTGCATGGCTGCGCGGCCACAGAGTATCCCCACCGGCCTTGACACTTGATGTCTCTACCTTTGCCTGCTGCCCCGAAGGTGGGGGTGCCTGTATGGGACCATCTAGACAGCTGGAAATAAGCCTACGGTTTCTGTGAGTATTTTACTCTCCCTACCAGGTCTCTGCCCTTCCTGCTTCATTCTTCCTGTTTGAAATATAGATCTGTGGCTGGAAGCATGGCAGCTGTCTTGTACCCATGAGGCAATCGGCAGTAACAAGATGGCGCTCCAGAGAGAACACAGGAGCCTGCATCCCTACAGCACGGCTCTGTGGCCCTGGCCATTCTGGATTCCTTGCCCAGGGCCACAGTTAGACCTTGTTTTGTATTGTTTTTGATGTTACAGTCAGATATTTTGATAAGTACTCTGTTATTTTTAAACATGTCTGATGCTGAGTTCTGAATACCAATACATTTCCTTTCTGTTTAAGAGAATTTATATAATTTTGCTCAAAATTTTGACTCAGTTTGGGAGTCACAAATGCAATGACTGGAGAGAGGAGTGGACTGGATGGAATGGAACGGGGGCTCCTTCCTAGGCGCGCAGGGCACTGGCCGTTCCCTGGGGGCCTTCGCCCCATTTCACATGAACTCCAGTGGCACAGCCTCCCATTTCCGATGCTGGCCTCTATCCGAGGCCTTGAAGGCCGACACGCTGTGTATTAGTGAGCTGTGGCCCAGTGGCCTTCAATTTACAACCTCTGACCTTCAGCTAAAAGCTGATTTCCTGGTATTTGTTCGTTTCAGGGCTGAAAGAGAAGGAATGTGTGACAAGGAAGCAGGCCAGAAGTTTTTGATCTTTGAACCTGTAATGAAAACAAACAGCCAAACAAGCTGAGAAACAGATCGCCTCGGCACCACCAGCAGTCAGCGGAGGCCGGGCAGTGAAACTCAGGACAGAGCCCGTTTGCCCCCCATCACCTCAGTACCCAGCCGGCCCCGCCCCTCCACTGGGCGACAGGTGGCCACTGGGGACTCCGCCTCTAACCCACCTTGCTGTCCCAGTGCTCGGTCAAACCCTCCTGCAAGGAGCTGTAGTGTGGGCTTTGCAATATCCCTTGGGGGCTTCCAGGCATGGAGGACAGTGGGTCTCAGCTTATAGATGGGGAGGGGGAGAGAGAGAGAGAAGAAGGAAGAGGAAGGAGAGGAGGAGGAGGGGAAGGCAGAGGAAAGGAAAGAGGAAGAGGAGAAAGAGGAGAGGGAGGAAGAGGAGGAGGAAGGGAGGGAGAAGGGAGTGATCATCTCTCAAGGCCCCTAGGATGAGGTTTGGTGTCTCCTAGAGCCAGCGCCAGGCTTCCTGGTGGTCAATGTCCTTTTCTTTCTGGTGGAAAGTGGCCGACTTCAAACAAAGGCTGTGTGTGTGTGTGTGTGTTTGTGTGTGGTGTGTTGGCAACGCCTTCTCAGTTGTCACTAGCAGTGGTGATTTTTTGAAACATTCAGCCACCAGCCAGCAGTAGCAGCAGCTGCTGGAAAGGTCCCTAACCCCTGGGACCCTTCGTGCAGCCACCCCTGGGCCTGCTAACACCATCCTGTCTGAGGGCGGGCGCCAGG
The DNA here is from genome assembly GCF_000247695.1 of Heterocephalus glaber. The sequence goes on from NW_004624747.1 coordinate 26,434,728, forward strand.
CTGTGCCTGGCAGCAACCTGGTCCCAGCCAGCCCCACGCTCCACGCAAACAGCAGCACCGGAAGTTCCTCTCTGTCTCCTCTCGCTGTGGCTCTCGGCCGACCACCCAGCCATCAACTCTGCCATCTTTATACATGCACTTAATTTTTAATTTTTTCCTTTATATTTACTTGATGAATAAAAACTGTATGTTGGACATTTCTGGGGTGCACAGTGAAGTGATTTACACTCACGTTGCAGAACGATTAAGTCCAGCTAATTAACAAATCACCACGCTGTCATCCTCGTTTGCGATGGAGACATCTGGGGTCTGCTAGAGCAGTGTTGGGGTGCGCGACAACTGTCGGTGCTGGGGTCAGGTGTGGGGTTCTGCTGCAGGTGCGCACTATGAAGTGACTGAGTCGCGACAGTTCACACATCCAGGCTCACGTCTGTCATGTGCGCGCGTGTGGTGGGGACATTCAGTGATTTTGAAGTGTACGTCACACTAGGATTCATCACCATCACTGCACCTGTTTGTCTCTTAGACTCGTCAGAGAAGCACCCAAACATTTCCAAACTGGCCTGGCACCGTCTTCTCTGTTTGCTTCCACTGATCTCGGGAGCCATGCAGTCCCGTGGCGGCTGCCACAATCCGCCGAGCTGTGCTGCATGTGCCGAGAGAGAGAGAGAGAGGGGACTCCACTGCTCTGATCACACGGCGATGTCACACTGCCGGGGATGATGGCCACTTCTTGCGATGTGCGCATCAGGATGTGACCCACACCGTGAAAGGGAGATGCCTGAGTGACAATGTCCCTGGTGCACCAGCAACCTCTTCGGCCCCCAACTCCAGAGCACAGGTAGCTGCCCCTGTGCTTCCTGTTGCCATGGCTTTGCTCCGTGCTGGAATCTCACATGCATGGACTCTTATAGTGCAGTCTTGCACCTGCCACAGAAGGGCGGCGCTACTGAGATTCGGCCCTGCCGCCGCACACAGAAATGCTCCTTTGCTTTGAGTGACAAGAACTAGTCCTTTGGACACTTATGCCAAAATTCGCTCATCCATTCGCCAGCAACTGCACATTTGGGCTGCCCCCAGGTCTGAAGACTTGATATGAATATTGTTACAGGCCTGCATTTTGGCGTGGCTTCAGCAGAACACGCTGTCGAGAGGAGCTGAGGGCTTTTGTGTCCTACAGAAATACCGAAGTGGCACGTAATTCTACTTTGAGCCAGCGCATCCGTGGCACTGCCGAGACCACCAAAGCCACGAGGCAGCTGGTGTCTTGGAGCTCTGTGCTCCACCTCCAGTTCAGTGGCCAGGCCAAGACTTACTTCATCACTCCTTCATTCAACAGCTATTTCTTAAGTCAAGGTCTGGCCTAGAATTTAGGGCCACGACTGGGAATTAGATGACAAGATCTTCATTCTTGTGGATTGTGATTTAAAATAAAAGGTGAAGCTATTGTTGCATAAAGAACAGGATGAATTTTGCTATGATGTGCCCAACAGGGAGGTTAAGTCTGTGTCATGTGAGGATATGCAGGATTGTCTATCACTTTCTCATTGCTGGGACACAGCCCCCAACACCCACAAGTGAAAGAAGGAAAGGTTTAGTTTAGCTCACAGTTTATAGAGGTTTCAGTCCATCACTGGCTGGTTCCAAGGCTGGGAAGCATGGCAGAGCGGCATCGGAGAGGACAGTCTGTGGCAGGGCAGGCAGGAAGCAGCGAGGGATCGAGGGAGGAGGAGGGAGACAGACCCTTGCAGGCAACACCCACCGACGGCCCCCTCTTCCCACCAGCTCCACCACCCAGCATCACACTCAGCTGAGCCCAGGATCACACACCCATGATCCTGGCACCTCCCAGAAGCCCCACCTATGGGTGCATGAGGCTTTAGGGGGACATCTAGACATAAACCATAACAGGTTCTTTGGTTGCCTGGTCAAGGAAAGGACTCTTGGAGAAAAAAGAGTTAGGGCTCCAATGTGGCAGGTTTTTAGACTTCAGTTATCCCAAGTATTACTCAAAATGAGTGGTTGAAAACATAGGCTTATATTGACCTGCATGCTAAGGACTTTCAAAACAAGTGTCATTTTGATGGACAAGATAAAGTTGTTAGAAAAATACAGATTTGCCATAAGCAGTGAACCGATCATTCCCTTGTTGTGTCTGTAATGTAACTTCAGGGTAAATCCTGTGCAGTGGGTCACAGGTTTGCGTGGGACCCTGGGACATCACCCCAGGGGCCTCTACCCATCCTGCAGACACGGGACCAGTGGCTGCGGCTACGCCCTCAGGCCCTCAGTCCCGGGGCAGGGGGACCTCGCCTCCTGGGGTCAGCTGAGGAATGCTGTATCCCAACAGAAACAAGAAGAGGAGGTGGAGACAAGGAGCCAATGCATAGCCACGGTGTTAGATCTCACGGCTATCCAGTTTTTGTGTAGTCTGTGGCTTGGTTTCAGTTTCTTTGTTTACTATGTGTTTTGTTTTCTTGTTAAGGTGTTTGAAGCTTTTATGAAGATTTATTAGAGTTGTGATTTTAACATCATATTTAGAAAATTATGATTGATTGTAATTAATATTTAAATCTATTTAATCAAACCTAACTTGTGAGATATATTAAATTTCAAAGTTTTAAACTGCTTTGTTGCATGAATAATATTGAACCGCTTAGATACATGCTAATTGTTTGAAAACTGGTACACTGAGCATGCGACAGGGCTGATGGCAATGACTTTCCTGCCCTCACCTTCTTTCCCCTCCCTCCTCCTCCCTCCCCTCCCCTTTTCCTTTCCTTTCCCTGGGGATTGAATCAGGGCCTTCACACTGAGCTCCCTCCCAGCCACTTTATATAAATATTTTTTTTTCTTTTTTTTTGGTACTGGGCATCGAACTCAGGACTTTGCACTTGCAAGGCAGGTGCCGGGACCACTGAGCTAAATCCCCAGGCCTTTTAATATATTATTTTGAGACAGGGTCTGGCTAAGTCATTCAATTGCCCAGGCCAGGCTGGAACTTGCAGTCCTCCTGCCTCAGCCTCCCAGGGTACTGAAATGACACATGCACCACCACATCCTGCTTATTTCTAGACTATTCCATGCAGCAAATTTGGACTGTGGCTGACCGTGAGTAACAAGTGGGACCATGGATGAGGACAGGCAGCTGAACTTTCGGATGAACAGCCTCTTATTACATCCCTGACTCTGGTGTCCTTGGTCAGCGCCATTCGAGAGCTCATGCTGGCCTTCAGAGTGAGGCGGGCAGCTCTGCTAGAGGGCTCAGCGATCTGCCCATGGCTGAACTCCCAGAGGACATTCTCTGGGCCGCTCTTGGGACATTTGACTGGAGCTGACTTGTGGAAGCTAAGCAGTCACCTTGATTTACTATTTCATGTCTCCAAGGCTGGGCCTTCTTGCACTCAAATGGCCCAGTGGTGGCCTCAGAGCTGAGACGATGTCTTCTGACCTTTCCTGTCCCCTCCACTCCTGGCACGGTGCCGCCTGTGATTCTTAATTCCTGAGGGAGGCTGGGGAGAAGGCGGCTGGACATAGGCATGAGAAGGGGACACACAGAGCGATCACTCATGCCCCGTGAGGATCAGCTGACCCTCCAGGGAAGTTCAGCTCCCAGGAACCAGGGCAGCCTCTCCCCACACCAACCGTGGTCTCCCTGTGCCCACTTTGCCAGTCCTGAGCCCTCACCAAGCATGTGACACTGGCTTGTCCTTTAGGTGCCCGGGCCACATCACAGAGCCCAGCTAGCCATGGGGTAAAGCCCACTGAGGACCGCCAAGCTCCTGGCCGAGGCAGGCGAGGACCAGGTGCCTGGGCTGTCCAGCCTTTGCTGGTTTCCAATGGCGGCCACCAAGACAACCCCAGTGAGACCAGCCTCAGTTGCAGAAGCATACATTTGAGGTGTGATTCAAAAGTACAGAGTGTGCTTAAATAAAAAACAGGATTATCATAAGAGACACATTGTCATGAATCCCCCGCAAAACTCCTCCTTCTTCACACTGTCCTTGGCACTGCCGAAGCAGCTCTGGAAGTCCTCTCTCATGAGTGTCTGTAGCTGTGCTGTCCTGGCTGCCTTCATGTCCTGAACTGATCCGAAACATATCTTTTTCTTGCTCATTTGACCTTGGGGAAGAGCCCGAAGTTGCATGGTGTCAGTGAATAGGTGGACGAGGACACAGAGCCATGCTTTTATGAGCTATCTTTCTGTTGGATGGCACTCAGCAACAGTATTTATCATTTTTTATCTCACCTGGTAAGGATGCTCACAAAAAAGGACTCCAGAACTGCTCTAGAAGTGGCAATAATGATGGGATAAATGCTTTTAAAGCAAGGGGGAAGATTTTGAGGGGAATTAATGGCAATGTGTCTTTTACTATAATACATTTTTCTGGGTTTTTGGGAGACAGAGTCTTGCTATGTAGCCCAGGCTGGCCTTGAACTCATGGTGATCCTCCTGCCTCAGTCTCTTGAATGCTGGGATTACAGGTGCCACCACTCCGAGTTGTAATATATTTTTAAAATTTAAGTATTCACTGTATTTAAAAAATCATCTTTTTATATGTTTGCTGTTTTAAGCCCCTCAGGGTAGTTTCTAATAAATAACTGATGCTAATTCCAATAGCCGCCATCTAGGGCAGTACACATGTATTTAAGTATGTGTATTTCTAGATGGCAAAACATGTGTGAATTGTCGTGTGTATATTCATAATTTTATATACTCATAGGCTGAGACAGCACACTTACGTGTAAGCGCATATGACCAGAAGAGGAGTGATGGTCTCAGACTTATCATGTGAGACGCCGGATGGTATCTTACATCCCATTCTGTTTCACGCTGCTCTCTTGCTTCCTCCCTTACCCATTCTGCTCAGTGGCCTCCTGACGGCTGGTTACTGTGGCTTCCCTGGAGGCTGGAGTCAGGCATCAGCCCTTTCTGAAGTTTTCATGCACTCTTCCTAGAAATCGGACAGCTGTGCTTCTGGGAGAGCGACCTGGACTGCTGTGAAATATGCAGAACCAAGCCTGGCTGCAGGGCTGCCTGGGCAATGCCCTCAAGGTCGGCCTGTGACGCCCTTCACGTGGCGACTGAGTCCGCACCTCCAGCCTCTGTCTCTCCCCCGTGCTGTGGATTGGTGGCAACAGCCCACTGGACACTTCCATCCACCTCTCACAGGCCCCCAACCCCTAAGTTAGCTTCCAAGCTCTTCAATTTTTTCTTGTGCTATTCACTGCTTTTGGTGGAAAATCCACCTCTTTTCCCCATTTTCCAAGTCAGCATCCTGAGAAGCTGTCTTCTCCTCTCCTGGATTTCTGCAAGGGCACTTGACAAAGAAAATCACAGGTACTTACAGTGTGCACCACGCTGCTTTTGTATATACACATCGTGAATGATTAAGTGACACACCTGCCCCTCACACACTGGTCATTTCACACGCAAGTGTGTGTGTGTGTGTGTGTGTGTGTGTGTGTGTGGTGAGAACAATGAAGATCTACTCTCTGCCCCACCTTCCCGGGCCCAGGACAGTATGGTGACCACACACCACGGCTCACGGCACTGGCCCCGCTGCGTAGTTGACACTCTATCACCTTCTCTTGTTATGCCTCCTCCTCACCACGTCAGACTGGTCCCCCAGGCTCTGCTGAGTCCTCCGATTCCACCTATGAGGCACCTGTCAAGTGCTTTCCCCTACTGCTGCGACTTCCCCAAGTCCCTTCTCCTGGCTTTCCTCTGGATTGTCTCAAGAGTGTCCTCATCAGCCTCCTTGTCTGCCATTTCAATTTGTCAAATGCATTTCTGCTGTGGCTGCCAGATGATCTTTGAAAATTACAAGTGTCATTACCTCACTCCCTTGTGTGAACACGCTTTAATTACCCATGCTTCCTTCCCACAGAAAAACAGGTGATACAAACTGTGTGGTGCGGGTGACGGCACTCTAGGGTCTGCCATGTGGCTTGTCTGTCCAGCCCAACTCACACGGAGCCCAAGCCTTCCCACAAGTTAATCCTTCACCCGCTTGACAGAGGGTGTGACAGCTAAGCTGATGGCCAATGCAATTGGCCTGGGAGCCTCCCGGGAATCCCTCGAGCACACTTATGGGAGCGCCAGGGGGCCATGGAGGTGTGACCTTGGATATTATGCTGGTCCACAGCCCCTTCCTCTCTGGCACTTTTCCTGAGCTGCTTCCCAGCCACCACAAAGAGAACGGCTGTCATCCTCCCTTCCGCCATGAGTTTCCTGTCTTGGAGCCAGCTGACCATGGACTGAGCCCTTGGGAACCATGAGCCAAATAAACTCTTCCACTTTAAGTTGCAGGAGGCAGGTATTTTGTTCCAGCTATGGAAAAGTGACCAACACAGAGGGGAACCAGAGGCTTGGAGGAAGTAAAAGCTGACCAAAGATCACACAGCTCCTAAGGGGCACTGTCCCGACTCACACCCCATAGCCCAGGTCCCAAACCCTCACCATGCTCTGCAAAAGCTGTCAGAATAAAAACGGAGTCGCTCGTATCAAACCTTGGTAATCACAAATAGCTAAATATGGCTGAGAGGTTAGGAAGGGAGAGCCCTGTGGACATGTGTCTAGAAGACACAGAAGAGCTCTTAGGTTCACATGTCTGTTGCCAAACTCAGCCACGACTTTCCAAACGGCTGCTTCCTGGGGGAGATGCCTGCTATGCCTCACCTGACACTGTCCCCACCAATGGGCTGACACCAACTCCAGCCGTTGGGGCTGGGGACAGAATTCTCTCTGCTTCAAAACAAGTGACACCGACTCTGCTATTCTGCCTTTAAAACCTTCCTTCGCCTCAACCCCGGATACATGTCTGGTCTCACGTGTGTACAGCATGCACAACCCAGACTGCATCTCTCTGCCACCTCCGATTAAACTCAGTGCCCTGCAGGGGTGTCCCTCTGCCATTTAAGTTGACAGTTCATTAAGAAACCTTTTTTCAACCTAGAAATAATTCAAACTTACAGAAAAGCTGCAAGAATAATATAAAGAATATACCTGTGTGCTCTTAACCAGAGCACATTGTTAGCATTGTACCTCTTTGTCTTACTTCCTTTACTATTACATTTATTCACTATTATTAGTTGCCCTCTCTGTGAACCACTTGCAAATCGACTGCACATATCGCAGCCCTTTATCCTGCAGGGGTTCTTAAGCAGAGGGATAACCCTATGTGAATATTCTCTCTTACATAACCAGGAGCAAGGACACACGCTCACAAGCACAGTGCAGTTACAAACCGCAGGAAGCAAAACATTTTATTGAAATTTACCCAAATGACCACCTCTATCTGGATTTTGTCACCTGACCCAGCCACGTGTTTACAGTCTCTTTCTCCCCTGGTGTGTGCCGGTCTCGGAGCCAACGTCACAGCAGGCATCCATGGACACTGCCACCCGCACCGATGGCTGGCTGCTGTGTGCTCTTTGATCTGGTGGTCTCCTCTTGGCTGGGTCAAGTTTGGAGTTCCCAGCTGGGACGTTGCAGAGGGACCCAGTGTCCTCCTCAGGTGGCTCATAGTGGGCACTGGACGTCCACCTGGCCCTCATGTTATGGTGATTTTGATCTTCTGGTCAAGGTCTCATCTGATTTATCCACTGTACAGTTACTTTTATTTTTTCTCAGTCATGACAAGCTTCCTGTAGAAGATAGCTGAGACCATGCCAATGTCCTGCCCCTATGTGTGGTGTGAGCCGACTGTTCTAGCCCAATGTCTCTGTGTACAATGGGTTCCCATTTAGGCACCTCCGCCCACCGTGCTGCCACACAGATGCACAGGGCATCCTGGCTCCCCATCCTTCCAGACAGAGTGAGGCAGCCTCAGCGACATCCCCACTCCATAAGAGCAGGGAGCTGCTTCCCCTCATTCTCTCTGTCTGCAACTTTCTCCACTGAGCCTGCCAGCTCAGTGAGGATGAGCACCATCTTTTCTCCTTTGTAACCATGGTGGAGCTCATGATCTTTGCTCTTGGATGAAGTGGAGCCTGCAATTTAGTGTGGTTGGCAGAGGAAAGGCTCTGATCTCTGCAATTGGGAATGAGTCACCTACAGAGCACAGAGGACTTTGAAGATGCAATGAAGTTAAGAGTCTTAAAATGAGAAGATCTTAAGGGTTGTGGGCCCAATGTCAACACAAGTGTTCTTATAAGAGGGAACCAGGAGTTTGGAGAGAGAAAAAGAGAGAGAGAGGAGGCAGATGATGTGCTGTTGGTATCCAAGGCGGAGAAGAGTGGTTTCTAGAAGCTGGAGAAGGAAGGAATGGAATTCCCTGAAGAGCTTCCAAAGAGTCCTGCGACATCTTGATTTTACCCCCACAAAACCCATTTTTGCACATCTGAGCCCTGGGATGGCACGACAGCAAGCTGAGCTAGGGACAAGCCACCCTGTTCGTGTGCAATGCCACAGCAGCAGCAGGAGACTCAGGCTCCTGGTGCTTTCCAGGCTGGCTTGGAGGCACAGAGCGGCACCCACCTGTCCCCACCCTTGCCCCTGAGGACTCCCAAGGCCCCTGCTCTGCAGCCTGCCTTGCAGAACCTGGCTCTCAGCCCGGGCACTGAAGCTGTAGCAGCTCAGGGATGGGGGGTCCCGGGCACAGTCTCTCCAGCCCAGCAGAAAGGAAATGCTGCCCCTGAAAGAGGCCGGGGCTTTTGGTTCCCAAGATAAAAGTGGGGAGGTGCTTGCCCCAGGGTTCTGGGGGGAAACAAGTGGCCCCCAGAGCCTGCAGAACTTGGGTAAAAGCAGAGGGTGGAGAGGAAGGGACACGGGGGTCAGGACGAAAGGGCAGCTGCTTGGCCTCATGGGCCTGAAGTGAGGCACATGATGCTCAGGTTCCAGGGTAGGGAGCGGGCTGCTGGATCTCGGGCTTGGAAGCCACTACAGCTGGAGTCCCATGAGACAGAGTTTGCACCAGGGACGAGAGGTGATGACACCACGGCGGTGCACACGCGTACAGACCCAGCTTCCTGTTCCCCGAAGCAACGTGTGCGCAGCTGCAGCCCTCACTGCAGAGCTGAGAGGTCGGGGTTCAGGGATGCAAGCAGGTCCCAGGGACACCATCAGTGAGGGGCAGAACGGGGCCTCCTCAATGCCTGACTGCTAGCACGAAAGGAGCCCTCACACCGCGTTGTTCCTGAGGGCGGGCACAGCTGGGCGGCCTCATCCATGGTAGCCTGCAGTCTGCAGCCTGTAGGTGAAGCACACTCCAGAGCCCAGGCAGAGAGGGCTCTAGTTCCCCTCCCAGAAGCTGTGGGAGCAGCGCCATCTTCCCAGGAGAGGAGCAGAGGACTCCTGCACTGACAACTGCTGAGGAAGCCAGAGGAAGGCCCCTCGGCTCTGTGTGCTAGCTCTGCGCATTCCAGCCCCTCCTCCCAGGGTGGCCTGACAGTGTGTCACCCAGGTGGAGCAGATGAGGACAGGGGCATCTCCTCTGTCCCCCACCCCCTGGAATCTTGCTGTAGAGGCCACAGCTCTGGACCCTGAGTAACCAATCAGGCTGAACAGCCCAGTCCCGTCCACTGCCCTGCGCTTTCAGAAGCCAGGAGTAGACAGATGGCTAGTGCTAAGGCCCTGGGGTTCCTGGACCTGCCTGTCACTGAGCTCAGCACAGCCCACCCTCACTGGCGCATCGAGCCAGCTCTGCACGTGCTGCAGGGAGGAGGACACGCAGCACTTCGATGTCTGCCAATCTGGTGCCCGACCCTCATTTGCTTGACTTGATCCCAAATCCATTCTGGAGCGGAAGACAGAAGCAGTATTTTTGGTTTCGCTCTCTCGAACCAGCATCCCGCCTAGCCCATACCTTTACACTTGCAGGCTCTGAGGCTCAGTTCCCTTCAGGACTGCGTGGATCTGGGACAGCAGAGACGAGCCAGATCCACACCGGAACAGCCTCCGTCCGGTCCTCACTCCTCAGGCTCCCAGGATTCCCGGGGTGGGGACCCTTCGCGAGGGACCAAGGAGGACAAAGGACAAGACCAATGCCCCACACCCATGGGTGCTCAGTTAGAACAAGTGTGCTGCACAGTGCTTCGGAAATGATGGCTATAACTCATTTTTACTCATATGATTTCTAATAAAAACCATTAAATGTATCATTGTTACTTGACACATTACCTACACTTATTATCATGAAGCCTGCAACCTGCTCCAGTGCATGGGCCACAGTGGGGACACATCAGCAATCCAGGCTGCAGCAGTGCCCTCGGGGCAGCCTGGGTCTCTGCCCAAGGCTGGGGCGGGCCTGACACCGCAGGCTAAGGCTCCCCAAGGCAGCGGCCAGCACCTCTCTGACGGATGTTTGCGGGATCATCCTTATTCCGGACCAGGCACCCACTGAGCACAATTCGCTGAGCACAGCAACCTGCAGTGTGGGTGGGCCTGGCCCCCGGCGGTCTCCAGCCCCGTCATGCCCCAGCTCACCTCCCCACTGTCTCACCTGTAAACCACCATTTGCCAAAGCGTCAGCACCCAGCAGTGACTCACCGCTCACCACGTGACAGGTGGACACTGGGGACGTGGAGGTGCTGACTGGCAAACAGGTGCAGCTACCCAGCTCCCGAGGACCTGCCCACCTCCGTGGCTTCCCTAGAGCCTTGTGGGTGCCCTGCACTCACAACTATGGCTCAGGGTACGCAGGGCTTTCTTGGCCTGGCTCTCTGTGTGCTGCACATCTGTTCCCATTGCTCTGTGCTCTTTGGCACCTTGGATAAATATTTGCGGACCACTGGGGCAATCCATGTGCCACTAATGCGCATGTTCAGCTAACACACAGCCTGTGAGTCAGTGTACTTTTAAATCAATTCCCTTAAGAGCAGACAGCCAATGGGCTCGGGCTCCCAGGGACAAGCTGGGACCCCCTCTGGCCCTGCAGGCCCTCCTCACCACGTGGGGCTGCAGTACAGCGGTTGTCGAATCTCCACGACTGCCCATCCAGGAGCCCCACTAGCCACGGTCTTTGCCATGCAGGGCGCTGCTTGCACCCCATCTCAGCTCCCTCCACCAGGGCCAGCGAGGACATACAAGGCAACTGGCTTCTCTCACTGCTCCCTGACCTCCCTGGCCTGCAGGCCAGCAGACCCAAACACTGCTCGGAACCCCAAATTTGACCTAGGGGAGCCTGGGCTCCTGCTCGAAGGCATCTGCTTAGGCTGATGGTGTCTCCGAACCCTCCATCTGCTCTTTCAGGGTGTCCTGCCTGCCAGGAGGAGAGAATCCCAGGCAGAGAGCACTGGGGAGCAGCTGGGGAAGCATCCCTGCTCGCGGATGGAAGCTCTCCCCACTCTTCTGTACTGTGGAGTCATTGCAATGGAACCTAGCGCTGGCCACCCACACTCACTTCTGTTCTCACTGCTCTGGCTCCACCTCCACCTGGGTTCGGCTTTACAAACCACATCTCCCAGCTTGGCTTCCTCGTCCACTGCCTGCCAGGCCCTTAGCCGTGGCAGGAGGGAGGCTGAGGAAGCGGGGACCCTGGGGGACTTCTCCCCTTTTCCTCCCAGAGCTGGTGCAGCCTCCCTTGGGGGCTGGGTCCTTTCTATGCTGCAGCCCCCACCGGGTGCCTCCTGCCTGCCTGCCCGGGATCCGCCAACACCTCCTGCTCCCAATGCCTCATCGGCCCAGGGGGCAGCCTCTCAGGTGTGCCACGAGCCCCTCCTTGCCTAGGTCTCCAGCACACGGCCCCCTCACTGACCCCTTCAGTGGGGCTCCCTGAGTGGCCCTGAGGTCTGTGTGCTGCCCCATGGTGGGCGGGTGGAATGGAGCCAGGTCCCGTGGGCAGGGTGTATGCAGGCTGCTTGGAGGCTGGGCTCACCACACACAGATGCTGGGGAGGACGCTGAACTCTGAGGCCACTGCAGAATAAGTGGCAATCGGTGCTGAGCGGGTCCTGCTGTCCCGTGGGTCTGATTTCGGTGCTCAGTCCCTGAGAAGGGCCCCCCGGCTCTCCCCTCATATGCCTGGCCAATTCCCTGAGACAGTTTCCTACTCAGGAACAAATATAAATGCTCTCACTGAATAGGCACCTTCAGAACCCGGACCTCAAAAGGAAGGTGGCTTTTCATAGATCCCAAGCTCAGCAACTCAGGGGTGCACCCAGGGATGTCCCACTTCAGCCGAGAGTCCAGCAGGACAGATGCATGGGGCGGCCGGGTGGGCAGGGGTTCCTCACCCTTGCCTGCGTCCCAGGAGACCGTGGCTCTCACTGCAGCGGGAAATCAATTCCTGGTTCTGAAACGTGGTCTCCAAACGGTCAGCTGGAGTGGGGCACTGAGCAGGTGGCGAAGGGAGCGCCCAGCCCAGACTCCATCCCTCTGGAGCATTTATTCAGTGCCTGATATCACTGTCAGCATCCTTGGGCACCGTGGTGAGCATAGTTAAAACAGGGGATGCTCTCCGTCTCATCACCTTGTCTGCACAGCTAGGGACAGTCAGGTGTGGGGTCCACAGGCCACGCAGTGAGCATTCCGCAGGTCCAGGGCGGGGTGAGCCAGGCGAGGCTGCTGCCCCACCCCATGGTGAGACATTATGAAAATCCACTCTCCCAAGCTCTGCAATTCATATTAGGGAACCAGGATGAGATGACACTGACTTATTCATTAAATTGACAAATACTGACTCTCATGCACTGAGCATGATACCAGATTTATGGGGCTGAATGAAGGGTGCTTCCTGCTTTGGGAGCTGCTCCTTTGACTCTTGGCCATCTCAGATCATTTCAGGGGTGCCTGGTGATTGGATACGATTCACAAATTTATGAGATAAATGTGTGCATTGAAACTTGATTGTAATGATGCGTCTACTACCAAGAATGATCGTGTTGTTTGTGAGAAGTCCCCCAGGCAGCTATATCTGGTGCAGTAGCAGATGGCAGGTGCCCTAAGCTATTTTTCTCATCCACTTTGTTTTTCTTCTTTTTCTTTCTTTGTTGTTTTTCTCTTTTTAAATTAAAACTTCTTGACTCGGTAGCGATGGCAGCTAGGTCATTGGCTGTGACAGTTCCAGATGTTTGGACTGTCCACAGAGCCGGGGAAGCCGGGAGCCTCCTGGGAGTGAGGTAACCGCTGCTGGTTTCTCCAGGCCCCCGCTGGACAGGCACATTCTCAGGGTGCCAGGGGTGGCAGGGATGCCAGAGCTCCTTCCCCTAACACACATACATCAATATTCCCTCAAATGTAAAACAAAATACCTGCAGGAATCCACAGATGCGCGTAATTGCCTTTTAACTCAGACTCAGAAGCCGTGTGATAGAGGAACCTCCCCAACCGCACCTCCCCTCTCCAGCCCCGATGGCATCCAGTTTGCTCCCGATCTTGCAAGCGTCTTGCTGCCTATGTAATCTGTCCTCATTTTATATACAGAAGTTTGTGCGTCTCCGATGGTGACTGTGGAGTGTGTTGTTTTCCTTATCTTAACCGGAACATTAGTTTGCTTAGAAGGCGTCATTTTGCTCTTGTAATAGGTTTATTAAAGAGGTATTTCTTTTGAAATGTTGCAAAGATGTCCCTGGCTCTACATAAGTTTGATGGAATCCAATTTTCAGGGCGTCATTAATGTTCTTGCTAGTTACTTTTTCCTTTCCTAATCTCTGTGGATCCCCTTGCCTTGATATGTCTAGATTTGCACTTGACATCCTCCACTGTTTATACTAATATCATCATTCCAGATATAATGCTGATATGACCATCTAAATCACTACATTTTGCACTTCAATTAATCTGGGTCAAGCCATTGATCTATTTTTATGAATTGGGAATATCATGCCAACACATTACAAACAGCTCCTAGGGCAAACTTAACAAATGCAAATGAAACATACAGATTTATAAAAGTACATTAGCTGATATTAATTCTACCCCCACCATGAAATGTTAGCTGAAAATAAAACCCCAAGCCATCTGGTCTTTGTGATGCTTACATAACTTTGAAATTGTAATCATTATTAAGAACATAATGTGGCCTCTCAGATAATCATAATTAATCTATGTTTTACATGTACGACTTCTATAATTTAACTGCTTTTCTCTCTGCAGCTGTCGAGCTGCTTGCTGGATGGCTTGAGGACTAAAGGCTTCAGCACAGTGTGCTCATGCGAGAATCCGGCTGGGAGGAGAAGCAGCACTTCAGGGGGCGGCAGGCGTGTCCCGGAGCGCACTGGGACGGGAGAGTGTGGGTGAGGGTCGCGCTTAGAGAGGCACAGAGGGTCCGGTGGTCTGGAGAGAGCAAGTCTGGAAGGCAGAAGAGCTCACAGGGCTGTAGAAGCTCGAGGGAGAGATCACGGCGGCCTGCAACAGCTGCGGCTCCAAGGAACCGAAGTAACTTTGTGTCGGGATTCATTACTGACTCCACACGCGCATCTACACGTGTGTGTCTGAGGAGCAGGAGGTAAAGATAAGGAGAATCAAGAATGACCCCTTGCTCCTGAAGTGGAAAGCACACTAGGGACCTGAGCCTCTCTGGAACACCTGATCCATGCAGTTTCGGATGTCCTGCATTTCAGTTCTCCACATGACAAGCAGGCTGGTACCCGGCACAGACGATGGAAGTGCATAGCCCTAAAGTGGCTGCAATTTCATACTAGGGAGTCACCGGCGGGCTTGGGATTGTGTCCGGGAGCATGCTAAATCCACGCAAACGCCTGGCATCCCTCAGCGCGTGTGGTGCTGTGTGAGCCCAGGAAGCAGAGGCTGGGAGCCCGAGGACGCCCGTGTCCATTGCATGGCCAGTGGAGGAGGGGAGACTGTGTGGGGCAGAAGGGCCAGAAGGCCCCCGCGTGGTGGGGATTCAGGAAAGGGGGCCAGCAGCTGTCAGGCAAGAGTGGTCAGCTTCCCCAGGCATCACTCGAGGGTCCACGACACAGGACAGCTCTGCCACCCAGGAGGAAGAGTTCTGACTCAGCGAGCATCCACACCCTGGGCCGCGGTTGAGCATGACCATGGAGCCCAAGGGACACCGCGAGTGCAGGTGACACCGCCAAGAAGCTGAGCCCAAGAAACGTGGCATGGAGCTGTGTCTTACATGAAGGTCTTTCCTTTTTTTCTCCCTAATATGGAAAAAAAGTTCCACACTCACGACATCTGGAAGAGAGGGGTGGACAGGATGTGTAGAACAGACAGGAGACTCTGGTGGGGCCAACGAGCTGGCGTCCAGGGACGCACAGGAGCAGCTGGGGTGCAGCCTGGAGGGAGGACTGTCATCCCCAGGGCGAGAGGGAAGCGGGGCTGAGGGGCTGTGGGCCCAGGTAGGGGCCAGGCCTGGTTTTCCCCATCAGTTCCCAGTGTCCTGGAGAGAGAAGAGCTGAGCTGGTGGCTGAGAGAGAGGCGGAGAGGGAGCCAGTGGGGCAGGAGCGGAACAGCACTGGAAAGCACAGGGTGGGCATGCTGAGCAGGTGGGCTGTGGCTGTGGGAGGAGCCTTGGTCAGTTAGATGCGTCTCAGTGGGCTGCGTTTCTGCAGGATTGCCGCTGGGCATACGCTGGGGTGACGGTGCCACTGGCAGCGTTGGCTGCTCCCCATCACGCTATCTTTTGTTCCTTGGAGAATTTGTGTTTTCCTTGAGGATCACCTCTCTTCAACTCTCAGGTCACATGGGTCAAGCTGCTGGCTTCCGAGGTGGCGCGGGGCCCAAGCCCAGCCAATCAGCAAACTCCACTCTAACTGGGTCTGTTGATTGGTTCAGAGGTGGGCAAGCGCCCCAGAGGAACCAATCAGACTCAGCTCTGGGATACTCCTATGGACCAGTGGGTGAATGGAGGTCTCTTTCTGTGGTGTTGCTGCCAGGGCAGATCACGTGTCTGGGCGCACCCTTCCTCCCAACAGTAGGGAGCCGGAGGGGAGGGACAAGAGAAGACTTTTCCTGGTGGCAGTGTCTGCAGCTCTGTGTCCAGTTGCGCCTGCAGCCAGGAGGACCGTTGGACATCGTAGGCCTGAGGCTAACAAACTCCATTCCCAGGCCTCCGAACCACGGAGCGTCCACCAGCCACCGGCTTAACTTC
The DNA here is from genome assembly GCF_000247695.1 of Heterocephalus glaber. The sequence continues at coordinate 26,450,725 of NW_004624747.1, forward strand.
CTTCCCCAAACCATGTCACCATGTTGAGGTCGATGGTGGCGGTGGCAGACGGCACAGGCTCCAGTGGGCACTGGCTTGTCTTCTGTACCCAACAGCGACTGGCACACTGTCCTAAGTCTGTCAGCAGAGGCTCCTCAGCCTGTCCCTCTCATGGGGCCCTCTTCTCCCTTCCCCTTTGTCAGGCAGGGATTATGCTGGACCATGGAAATGATTCTCCCCATCGCACCGCCTTTCCCAGGCCTGGACGTGGGAGCCACGTGTCAGGGTCCTGCCATCCTGGAGACAGGGCCCGAGCAGGCCCGGGTTGTGGGGAGCGTGTGGGCCCCGAGACAGGTGTCATGTGTTGGGGGATGATGATGGATGTCAAGGCCGAGCTGTGTCCCCACCATATCTGAAGGCCGAACCCTAACCCCATGGACTCCAAGGGAAGGCACAAGCCTGGGCCCACTGCATAGGACTGACGTCCTTCCAGGAGGACACCAGAGAGCTCACGACCCACAGAGGAGCGGCCACGAGGACATGGGGAAGGTGGACTCGCCAGACTGCTGCCTGCTGGTACCTCGGTCCTGGGCTTCAATATTAGGTTTGGCGTCAGATCTGCTGGGCGCAGTGGACACGTGGACTCCACATCACTGGGTCCTCACCGACCTGGGCCCTGAGAGCCATCACCCCAACATCCCCGGTCCAGGACGTCCCCTCGCCATGGGGACACCACCTGACCACAAGGTGCCACCACAGCAGGGAGCCCAGACCCTGTCCCGGCTGCTTCCCCTTCTCTCATCCACACTGCAAGGTGCTGATGTGCGGGGTGCGAGCCAGCACTGATGCGGTGTCTAGGTGTCCTGATCACACAGCAGCTTGTTCTTAAGGAGGCGTTCCAGCAGCACGAGGCCGGGCTACGCGTGTTGGGACCCCATGGGTCACCGCAGGAACAACGCTGCTCGTCCACGGCAGGGACTGTTGTGAGTGGTGCTTTCTGTGTCCTCCCCCCGCATTCAATCAGCAGCGATTATGAGTCCAGTGAGCCCTAGTACCACACTGGGGAATCTACCTCTGCCCCGCCAGACACACTCCCTGCCCTTCTGCACACTTTGCTCCCCGCAGGAAGCTGACCTCTGGATCCCATCATCAGATCTCTTCCCACCAGATCCTGATCAGGGCTGGCCAATGGGCAGCTATGCCCCAAAGTCAGACCAGGGACCGATGGGGTGGGTCAGCTCCTCCTCTGCTTCCTCCCTGCTGGGCCATTGGCTTGCTGGTGATATCTTAATTCTCACAGCCACCACGGGAAGTAGCGGCCCTTCTGATTGCTACTTTGTGGGTGGTAAAACAAAGTTCAGCGACAGTGACTTCCGGGTAGGGTGGATCATCGGGTTCCTTGTGGATCTTTCTTCTTCCTCTCTGTCTGCCTCTCTCTCTCTCTCTCTCTCCCTCCTTTGCAGTACTGGGGAGTTGAACCCAGACCCTTCACACTGAATTTCATCTCCAGTCCTTTATAAAGAGGCTTGAGATAGGGTCTTGGGATAAGGTCTTGCCAAGTTGCCCAGGCAGGACTCAAACTTGAGACTGTCCTGCCTCAGGCTCTCAGAGTGCTGGGATCACAGGTGTGCACCACCACACCTGGCCAGCCTGTACGGGTTGAAAGCAGGCATCTCCGACTCAGCTGCCCATGGGGTGCAGGTAGGTCATGTTTAAGGGGGGGGGTTGAAAAACTTGAAGGGAAAAAATGGATGATGAAAACTGAGCTTTTGCAAATGGGAAGAGGATCAAGAGTTGGAAGGAGCAGGCAGGGAAGGGGGTAAGGAATGAAAAAAGAAAGAAGAATCGAGGCATGTTGTGTCCATGGACCAACTCTCCATGATAAATGTAATCATGATGCACCATGAACATGTACTAATAAATACAGTAAAATAAACAAGCCAGGCAGGCTCCTCATGGAAGAGTCCTCCGATGGACCCTCCTGGCTGTCGTGGATTTGGGGCTAGGCTCAGGGGACTGGAAGGGCCTTGATAAAGTGGATATGCAGTCGGGCACAAGCAGGTGCCAGCCCTTGTGCAGTGTGCACAGATGTGAGAGGCTCTGCGGCTTCCCAGTGAAGATCACGGAGCTCAGCGTTTAAATACCAGCAGCCAGCTTGGTACTAAAATGCTGCAAATTAGTCAATGTTATGTGATTACTACAGCACAGAGACAACCAAACATTACTGTTTCTGCGTAAAATGTGGGAACTCCGGTGAAGCGGTGGACAAGCTATCAGATAAAATACCTGGCCATTCCTGGCACTAGAAAGAGCCTACTTTTTTTGGGCACCTGTCAACAGAGACACAGCTCTGCCCTCCTTGCCTGTCATCTTGGTGAACACCCCATTGCCTGACCTCGAGAATCTACATCTGCCTCCTGGGCAACAGACCTGTGTCCCAGTTGGGACCACACTGGAGCTCAGCAGCCAGGGGATGGATGAGTTGTTCTCCCTAGCAGGAGAAGCAGCTTTCTACTCTCCCAAGTTCTCCTGCTACCATGCTAAAACTTCCCCAGGCAGCCTCATCTAGACCCAGGTGCCTGTGTGTCCACAGTGAAGGGCTGCCTTCTGCCCACTACAGCACCCCAGGAGCCAGCCCCTTCTCCAGGACTCAGCAGTCACTGTCTGGTCCCTGCACATCCCTCCATGGAACAGGTGAGTCGGGGAGAACTTTCCCTTCTCTCCTTGTCTCTCAGTTCCAAGTTTCCCCTCGAAAGCCCATTTCTTCACCCTTACTATGTGACATTAACCCACCATGCACGATCCTGGACCTAACAGGTCTACAGGATGATAGTATATCCCTTTAACATGAAAGTAGTCAGATTTTGAATTCAAAGGGCTGTTTGCCCAGGTGAGAGCCAGCCCTGGGTTGTGCTTCTAAGATAAGGGAGCTTTGGAAAGTGTGAAGAACTTCCTTTTACTCAAAATTCCTCTCTGAATCACGGAGAACTTCCTTTTACCCAGAATGCCTCTCTGAGCCACAGAGAACTTCCTTTTACTCAGAATGCTTCTCTGAACCACAGAGAACGTCCTTTTACCCAGAATGCCTCTCTGAACCACAGAAAACTTCCTTTTACCCAGAATTCCTCTCAGAAGCACAGTAAACTACTCTTACCCATAATTCCAAGGCAGACAGTGTTGAACATATAAAGTGGTAACTGTTACTGCTTAAGAAAGAGGTTTGTGGATAGATAGGTGAACCCTCCAGAAAAAAAGATGTTGGAATAAGTCTTTTTCTTCTGGTCTTCTTCTAATGGTCTCCAAAGCCGTCCAGCTTTTGCAAAAGGGAAACATCACAGTGGTAGTCACTGAGCTGTGATGAAGAATTCAGTTACATGGAGAAAGTCGAGGAGATTCTCGGAGAATGTGCCCCCTCTTGGAGGGAGTTGTTAGCCCTGGAACTAAGAGTTTCAGCGATGGATTCCACTATGAAGGAGTCTTCCACTGAGGACCTGCACCCAGCATCTCTTCAGTAACAGCTTTAATGAGATATAATTTGCATACCACAGTGGTCACAATCAAGTGTGGAATTAGGTGATTTTCAGTACATTCACAGGGTCTTCGCCACTCCCTAAAGAAACCCCCAGCCCTCAGCGGTCCCTCCCATTCCCGTCTCCTGCCAGTGCTGCAACTATGAGTCCCCTTTGGGTCTCCGGATTCCCCGGACATCTCACAGGAATGCAGCGTACCTCAGTGACGTCGTGCCTGGCTTCCCTCACTGAGCACAGTGGGCCGTGTCCCAGGGCTGTGATGTGCCATCGAGCTCATCTAACACAGGGTGCGCCCACCTTGGCATGGTGGGCATTTGGGACTGGAGAGGCTGCGTTCTGGGGGGCTGTTGAGGAATCACGGGCAGTGCAGCATGGTCCTGGTCCCCACCCAACAGATGCTGGCAGATGTCTCCCAGTGGGGTCTCTGTTGGCTGAGATCCACGATCTACCGAACCTCTTCTCAAACCACACCTGCTTCCATCACCACTGAAACAAGTAAAGTCCGGAAAGGTGAATTCTCTCCCTAAAATCATGCAGTTCAAGACTGAGGGAGGGGCTAGGGCCCTCGCACTCGACACTTGCTACCTTTCACATTTGCCTTTGTTCAAACCCAGCTGCTTTTTACCCAAACAGTATTTCCTTTAAGTACTGGTTTTAAAACTTCACAATGCAAGCCAGTCATCTGAAGGGTTTGGTAAAACACAAATTGCTGGGCCTCAGCCCCAGAGCTTCTGATTAGGTAGGTTAGGGATGGGTGCAAGAATTTGTATTTCTATCAATTCCCAGGTGACACTGATACTCCTGGCCCAGGGGCTGTACTTTGAGAAGCACCATGTGAGAGCACACACTTTAGTATGGACGAGGAGTCTCCAACAGGATCTGTATGGTCAGGAAGAAACCATCACTGTGTGATGATGCCGTAGCTGGAGCTATGGCAGCCATCATGTGACAGTGAGGATAGTCTCAAGGGAATGCTTGAGAAGCCCGTCCAGAGCCTGACAGCATGGAGCTCCTATGCAGCCACATGGAGACCTGGCAACTGCTGAGCTGGATGTTATGCAGACTGCACCATGACTTCTTATATTAACATTTTTAGTTTCGTTTTGTGATTTTTTACCTGACACTTTTATGAACATGTTCCCTTCTTAGAATACAATGAGAGAAGTCATTTCATCTATTTTTTGTTTACTTCCGTATTTCCACCATCTAGAACTGGGGCTGACACAGGGGATTCAAGAAGCATTTATTGAGGGAATGAATACGTTTTCAGCCATGATCCTTCTCAAGATTGTTCTACTGGATATATATAATTTCCATGTGCTTGTTTGCCATGACTCTAAACACCACTTTTACTATTATCTTTTACTTTTCTTACAAAAATACCCTTATAACCTTTTTCCAAGCAAAAGATCTACAATCCTACTTTTGCTATGTTATGTGCATTTCTGATACATGGACTAAGATACCGGATACTGCATTTCTGAAGGGTCTATTTTCCACAGCACCCACGGCCCTCACGGGCTTCGGGGTAGTCATGTGCCCCGGAGGGTGCCTGCTGGACCTGGCCAGCTCTTAATTGGCCCCACGGTGCTCTGACTCTTCCATGAATAAGCATGAGTCTCCCAAGGCCCTTTCTCATTTAGAGCTGCTCCGTGCAGGTCAGGGGAGGCAGAGCGGGGAGCTGCTCCCAAACATTGGCTCTTGCAGATGCAAACTTCCAACACATAAAGATGAGGCGACCTGAAGCCGGCAGTGGGGCTCCCAGGGCTTCAGCTCCTTCATCACAGACACGGGCGTGGATCTCGGCTGGAAAGCGGTGAGTCAGCCCAGGGAATATTTGTGGGTATGAGATTAATGAGGCCCGGCACAAACAGACGTCTTCAAAGTGGACCACTGTGTGGAAAACTCCTTCTGAGATGCAGGGTGTGATGCCTTGTGCTTCCGGACACAGCTCTGGTATTGCATCTCAAGTTTACCCACCAGCCTCTTCCCTAGTGACGGGTTATTCCTTATGTGTATGTAAACAGCCTTTGTCTAGCTGGCGTTTTTCTGCCTAAAACTTCTTTCTTCTTCCTCACCAAAGATTTCCAGCTGGAAGGAGGGACCCCTTCATCTGCTGCAGGGATGAGCTCGTCCGCACCCTCCGCTGCTGTCTCCCACAGCATTAAGCCAATCTTCCTCAGTGATTTATATTTACGCCCATGTTCCGCTCTGTCCCCTTCTCCTCCCTGCATCTCTCTGCTTCCTTTTGTGTGGATAATATCACTTCTGTGGTTGATACATAGGCTATCATGTCCCATTTAGGATCTGAGATGTAAGTACATGTGGCTATTTTTATGAATGTCTGTAATAACTAATGCATTGATTGCATGTTTAGAAAGGAGCTTTAACTCCTGCCTAATGGACTGCTCCTCTGCCCCCAAAATGCTCAGCTTTTGTGACAATCTGCACGTATTGAAGAGGTGATCAAAATTGGTCATTTTGTTCCAGTTCTTTTTTCAGGTATTCTGGAGAAAGGCAAGACTATCTCCAAATTGCTTGCTTCTGGCGTAATTTTAAGTTGTAGTTCAAATAAAGAGAGAAATACATACGTATTTTAGTAAAAATTGGATCAGAAATCCTCAGCCTGCCTAGAGAAATACAGACCCAAAGCAAGACTTGGGCCCTCTGAAGGGATCTGGTACCAAGAGTCAGGATTTATTGTTCCTCTGACATTGACAGCGCCCTTTGTTAGTACCTCAATTGTCTGATTTGTCTCATAACTGTTTTTAAATGAAAAGAATCCACGAGAGATCGTTGAGAACCTGGAGGCTGCGATGTGCATGACATCACCATGATGAGGCAGGCTGTCCTCCTGCAGACCTGCGGCTCCCTTGGCTTCCCAGACCCGTGATTGTGATTGTTACAACAGCAGTGGCACCGGGCCTACCTAAGGCTTTGTAATTAGCATCCTTAGCTTTCTTTCTTATGCTGCTTGTTCTTAAAATCAGTAATTAACATTTGGATAGACAAAGCTGTGCATGTCTCCCATGCCCAGTGTGACACTGTGAGGTGTGTATCCAGGGAGGGATGGCTGCAGAGAGCTTGGTGACTTCCTTTCCCTTAGCTCTCATTTTGCAAGACTTCCCTTGTATTCTCTTAGCGGTTTTCGGAAACAATACATTATCAACTGCAGTTGCCATGGTACTTAGTAGATCTCTTGAACTTCTCCCTCCCGACTGAAGTTTTACATCTTGTGAACAGCAGCTCCTCCTTTCTCCAGCCCTAGTAACTGCCATTCTGCTCTACCTTGAAGAAGTTTGACTTTTTTAGGTTCCACATACAAATGAGATCATGTGGTGCTTTGGCATAAAATGGGGCTTACTTGACTCAGCAGACTGTCCTTCAAGCTCACACACGCTGTTGCAATGACCAGGTTTTATCCTTTGATGGCCAGAAGTGTTCCACTGTGTCCATATAAATCATATCGCATTTTCTCTGCCCATTCATCAGTTGATGGACCCTGTGGTTGTTTCCATTTCCTGGCGAGTGTGAACAGTTCTGCCGTGAACACAGGAGTGCCGATGTCTCTTTGACTGACCTGCTGACTTCATTCCTTTTGGATAAATGCCCAGGAGTGGGGTTGCTGGCTCATAGGCAGTTCTACTTTAACTGCCTGGGAACCCCATACTGATTTCCGCAGCGCCCATACTAATGGACACTCCCACCAAAGGTGTGCAAGGGCCCCCTCTCCACACTCTCCCCAGCTCTTGTGATCTGGCAGAATACTGGAAGTCACTTGAAGACCCCTTCCCTGTCCTCCCTCAGTGCCCATCAGCCATCAGAGCCCGAAGCTCCCTCCCCTCAGGCACCTGGCACACAACTCCTCCCCACCTCAGCTGGGCTCTGTCACAGCACTCCCATGACCTGCCCTGGCCCATCCAGAGGGGCTAGGCTAGAGATTTCAGGGTAGGGGATGGAGCTCAGGCTGGGCTGGGGCCTTAGGCTGGGGTGTGGATTTGAGGACTGAGGCACAGATTACAGGCTGGGGTGTGCATCTCAGGTAGGGGCAAGCAGCCTGCACTGCGCAAGGCTCCCGGTGGCCGTTCTGACTGGAAGCTGCAGTCCCCACCCCTTGGAGGCCCTTCCTGCCATCCTGCGCCTGGGACTGGGCTCTCTGCCCCAATCCCAGCTCCCACCCCTGGCTCCCGTCTCCGGGACTTGTTAACCCAGCTGAGTCCCTGAGCTCAGGCCAGCCTGGGCACACGTCCCTTTTCCTGTACAATTTCCTGTCAGAAATGCAATGGGTCGACTCCAGGGGGAAGGGGCCGGCGGGGGGGGAAGGTCGGGGTGGCAGCATGGGTTCCCGCCTCAGGCTCTGGGCTTGAGAATCACAGAGACCTGAGTGACCCACAGCTGAGTTCCCCGGGAGAAGAGATGGAACTGATTTGCTAAGCAAACCAAACTGAACCTAGGTGGAAATTATTACATCAAATTTCAAGTCTAAAACCAATTAATGTGAGCCGAGTTGATCCTGGGCCAAACCTATTTATTTTTTTAAATTACAGAACATTCTCTGAATTGAACTTCAAGCTAGAATTCCCAGTTCTACCTGCAAGGACAAAAGATCCGAGACCCACTGGCTCTGTAGCTCAGAAGCAGACAGGAGGGAGGGCAGGCTGTCCCGGCCACACGGGGCCGCTCACATTAGGAGAAGCGTTTCTGAGTTTGCAGAAACAGAGATTTCTATTATCTGCTATCACCAAGAGTAAGGTGTAGAGTTCAGTGAAAAGAACTGCAATTTCAATGCAAAAGAACTCCTGAAGACAAAGTGAAACAAAAGGTGGAGAAAACAAGTCCATATATGTGAAATGCCTGGTTCATTTGCCCCCCTAGAAATGGAGTTTGCCTGGTGTGTTCCGAGGCTGCCAGCGGAAATGTTCTGGGGTGTTTCCCGGGGTTGCCTAAAGTTTAACGCCATATTTATACCCACCTGTCTACCTGCCTGTCTGCCCATCTGTCATCTGTGTATGTTTCTCTGCATCCACCCATTAGTCACCTATCACCTATTTACGTTTCTCTCCATCCACCTGTCATCTGTGGGGAAGCAAGTGGATGAGTCCAGTGAGGGCTTTATAGCTGGGTGTGATGTTGGGAGGTGAAACCTGGTCAAAGGAGGTGGGGCATGGGGGCGTGGCCTGGAGGGGTCTATCTCCCTCCTCCTCCCTTGATCCCTCTTTGCTTCCTGATGCCAATTCTTCATGCTGCCCTGCCTTGGAACCATCCTACTATGGACTGAACCCTTTACAGACTCTGAGCCATAGAAACCTCTCCTTCTTCACTTTGTGGGTGTCAGAAATTGTGTCAGAGCAACAAGAAAGTAATTAAGACAATCTCTAAATTAAGTTGTAATAGCTGTACCCCCTCAGCCCAGTCTGGGGACTGCCCTGGGGAAGCAGAAAGCAGCCTGAGGTTCCTGACCCGTGCAACTGGAGGAGCTCAGAGAGGGCTAGGACACACACAGCCTCTCTGTGGACCCTCCTGCTGTCCCATGGCAGCAGGGGGGGTGTCTCTTGGAGAGAACACGATTGCACGTGATCCTTGCTGGCGACATAAGGCTCTGTGCAGCTCCAGCCTCCCCGGCAGGGACACTAACCCTCAGGGCTCCCAGGCCACCTGACCCATGAGCTGGGGTCCCAGCATCCTCTGGGGCACAACAGGGAGCCCTGGGCCTCTCCTTCCTGGTGGGGCATGCACTCCACCCCTGAGCTAGCCTGGAGCCTTGGGCTCTCTCCTGCCTCTCCTTCCTTTGTCTCCTGGTCCACCAGGTGTCCGGGCTCTTTGTGACAGGTGGCCTGCTGAGCTCCCAAGCCTGACTGCCTGGGCTCCAACCTGGGCACTCTGTAACCTCCATGTGCCTAAGTTTCCCCATCTGGAGTGCAAGTCCATGCTGAGGCCAGAGCAAAACAAGTAGGAGTTTGCATTCTTATCCTTACTTGTAAACTCTGGCAGGCATTGCAAATCCATAGCAAAAAAGGACAATTTTAGTTTTTCAGAATTGATTTTGTATGTTCAGAATTCACATTAAAATTAAATTCTTAGTACAGTCTAGAAGCAATATTTTCACACATTACCATAAATACATCAGACATATTGAACAATGATCTCCAATTTAGCATAAATAATTAGCTACTTCCTCAATTCCAGTCCTCTCCCTTACAGCTAAGCAAGACCATTGCTGTGCTCTGACCAGGGGAGGTGAGCAGAGGTCCAGTGAGCTCCATGGCTGGTTGGCCATGCTGCCCTGCTCGCCAGGGACAGAAGGGTCCCGGGACTGTGGAGCCAGGAGCTAGGAGGAGCTTGGATCCTGCGTCACTGTGTGGAGGAAGACAGACCCCAGTGGGAGACACCCAGGATAGCAGCAACAGCCGGAGGTAAAATGAGGCCAGCTGAGGACTGGCTGAGGGCCTGGGCGGCTGGTGCTGCACGGAAGGGAGGATGGTGGCCAGGTCTGAAGTATTATGGCTTGAATGAGCACAGGGCAGGGTGTGCCCCAGGAGCACAGCACATACAAGGCCCTGCGACCTCAGCACAGGCTGCCAACAGGGTCAGAGTTGGGAAGCCACGGCCACTCGCTGCTCCAGGTGCAGAAAAGGTGCTGTTTCAGGTGCAGGCACGGAAGGGCAATGCTTTTCTCCTGTGACCACCCTGCGTGGTCACAGCTAGCCCTACAGCCTGCTGCTGTCTCCTCCTGAGGAGTGACAAGTCACCTGATGGCACTGGAATGTACTTGTCCCTTTTGCTCTGGGGCCGCCTTTTCAGCTAGTTATGAACAAGGCAACACCCGTTTCCACAGAAGGGCTAACCTGCCCCCGGTTGTGACAACCATGATGTCCCCTATTCCGGAAGGCAGCTTCTGGTCTCTTGTGTGTGACTCTCAACTTCTGTTACCACGTCCACGTGGCACCTGTGCTTTTATTTACAAACATGTGTCTTTACACCGAGTACTTTAAATTTAGTCTAGTCCTAAGTAAAAATATCCAGGAAAATCACAGTTGGATAAGCTAGATATATGTTATTCTAATAAACACTAAGGTAAATACAAGATGTATTCTAGCAATATGGTGAATGTTTAAATTACAAAAATTTATTACAGTAAAAGACACAGTGCCACAAATCCCTTCAAAATATTTCTCTTGCTTTGCACACACTCGTCCCATGTTCTTCCCATTTCCTGCAGCAGCTCTGGAGTCTTCTTTCCTCAGGGTCTTTAGTTGTGCTGTCCTGGCTGCCTCGATGTCCTGAACAGATTCAAAATGTTCACCTTCCATGGTCATTCTGCCTTTGAGGAGGAGCCAGAGGTCGCACGGTGCCAGACCCAGTGAATAAGGTGGGTGAGGACACATTTTTTTTTTTTGGTACCAGGGATCAAACTTGGGACCTTTCACTTGTGAGGCAGGCGATGGAGCCACTGAGCTAAATCCCTGGCCCGCACAGTGTCATGTTTTTATGAGCTGCCTTTCTACTGGATGCAGTTGGCAGCATCATTCACAGTATTTTTGATCATAACTAGTAAAGACACTCAGGAAAGAGGATTTCCAGAACAACGGGATAAGTGTGTGCAAAGCGAAGGGGAGGATTCTGAAGGAGACTAATGCCACCGTGTCTTTCACTGCAGGATTCCTTTTAGGTTTAAACACTCACTATACATTTTGATCATACTCATATTTCCCTGCTGTGGAAGAGCATCTCGCCGTCTCCCAGGTAGCTGTGTGTGACACCCTAGAGCACCCAGGGTCTGCAGGCCCTGCTGTTTCTGTACGACAGGCCCACGAGGAGGCTTTCAGCAGTCAGCAGCTGTCCTTCTGAGCCTTACTGGGGAGGAAATTTTCTGTTGAAAACTGCATTAAATTCAGGTTCCCACTCCATGAGACTGCTTCAAGGTCACCGGGCCAAGAAAGCACCTGGTTGCTCGCTGCTTGGTTGTCTCTGTGTGTGGAGATGCCCAGCGAGCTGGCCTCCCTCGGCCCGTTTTCGGGGTGCACATCCTGGTTTGCCCGGGGTGATGGAGCGACACCCATCATCATCCACAGTCTCTTCCTGTTCTCAGAAGTGACCCAGCCAATCCCAGCACTTGGGAAGCTGGGGCAGGAGGGTCACAAGTTCGAGGCCAGCCTGGGCTCCATAGTGAGTTCGAGGCCAGACTGAACTACATAGCGAGACCCTGCCTCAAAAAACAAAACAGGGCCCAGCATTTAGCTCAGTGGTTCCGCCGCCTGCCTCACAAGTGCAAGGTCACAAGTTCAATCCCCAATACCAAAAAAAACCCAAGTGACCCAGTTGAGGGGCGGACTGGGTTCTGCCTGCCCCTAGCAGCAGGCTGGCTTTCTGGCCGCTGCTGTCTCTGGGCACCGGGCCTCCTCTAGGGACTGTGGTGTTCGCACCCCCATCTGCTGCTCAGCGCTGCGGTGCATGGACCTCCTCCCCCAGCCTGCCCTCCAGGAGAGCTGCCACCCACGCATCGCTGTACACTCCCGCCTGCCTTGGCCTCCAGCTCTGAGCCATGAGGAGCAAGCGTCGTCTTCCTCACAGCTCTTCTCCTGTCTCTTTCCAGTCCATGCTCCCCGGTTCTTTACAACTTGCTGACATCGTCTCCGTGGCCTCCCTTGAGAACCGGCCCCTCTGCTGCTTCTCCTCTGTGCTGGGGCCTGGAGCCCCCAGTGCTGCTGATTTGATAGTGGCGCCTGCCAGGACATAAACCCCGATGGCAAGTGGGGTGACTGAATGCAGCAGTGCGCCCTCCCCACCCCTGCAACGTATGGCTGCTTCTTCCACCAAGGGCTGGGGCCGCTTTCTGCCCCGCCGTGTGGGCACTGACACACACTGTGGCTGACAGGCCCGGGCAGGGCTGGGGCCCTTGTGACCTTTCTCCTAGGGCTCTGCCATCGCTTCACAAACCAGTCCGGGTGGCCTTTGGCGGATGTGGCTGAGGTGGCCACTGTCTGTTACGTTCTCTGCTACTGGGACAAATGCCCGACACCCACAGTTTAAAGGAGGGGAGGTTAATTTTGGCTCACATTCCAGTCCACCCTCAATTGGCCTAAACACAGAAAGGGCTCGCCAAGTGGGAGAGCCAGGCGGAGGGCGCTGCTCACAGCATGGCGGCCAGGAGCGGAGTGGGAGGAGCTGGTCTGGGATGCGAGTGTGCAATTACACTGTGTACGCCGGAGGCAAGCGGGGAGAGCACCTGCTGTCCTCCTCACTAGAGGAGGCCACATCTATGACAGCAGACCTGTGACCTCGCTATGCAGGGTACCCAGACGGAACAAGTGTGCATCTACGACTTCACACGCACAACAGGAGATGAGATGTACACACATGTGCCCAAGTGTGTACCCACAGATCTCCTCCCTCTGTCCCCCTTGGCATACGCCCTGTCACAGGACCTGAGGAGCCCCACATGTGCACCCACAGAGTAGGGTCTGCTGTTTCCCATCCGCAGCACATGAGCACAGGGATGGCTTGTCCAAGGCAGAGTCTCCATGCCTGGCAGGGCCTTGGATGTTTGAGAGAGCCAACAGGTGCACCCTGAGTTATTCGGCGTGCACAAGACTCCCCAGGGCGTTTCCGTGAGGTATTAATCCTGATTGCTGCACAGGAGACTCTGGAACTTCCGGGGAACTTGGGCTCTGGGGAAAGTCCTTCTGGGGGACCCTTCCCAGCCGTCGAGCTGCTCTGCTCTGCTCCCCTGGAGCCCACATCTGGCCCAGGCTGGGGTCCGCGTCCTGCTGCCCCTCGGTGCTTCTGAGCCTGGGACGGGGAGCTCACAGTCCTGTCCACTCTCCTGCGAGGGTCGAGTCTGCTCCCTCTGGTTTTCCTGTCAAGGGCTTGGAGTGCATTTTTAATCAGGCCACAAGGCTGGTTTCTCGCTCTGCTCTCTGTCTGGTTCAAAGACCTCCCCTGGAGCAAGATGGGGAGCTCCTAAAGTCTCCCTGAAATTAAATCAAGACTCAGTTGACCCCCATCAGACAGAAACCTACAGACCCGAAAGCCTGATGATGCAAAGCACCCTCTGGAATAAGGAAAGCTTTGAATCCAGGGTTGTACACACACATTTTGCCACCCTTTTTCTCCAGGTAATTTTAACTCTATCGAATCAAGGACAAGAACACACTGCTGGCTGGATGCTAATTATCCACCGCTGTCTTAATTAATGAGCATTTCCCCCATTCTGGGGGCTTCCAGCAGGAACGAGCCACGTGCAGATGCATTTTGAGAGCATGCTCAGGCTGAGCGGGCCTCCTTTTGACACCTACATCACCGTGCCCAGTGCTGAGACCCGGTGCTGGGTCCCTGAGCAAGGCCCGGTCTCAGTGCTAATCACGTGCCTCCCCGCCTGTGCACGGAGTCCCCGGGTGACTCCCAGCTGCCTGCCAGGCAGGCACTGTGCCTGCCATGGGGGCTGCAACCCCCGGCGGTGCCACCCTGAAACCCCTGGCCCATAGCACCTCAGCACGCAGCAAGCCTTGCAGCCCAAGTCTGGCCGTGCTCGGGTACCACTGCGCACGAAGTGTGTGGTTAACAAAGCCACTTTAACTGGAAACACCACAGGAAGCAAAGCACTGATGCTCTGTGACCCCAGATGTTTCTCATTTTAACACAAACCTGGATTTGTCATTCACTGTGTAGAAAATCATTATTTACCCAGCAGCTGCTGTGGCCCAGGCCACAGGTCAGATCCAGGAACCCAGAGGCCAGTGAGGCACAAGCTCCATCTTGAGTTTCTTCACATCCCTCAGCCCAGGGCGTTAACATTCTAAGAGCAGCCAGCACAGGCCCTCTTTGGCTCAAGAGTCAAACCCAATCTTGGAAGCAGCGCATGTGTGCATGGCAGATGAATGGATACAAACAGCTTGGTGTTTATGCACAGTGGAGTACTACTCTGCCATAAAGAAGAGCACACTTGAGTCATGTGTAGGAAAATGGATGCACCTGAGACCATAATGCTAAGTGAAATAATCAGACGCACAAGCTTCAATATCACAGGGTTTCTCTTCTATGAGAAACCTGGAGTATGAAGATATTAAAGAGCAAAACAAAAGACAGATGATAGGAAATAAGGAGCGAGATCTTTTGCAAAAGGGGAGGGGACCGAGAGATGAGGAGCAGGAAAGGGGGGAAAAAGGAAGTGAAACGCGTTCTGTCCGAGCACCAGCTCCACAGGAGGTGTGACCACTACATACTGCAAGCATGGACCAACAGAAATAAAGATTTAGAAAGAAAGGTCAAATTCACTGTAACAAAAACTGCTCTTGAAGAATCTCTGAAACTAGGCCCGGGGATTTAGCTTAGGGTTCTGCTGCCTGCCTCGAAAGCGCAAGGTACTGAGTTCGATCCCCAGTACCAAAAAAAAAAACAACAAAAAACCCCCACAAAAGTCTCTGAAACTGAAGCTCTTTGGCCCGTGTCTGTGGTCTGACTGCCAAAGCCGCCGTCTGTCATTTTGACCTTGAAATCCTCAGGACTGGCAACTTGCGACCCTCTGCCAGGTCGGGGTCCCTGCCCGGGCCTGGTACAGTGAAGCTGCCCACTGGCTGCACTGCACTTCCCCTTTATGGAGGAGACAGGAAGCAGGAGGAATTGGGGCTGAAGCTCCGCCTCCTCTCCTGGTCACGCATGTACCCGCGGGTGCTGGATCTCCAGCAGCCCAGCCTGCAGGAAGTCCTCGGGCCTGAGGGCGTTTCATCCACTGGCCTTAGAAGATTCCCTGGGTTGTTTTGCTTTAATGGTACTAAAGATTAACCCGGGGTGCTCTTCCATTTCACTACATCCCAGCCCTTTCTATTTTTTTTTAAATTTTGAGACAAGGTCCCACTAAGTTGGCCATGCTGGGCTTGAACTCCGTTCCCCAAGTTACTGCGAAGGAGAGGGCAGGCATGAAGGGCACTGGGTGATCAGGGTGGAGGACAGGTTGCAGGGTGAGGGACAGGGTCAGAAGCGACACCCCCAGGGAGAAGGCACTGTCATGAGAACGGGTGATCCCTGCTGACTGGCCCTCACTGGGTCAGAGGGCATTTCGGAAGTGGGAGGTGGACAGACTGCTTAGGGTCCCGTGGGGACACCTGAGCCCATGAGCGGCCAAGTAGGAGAAACCCGGACGCCTAAGCCCCAGGCCTCCCCGTGTGAGAGGCGCCTTGGGAGCTGTCCTCCTGCTGCTCCCCAGACCCCAGGCTGAGGGTCCCAGCCCTCAGATCTGCTGGCCTCCGCCCCCCATGCTCACTTCTGGGTCCCTGGGCGGCAGGCTTGGTGGAGGACAGGAGGTGACCCAAACGGAGCCCGTCAGAACATCCCAGGAGTCCTGGAGGAACTCTGGAAGGTTCTGATTCTTTCCTGCGGGATGCAGGCCAGTCCCGTATCGTTGGGCCCCCAGGAGGGCCCCCCCCACCCCGGCAGTAGGGAGGGTGTGGGGGAGGAGAGGGAGGGAGGGAGGGAGGGAGGAGAGGCCGGGGAAGGAGTACGTCTGGTGACACTTTTGAGGTTCTGTGCAAAGTTCCCTTCGGTGAGCCTCAACTCTGAGTGTTTCACATCTATTTTTTTAAAACTTAAGTTTTGGGGGTGGATTTTATGAGAACCACACTGGATACTCTTACTAATATCTGAATGCTCCCACTTGGGCTCAGTTGCCTTTTGAAGAAATGAAATAAAATCAGACACAAACTCCCGGGAGGCATAAGGCAGCACCCAGGTCGACACGCCTGAGGGAGCCTGGCTGGATGGCCCCCTCCCAGAGGCTTCCAGCCCGCACGGGTGGCTGATGCCCCTCCGGGGACCCCCAGTGACCGCAGAGCCCTGTGTTTCAGGTGGCTGCTGCCGTCTGTGACAGCTGTGCAGGCCGTGGGTCTCCAGGCCTGAATCCTGTGCCAGCTGCAAGTTCTGTGAACAGCATGTGGTGGGCTGTGACCAGTGCCTCGTAGGTCTGTGAGCCAATGACTTTCCCCGGGCCAGAAGTATGCACACAACAGTCCAGAACCGCAGCTCCCCCCTGGCCTCCACAGGGCCATGCCCCACACTCTGCAGGAGATGGGGGTACAGGTGTTCAGCAAATCACAGGGGCTACTGAGCACTTCCTCGTGCCGTGGGTGTGGCCCACGACTGCCCGCTGCGGGCCAACCGGAGTGTTCTGAGCGCCTCTCGGGTCAGCTGGGCCCCCGGATGTGCAGGAGGTGAGGCTCTGCGTATCCCACGCATTTACCAAGATGCTTTCGGCCAAATGGCGGGTCTCACAGGAGTCACCCCATGTGCACAGAGGAGCATGCACACGCTGTTTGTTTATTCACAAACATTTGCTGAGCGCTTACTCTGTGCCTGTGCTGTTATAAGTGATGAAGGAACAAAGGGAGCCAGCCTAGCCCTGGGCTCCTGGAGCTGACAGTGCTGAGAGGCCAGCAAGACAACAGACGCAGGTGACGGAGCAAATACAGAGTGCATGTGTGAGTGTGAGTAAACACGTGCACGATGTATCTACACACACACACACACACACACACACACACACACACACACACACGCATGCACCTCGCCCAGCCAGCCCGGGAAAGACAGGTCCCTGTGCTGCCAGGGGAGGCTGTGGGGAAGGATACACATGGGCCCCGGCCACCAGACACCTGGCAAACACAGGGCAGAGGGGAGCCCAGAAGACTCGGCTGGAATGGGAGGTGGGAGGGCGCTGTGTGTGGCGCGGTGCCCCTGCCCTCCTGGCCAACATTGCTTCTCCTCTGCGTGGACTGGAAGCCGGGGAAGGGTTCTGATCTGGGGACGGCCAGTGGCTCATCTTCAGGTCAACTGGATTGGATTGGAGTTAGCACAGTGCATGAGGGCGCTTCCGGAATGACTGGCACATGGGGACTCCAAACTGGCTGGGGGGAGACTGTGCTGAACGTGGGCAGCACCATCCAGCAGGCTGGGGCCCAGAGGGAATGAAGGCAGAAGGAGGCAGAAGCTGCTAGCACAGGCTCAGTCTGTCTGTCTCTCTCCTTCTCCCTCCCTTCCTGTCCCTCTTTTTCTCCTTCCTGGCCACCATGAGGTGAGCAGCTTTCCTCCACAATGCCCTTCTGCAGTGATGCTTCTGCCTCACCCAGGGCCCGAGAACAACGGAGCTGGCCAACCATGGACTGAGCCCTCTGAAACCATGAGCCAAATAAACCTGCAAGTTGCTAGCCTCAGGTGTTTTGTCCCTCTGACAGAAAGCTAAGAGACACATGTCCTGACCAGACAGGTACTGACCACCTGAACTGCTGGCTGCTGAACTGACCACCTGGCTGCTGATCTGGCAAAGGAGGCAGGGGACAAGGTGGCACAGAGGCAAGGAGGCTGCTGTTCTGATCTAGGGGCGTGGCGGCCAGTCACAGAGAGAAGGGTGGAATCCGGGATGTGAGAGAGAGAGCGAACGAAGCACATCCCCGGACATGCCCTGCACCACTGGGAGGAGTGCCTGCCCTGCACCGATATAAAGAAGATTCTGGCACAAGGCAGGGGTGGTGTAACAGTCGTGCTATCGTCTCGGTTTCCTACACCTTGACCTTGTCACTGAGCCCCTCAAGGACAGGGCTGGTGCTCCAAGGTTTCACGGCCCTAACATCCTGACCAGGACCTGCTACTTGTGGAGATTCACTTTGTGTTTGTTGACCGTTTTCTGGGTGGGCAGAAACACTCCCTGGCTGCTCCCTTTGGAGCAGGGGGGTTAAAGCGACCCCTGCCTGGGAGGAGCAGGGCACTGAGCCCTGGCCGGCTGCCGCTGCTGTCCCTGCCTGGTAGAAAGGAGGTGCTGCTGATTCTGCCACTGCAGCCCAGCTTGGGAAGGGGGGCAGCCCTCTGCAAATCCATCCTCCTCCTGCTCCCGGGCCCCAGCAGAGCCAGACATGGAGCCCTGGCCTCCTGCACCTCGAAGTGTGCCTGGGTTGGAATCCTTTTGCATTCAACTTAGAGGAAGAGAAGGCTGGGAGGAAGGAAAGTCACGGGGATGAGGTGAGAGGGCGAGCAGGTGGCCGCATCCCTCCCTGGGGCAGAGCTGTGGGGGTGACAGGGTGGGGCGCGGTTCCTTCTCTCGCTGGACCTGGTCTGGAAGCCAAGGCCAGGCTCGCTGTGCCCTTTAGTGCCCCGTGACTCCACACGGGCTCTCGCTGCCAAGGTTGCCCAGAGCAGCCGCACGGACCCGGCCACATTAGCCGGGTGCCGGTCCCTGCCCCATGTCCTGAAATCACCAAGGCACTGGGCACACAGAGAGGCAGGAGCAGCCCTGGCCCGGCTCCCTGGCAGGCCTGCAGGATCTGATTTGACTGGGCTGGGCTGGGAGGGGCCCAGCGTCCCCAGGTCCCAGCGAGCAGGACACCCATCAAGGGCCCGAGGGCTCCAGTGGGTGGGCGGTGACTTGCCTTAACCACGTCTTCATCAGACGACCTGCACTCCACGGACTCCAGCGGCCCAGTCACGGTGCCGTCCTCCTCCACGGAGACCACCCTCACCGGCACGGCCACCGTCTTCCCCGTGAGGACAGCCGTGTTCAGGATCTCCGCCTCCTGGAAGAGCAGAGACACGTCAGCCTGCATGCGCGGAGTGGCCCGCCCTGGGGTCCTGCAGACGCCCGGCCCGTAGGCACAGCCCTCACCAGGCCCCAGAAGCCAGTGTTTGGCGCGCCCATGTCCATGACAGCCATGGATGCTCGCCTGTCCCTGTGGGGCTTGCTCAGGGGATGTGATGGAGATCGGAACAGGCCGCGCAGGGCGGCTGATGAACCCCAGGTTTGTCAAACACTTGCACAAGCCTATGTGCCAGACACTCTATTACTTTGAGACAGAGTCTCGCTATGCAGCCAAGTCTGGCCTCAAACGCAAGGTGACCCTCCTGCCTCAGCCTCCTGAGCGGCACCACACCTGGCTCAGCATCCCTTTAAGAGGTGCACACATGGTGATCCAGCTGTTCTCACAGCTTCCTGACCAGACAGGTGTAATCATTCTATCTGCTTTTTAGAAAGCAGAGAGGTTTTGCAAGTTGCAAAAGAGTGCACAGCTAGAAAATGATGAAGGTGAGATTTGAACCCAGGAATTCAAATAGGGCTAGCCTTTCACGCAGGGATCCACCCTAAACCATCAGCTATTGGCCAGGGGCAGGGGTGGTGAGAGGAGCTTAGTGCAGTGATGTGAGCTCCCACCCAGGGAGGTGCAGGAGACGGCCGGCCGAGGGCACTCGAGGGCCTGCCACACAGCCGCATGCTCTCTCCTCCCGCTTCGGGTTCCCTGCTCCGTGTGGGTCCTGGCCTCTGTAGGCCTCAGGAATGCTACCATGGCCCCACCAGGGTGACACACGCACTCATAACACACACACACACACACACACACCAGCAAACGTGCATCAGCTCACAACATGACCCCAGGGAGGTGGCAGCCACCGGTGGGCCCATGTGGGAGCTGAGAACGTGGTTCCTCTCCCCTGGCAGCCCAGGACAGGTGCTGCTCAGTCTGCCTGACTACGCGGTGCCTCTGACTCTCCTCTCCCCGATGAAGTGGGCCCCATGCGTCTCCCCCATGGCAGAAACATCCGGGTCCCTGTGTCCCCAGGCTCACGTGGCCACAGCTCCAGGCCGCATGCACGCTGTGCTTTGCTGGGCCCAGGCCTCACATGCTGGTGTGTTTGGAGGGCTGTCTGTCCTTGTGCCACACGCGTTTCCCCCGGGAAGTCTGCACTGCTGGCCTCTCCTGGCAGAGCTCTCACAGGACCCGTGCTCTGTGCCGCAGGGCAGAGGTGGCCCCCGAGGCCCTGGTCCAGCCTACATCGTCCTTTGCCTGTGGCAGCCCGGGCTGCCAGCTCCCTGGGCTTGTGCGGAGCGGGCCTGACTGTTGTGCAGATGCAGATGCTGGGTGGTTAGTGGCGCCAGCACCTGGGGATGAAGTTCAGCGCCCCAGGCTACGGCTCCGCCCTCCTGCAGTCAGCTGTTTCTTATGCAAGAACAGCTGGGTGTAGCCTTTGGATTTGGCCATTCCCACACCCACATTTTATTATTTTACCAGGAGGTAGGACGCGGTTTGGAGGCTCCTGACTATAAGGCTGTGAGGCTGGATATGCATGGGCCACCAGACACTGGCTCCACACAGTTTGCTGTTTCTCCTCTGTGAGTTTCCAGCTTGATTTCATTGTATTTTGGGTTAAAAAAAACACTAAAAAAATGAAGGGGTAAAATCCAAATATAATGCTATTCCCCACTGCCTCTGGGAAGGAAAAAGCCCATGCGTGCTTTTCTGCTGTGAGGGTGAGGACGGAAAGGAAAGGACTGAGCGGTGCTCTGCAGAGGGTGGGGATGGCTCTCACCCTGGGGCCCACGCCAGCCCAGGCGCAGGCAAGGAGCAGGCGGGAGAGCCGAGTGCTTCCTCTGCACACCTGTCCAGGGAAACCGCGGTGACACTGCGCTGGAAGATTAAGACGTCTACGCTCCAGCAGGGAATTCAGAGACCTTTAACGTGCTGCACGCTCAACTTGGTGTGAAGAGAAAGCTTTCGGGTACTGGGAGCAGCTGCAGCCGCAGGTCCAGGGTGGGCGTCATGTGGACACCTCACAGGAGCCCACACACAGGAGGGGTGCGAGGAGACCTCTGCTCACACCTGCGACACCTTTGTCACCTGCACTGGATGCTGCGCAGCAGGGAGAAAGCTCAGGCACTGCCCTGCCCTGCTCCACCTTGCCCAGCCCCCTTGAGCCTGGGAGACAAAGGCTCTGATGCCCTCGCCCTGCTCGGTCCCCATGTTCTGTGTCCACCAGGAGACAAGGGCTCCAGAGAGGCTGGGAAGACACAGAGAGTGGGCGTGGGCGTGGGTGTGGCCCAACAGGAGGCCTGGGATGCTTTCCTGGAATCTGACGAGCTGTTATCTATTCCAGCAAAGCAGCAACTATCCCCATTCTGCTGGAGAAATGACAGCCCGCCTGTCAGCGTGGGTTCCCCTGGAAACAGCCTGGGACAAAGACACAGGAGCAGTGCTTTTCCAAAGCTCAGGACATTCCCAAAGGGGACAGGAAGGGAGAGGAGGTGGCCCCAGCCACCACGGTGGGCACCTTGCGCTCGTGCTCGGTCTGCCTTCAGCCATGTGCAGTGAGCAAGTCACATTTCCTGGTGTGCGGATGCATGTGCATTCCGATGACTCCTTCCCTGCGAGCGGACTCGCTGGGGGGACCCAAGGGGCTGCGTGTCACACAGCAGGTCCACAGCTGTCCCCACACGGGGCTTCTCCTGGACAAGCCGGCTCTGGCGGGGAAGCCAGCGGAGGAAGTACAGGTGGAGAGGAACCTGGGGTCCGGGTCCAGGGTCTCTGCTCCATCACTCCGACCTTGAACTTCTGCCCCAGACACCGCAGGAGAGAGAATGAAGAGCTCACTGATCTCAGCATTGTTACTGTGCATTTAGTTATCACAATCGCACCCCAGCACCAGCCACCTGAGAGGGGGTGTTCGCAGGGCTTCCCATCAGTCTCAGGCTGAAACAATAAGTTAAATTGCTTTATTATTCCCAAGCAGAGAAAAACAGATCTATTTTTTTCTTTCTTTTTTATTTTTCTTGCCATGTTTGCACAGCTTCTTTGGAGACCACCTGCCAATTTAAGGCATGGTTCTGAAAGGACCCTGTATCTATTCATGTAGATGAAAAAGGTTGGAAAAAATAAAAATACATAAAAGTTTAGCTGCAGGAAGGGCTCCATCATTCACCACCCCAGAGGTGACCTCCTAGCACCCTGCCCCGGAGGGTCACAGAGGCAGACATCTCACAAGACAGCGCCCCCTGGGCAGCCAGGGCTGGGTCTGCACGCAGAAGCTGGAGGCTCCTCCATGCCCAGCAGCGCACAGCTGGCCACGCACCTATGTGTGTGCCCACATCTCCAGGGTCCGGGGGAGATGGCTGTTTGGAGGAAACAGACTTCTAGTTACCTGGCTCACTGTGCTTTCTGGGGCTGTGTTGTTCACTGAGTGAGCTGTTCCTCATGGGTTGCAATGTGCGCTCCCTCGGGATTGAGTAAATGCCCTACCAGCTGTTTGTAAAGGAAAGGAGCATCTCACAAGGAGGCTGACTTTCCTACTGCACCTCCTTTTGCATAGCAGGCACTGGTTTTCCTCTGGAAATCTCTGCTTCTTTGTATCAGGCTTCCTGGGACACCACAGACATGGCCTGCTGTCTGTACCCCAGCCAGGTTGACAGGTGTCTCTAAAGGCATGACCAGCAGATGTTCCATGGGGTCTGAATTTGCTCCAGGAAGTGAGGCAGGAGCCAGGAGCGGTGGGTGCCAGGTGGAGCTGCAGAGAGGCCCAGAACGTCCATGCTGTTGTCCCAGGGTGGTGGCCCTGCACAGGCCTGGCTCCTGCCTTCTCTGAGACCCGCTTGACAGGCTTCCTTGTGGATTCCTAAGAAAGCCTGTGCTCTTCCCTTTTTAAAAAATGCAACCAGCAGGCAGGGATTTAGCTCAATGGTGCCGTGTCTACCTCAAAAGCTCAAGGTCCTGGTACCGCAAAAAAAATAACCACCCTGCAACCAGAGTTAGTTTCTTTTGCTTACAAACCACACTAACGAGTACAGCTGACCAGGAAGGTAGTTAGAAGAGGTTTTATTCTAGACTCTCCTTGAGACACAGTCTGCACTTCTTTAATCAGCATCAGCCTTAGTCCTCTCTTAACAATTATCAATCTAATTGGTATTTGTGAACTGAATGTTGTGCTTGTCTGTATTTTCCCCAAGTCTCCAAACTCCCAAAGCAGAGCCTGAGACAAGAGTTTGGGTGTGGTTAATTTAACTGCAGGAAGTGGGAATGAGTGGTAGGGGCAGGGAAGGAGGAAGCATAGGGCAGCTGTGGACCAGGGGACTTGATCACACGATGAAAGCGGGGATCATGGACTCCTGGGCTGCAGGTTCCCCAGGTACCCACACTACACACCTGGCCTTGGGCTTCCATGAGGCCAGGAAAGCCCACAGTGGAAGATGGAAAGTAGTGTGGAGGGACATGAGGTGGGAACAGCTTGGGGAAGGGTAAGTCTTTCCTCAGATGGAAATGCCCAGCACAATGAAGGCTGAAGGGATATGATAGGGGGCCAGGGGACCTGAGACCTCAGTTGTAGAAATGGCTTCTGCTTGAGGAGAGAAACACCCGGGGATAACACATGGGATAGGGATTTACTTACTATGGAAAAGGAAACACACCAGTGTGTTCACATTTGCATGGAGATATGTGCCTGGCACTTACATGAAGGTTAACAGAAGGTTTCTGGAGAGCAGTATTCTCTCTGTGCTCAGAAGCCTTGGGAGGCTGAAAGCTCACCAGGGAAGACTAGAACTGTGGATTCCAAGTCAAGATGGACATAGAGCCCCACAGCCAGCAGGGGATGGACTGTCCCCACCTGGGAGCTGGCTTTCCACCTTTGTGAGCACACTTGGGCCCATGAACGATGTGTGGTATTATTTTCTTCCTCCATGTTGGCAACACTGTATTGCCGGGGCATGAGGGACCCCCATAATGACCAAATGACGACCACCTGCATGGCATGGTGGGAGGCCCATAGAGGATGTCAGGAACTGGAGGTCATGGTGAACTTAGTTCATGGAGTGCAATCTATGGTGTTCGCACAGTGACACATTTACCCAGTGATGAAGTGTTTACCTGAATGTGGCCCACCATGAAATGATGTGCGATCCAAGCAAACAAAAAAGAAACACTAAATAAACGAACAGTCAGGTGCTCTTCTTCTTGCGGTGTCCACCCAAGTACTCTTCCAAGTATCTCCACAGTAACGTTCAGTCTAAGCACTGTGGTATCTGCCAGGGACCTTACATGCAGAAGACAGCATGGGCTGCAGGCAAGGGATGATCCGCAGGACTGAAGAAAGAGATCCCAGCCACAGGCTATGCCATGGAGCTGCTGATTCCATCTTGGCCAGGGAGCTTACGCATCAGGCAGGGGCTCTGGAAGCTGTGAGTGGCCTCCCCACAGTCTGAGCCTGAGGAGCTGGTGCTTCCTTATGTCGGAAACAGAGTGTATCGCTGGTGTGCCCAGTCCTCAGGTCTAGCAGTGGGTTTGAGGCCTCACTGGGAAGATGAGATTCGTGCAGCAAAGAGCTTCATGATGCAGACAGGAAGCCTGGTCAGCTGTAAACAGTAGTTTTCTATTCCATATATCAACACTATGTACTCTGGTATTTCCTTGATGGTAAAGTGCAAAAAGCCATATTCTTCTAAGTCTATTCATTGTCCTAAATCTAAGTTTTATAATATTGGCATTCTGTGCCCTACACTGTCAATCCCACTTCCTGACAATAGGAGGAAAGGGAACCTTATAAAAATTCTAAGACATCAAATGTCAAGGGACCATGAGAATGGGAATTTAGGTTTCATGGAGAAGTCAATGTACTGCTTGACTTGGTTTAGAAGAGATGCCTAGAACGGATGTAACTTTCCCCCTCCTGTCATGAGACACTGTATTCCGAAGTCATATATAAAAATGAAGGACAAACTGCAAACCCTATGCCCGATAAGGCACAGGCAGTGACCCACAGTGGAGATGCCTGGCCAGTCGGGCTGGGTGCTGGTGACCCCTGGGTGGCAGGTGGATTCCAGCCCGTGGTGACAAAAAGGAGATTTGTGACTCTGCCGTTCACCCTCCACATTTAGGCAGAGGCACGGGAATGCTGCTAGCCCCTGAGACGTGAAGGTTTGTGCTGTTTGCTTCTTCTGGGGTAAGGCAATGAAGTGTTTCTGCTCGAGTATCCACTGTTCCTCATCCCTTTCCTCTGTCATCCCTGAGGGTCCATGGGTTCTGAGTGGTGCAGCCACAGGGCTCGGCACCTTGGCCAGTCTGGGTGCCTGATGCTGTGTGGGGGCCCCAGCCACCCAGTGAGACAGGCAGCTGGAGTACAGCTGTGCCTTTCCTGCTTTACGGTGCCGTGACTTGAGAGCTACTTGTTACTGCAGTATAACCTAATCTCTCATGACCAATACACCACTCTCTAGCCTCAGGAATGAGAAAGAAATTCGCTGCATTCTGCACTGTGCCTCAGACCACATGAGGCTGCTCAGTCCTGAAACCATGACCACTGCCCGATTTCTGCTCTATGGAGCTCAGACAGCCCAGCCCAAGTCGGTGTGGAGACCTGGCCTTCCCCTGCAGAGCCCTCTGCTTCAGTGTTTTCTCCTCCGTGGGTGATTTCTTAAATCTTTTAATTTCCTAGCAAAGATCGATAACCTAATAAACAGCATAATGACTATCACCCTGTCCTTGTCTTTCGCTTGTGTAGCCAAATTGTGCTTTTCCAGCCCCCCTACCCATAAATAACCAATGCTGCATGGATGACGGACGGCGAGCTTTTCACTGATGGCACATTGACAGAGCTTTGCGGGGTGGCCGTGCGAATAGCAGCCCTAATTAGCAGTGACGCTGCCTGGCCGTAAGCGACCGGTGGGCTCTGCTCAAGTGGGCCACACCCATCAGCTGGGCACCCACGTCGTGTGCAGATGTATAAACCACTCTGTGTCTCGCAGTGGATGAGCGCCTGGGTGTAATGGCGTGGCGTGGCCTGGGTGGAGAATCATGGCGCTTTAGTGGTCACACCGAAATAAAGTAAAACAATTCTTCCACCTTTGGGGAAGCGGCAAGAGGCCTGTGCTCTGTCCTGTGTCTCCCGGTGGGTGGGGCGTGCTCCTCCCTTCTGCGCAGGGGCGGAACCGCCTCGTGGAGGTTACACTGCTCCTTTTCAAACAACGTGTGCAGGGCCTCAGGACCGGCACCCAGAAGCCAGGCCCTGTGTGCACTGTCTCTGTCCTCTGCGGGCGACCTCTGTCTCTCTCACTGCCAGGCAGGTTTTCCCCACACATTGAACACTGTGCTTGTCACACTTGCGTGTCACAGCAGTGTAGACGTGACCCTCTGCCATGAAACCTGATCCCTGGGCGTTGTTTTCTCTCTAAGCATATTCTCCAGGGCTCCTGCATCTGCTGTGTTTATAACTCCCGTCCTGCGGGAAGGCAGGCATCGCATGACCTCAGGCACAGGTGAAACCGACAGCAGCGGGAGAGGAGATTCAGGCCCCAGGGTACACACTCAGTCTTAAGTTCCGGGCATCTGAGGAACACGCCGGAGCTGCAGTTATAGCGTGAACTAAAGGAGGTGTCGGCTTGAAATTCGCTGAGAAAGGGTCTTTAAGTGCTCTCACTGCAATAACTATGTGAGGTGATGGATATATGAGTTAGCTCGATAGCGGTGATTGTTTATAGAGTAATCAAAACACCACATCGCGCACCTTAAACACGAGTTGCATTCTCAGTTACGCCTCAGTGAGGTGTGTTCTGATCCCTGAGTGGCTGGGAAGCACGGGCCCAGGCCTGCTCGCCCCTCGGCTCGGCTCACCCCAGCCTCGCGCAGCTGGGTCTGGGGTGCAGTGACGGTGAGGTTGTGCTGCTCACGAGCAAGGCCATACGTGGCGGCACGGCCACCGCCCGGTTTCCTCAGACACCCAGGCCATACAGAGGCCACGTGCGGGCTGCGTAGTTGCCTGCCCCTTGGAAGACCAGTGGGGACCCTGGGATAAGGACGGGGAGCCCCAAGAGGCTCCCAGCCCCCATCCCAGACTGCACAGGGGACCCTGGGCAGGAGCCCCGTCCTCGTCCTGTGCACCCCTAGAAACGAGACCCCCACGACCACCCCAGAAAGCAACCGATGTTTCTGTTTGAGGTTTCCTTATGCAGCAGTCCGGCTGGCCGGTAACATCTGAATACAAGCCCTGTGTGTCCTCAGCTTGTCCCACGCAGACTCCACCTCTCCGAACTTCTAACTTTTCTTTTAAACCCTCAAGGTCAAGGACATGAGCAGCGTGCTTTGAAATTGAGCCATCCATGCCATGTGCCTTTGTACGAAGGCTGAATGTAAAAACTGGAGACCCCGAACCCGTCTGTTACAAACTGCGTGTGGGCCGGGCTTCTCCCCCTACAGCCCACATCTGGCCGGGCCGGCTGGGTGCTTCCCATCCATCATGCGCTGCACCGCAGTGTCTCCGGCCTCTCCCCCACCCCTCCCTCACCCTAGGTCGTGACCCCCCCCCACCCCCCCCACCCCCGTCCCCAGACCTGCCCACATCCCGGGCGGGTGTGAGGGTCACTCGTTAACAGCTACTGTGGGTCCAGCAGCACCCAGGCTCCCATTTGCCCTCGTAACACTTGGTGTATCCGGAGATGTGAATCACCTCTCTCCTGGACCTGCAGGACTGACTTGCATCATAACCCAGAGTTTGGCTGAACTTCTCTCTGACCTGGGGGAGTGGCCATCGGACCCTCCCGCCTCTTCTCCCAGCTGGGCTCCTCTCCAGGCCTGCTCTTTTCATCAAACTCGGGCCTTTTCTTTCCTGGATGCAGGCCTTGCTTTAGTAAACACACACACGGAGAACAATGTGGGAGACCTGAACAATGCAGAAGCAGGAGGGAGACTTTGATTTTCTTCCCAGGCCGGTCGAGCATGGTCTCCATGTAAACGGGGATTTGTGCGCGTACCGCTGGCTTTCTGTATGGACACGTCCTTGGAAATGGGGCACACACCGATTTTTAAATCATATTTTATAGTACCAGTGCAGTTTGCCATTAAAGAGTTTCTAAAATAGTAAGCTCAAGGCCTGACTCAAATGCTGCATCTGTCTTGATCTCCCCAGGTAGAAACAAGCAGCGTGCATATTGCTTATAATTTATCAGAGATGTTGCATGAAACAAACATGGCAGCAGAAGAGCTCAGAGTGAAGGGCTCAGAAACACACTCGCCACATCTGCTGGCTCCGGGACACTTGGCCAACAGCACAGTGCCTCAGTTTCCTCCTCTATAAAATGGGGATGCCGAGGTCTACTCTCTGGGTTGGTGGGGGGCTACATATGTGCAGGTCCACAAGCAGGGTCTGTGGCAGAGGCAGCAACACGCCTGAGACTGGCGGTTGTCGTCCACTTCCCCAACTCCAGGACTTCCAGCCGCTCCTGGCCCGGAGCTGGGGTAGAGAGCGACAGCTAAGTGACCACAGTCAAGGTGGCTCATCTTACAGAAGAGTCGAGCAAGAGGCAACGGGATCCCGTTTACGTGTCGGTGCCTAAGCGCTGGAGCCCAGGTCCTGTGTTCAAACCCTGCGTGACTTTTTCCTGGTCATGTGATTCAGCGAGTTATAGAAACTTTCCACAGCTTTCTTTTCTCATCTGGAAAACAGGGTTCCAAATAAGTATCTGCCTCTGAGTATTCTTGTGGGTTTAAGTGAGTGAATGCATGGAACTGTTTGAACTGTACTTGCATCACTAATTTTTCAAAAAGCTTAGTTATTATTAGGAGCATCAATACACGAATGATCTATAAGGGTTCAATATGTTCTTGGCAAGAGGAAACAGCGAGCGAGAGAGATGAGATGGACAGAGATGACAGCCGCTTGTCGCTTGCTGAGTGCAGGTTCCGTCCCACAGGGAAATCAGCATGGGAGGCCGGGTCTCTGTTCCGAGCTCGCTCTTGGCACTGCAGCCACTCGCAGAGCAGCGAGAGCATCCTGCTGCACAGACAACGACTTTGGTATTATAGACGCAGTTTCCACACGTGGCACCCTGAGCACAAGCCAGCAACCACACTGTGTCCATCAAGGAGCAGCGACACCTCCGTGCTGAAGGAGAAGCTGGAGCTGAGCCTCAGGGTGACCGTCCTGGGGGCGGCTGGGGATGATGTGAGGCTGGGGTTCCTTCAGCATCGAGCTGCCTTAGGAACCTAGATCCGCAGCAGACTCCTGGGCTCCTGTCCCATGAAGGGGCTCTGCTCAGCACCCGGCCTGCAGGCCCAGGGAAAGTGGCTGAATGGGCACACAGGTGTGAACCCTTGGCCACCTAGGGTCCCTGCACACTCACCTCAGGCTGACAGCGGTGGAAGCACTGGGTAGATCCAGGGGCACAGGCGGAACCGCCCTGTGGGCTTCCAGGGTGAAGGAGGCCCCCGAGGCCTGGGCTGTTTGCCTATGACAGAGTCCCGGGCCGGAGATGTGGCTGTGGCTTCACCCATGTCTGGAGGTGCTGGTGCTGGTCACTTGGGATCTCACACCCGTCCATCATGAGCAGTTTCATTCCTGCCACCTGGTACCTTTCCCGAGAGGGAGCAGGCTTGCCCCTAAGGAGTGGACAGTCAGTACGTAGTGTGACGTCTCCCGACTTGGATCTTTGATCCACCTTTCAGGAAAACCATGGGAGCCTGAACAAACACATCTGCGCTTCAGCCAGGTGGGCGTGAACCTGGCCCTGTGGCCCCCACTCAGCAGCAGGCCACACTTGTCCCAGGACGCTGATTCATTTCTCCGGGGCCCTACAGCTCCTGCTGTCTGGGAATAAGGTTCCCTTTATCCCGTGCTGCCCGGAAAACCTCCTGGTCGCACAGCAGTGTCTTCAGTTTTGCACAACTAATTTCCAATCTTACTTCACATCTAGTTTCAGAATTAAGAAGCTAAGTGACAGCTGTTTAATTAACTCCTTAAGCCGATTAGGCAGCATTACCAAATCCCTCAGGAAAGCTTCTCAAGTGGGGAGAGCCCGGTAGAGGCGGAGTCACTGCCTCTGTCTGAACTTCAGAGCTCCCGGACCAAGTGTTGCACGCTCCATGGCGGGGAGGAAGCAGTCCAGCTCGGATTTTCAATTACTGCATTAACTGCTGCAGAAGACGACAGTAGTGAGAGCTGTATCTGCTAAGAAGGTGCAGCCCAAATTAAGAAGCTCTGTGGCCTGCAGACTCTCTGGGAGCCTGGCTCACAAGCACTCCTGTGCCACTGTGCTGTGTGGAAGGGCTCGGGTAACCCCTGCCCGGGCAGCCAACCCGCCCCCCCACCAGTAGGGAGACAAAGGCGTGTTCCGGAGTTTAAGACTTGAAGCTGATCTCATCCTCAAGATTACTGTTTTCAGAGTGGAATTTCCAAGAAGGAGGGAAGCAAGATACACAGCTGACTTTAATGTGAGGCTGACTCGCTGGGGATCCCAGGACACAGTGCTGGGGAAAGCTCCAACTGCTGGCTTTCTTACTTCTCGGTGTCCAGCCGGGTGGCCACACAGGGGACGGATGAGATGCGCCTGGAGGAGAACCTACTGTTGGCTCACATTTTTAGAAACTGGACAGAAGTTTTTGGGTTTTTTTCACTAGGAGACTGAACCCAGGGCCTCTGGAGTGAGCTACATCCCCAAGCTGTTTTTGGTTTTTTATTTTCATAGAAGGTCTTCTAAGTCGCCAAGGCTGGGCTGGAACTTTCAGTCCTACTGCCTCTGCCTCCTAAAGTGCTGGGATTACAGGTGCACTGTAAAGCCTACCTGTAAATTTAATTTTTGAATTGAGTTTTAGTGTTGTTTTTCTAGTAAGCCAGGGAGGAGAGGTATAGCATGCACAGATCTGGGGGTGATTTTGCATCTTTAAAATTTCAGCTCCACCCTGAAGACAGAGATATTTTGTTCTTTATCTTCTTAGAGGTGGGTAGTTTCATTGAGGTGGGATTCATGTACCATACAATTCACTTATTAATTATGTACTTTGTTAATCTTTAATATATTCACAGATATGTGTAACATCACCATAGTCA
The DNA here is from genome assembly GCF_000247695.1 of Heterocephalus glaber. Next base: position 26,481,843 of record NW_004624747.1, read on the forward strand.
GTTTTAGAATATTTTTATTACCTAAGAAAAAATTTCTGAGCTGGGCATTGGTCGTGGATGCCTGTAATCCTGTCAGACTGGGAGGCTGAGACAGGAAGATCTCAAATTTGAGCCTATCTGGGGCAATTTAGTGACTTAGTGAGACTTTGTCTCAAAACTGAAAAAAAAAAAAGTGGAGAGGGGGCTGGGTATGTGAGGCCTGAGTGACTCCATTTTAAAATTTGGCCCCATCTTAGAGTAAGGTGGCCTGGACATAAACTCTAGTTCCAAGAAAAACCACAAGATGTA
>NW_004624747.1:26487464-26652265 GCF_000247695.1 Heterocephalus glaber
GTCGGTGTCGGATGAGAGTCCCTGCTCGAGTTTGAATAAACGACCCTCATGTGTTTGCATCGGAATCGGCTCCTAGGTGGTCTTTGGGGACCTCGCGATCTGGGCACAACAGGGTATAGCTCAGTGCAGAGGTTCTGGGTTCAATCTCCAGTATCACAAAGAAAGAAAAAAGCAAACCAAAGCAAGCAAAGCAAGACCAATCTGTAACCTCCAGCTGTCCCCCAATACCGCCCGCCTCCAGCCCCACGGTCACTATGTGGCCCGCTGTCTCTGCCTGCCTCCCATGGCACGGTGGCCTCAGGGCTGCCTGGCCACAGCGTGTGTCACAGAGGTGTCCCTCTTGTGTTCTTCAAAGGCGTCTTGAGGCAAACACCCCTTCTCCGGGCGCTTTGGAATACATCGGCGGACGTGCTCTGCTCACCACATGCAGATTTAATTCTTTGTCAGAGAACCACAACATTTAAGAACTGAAAGGTGGGCAGAATCTAGATTCCCAATCTGATTGAGAAACAAGACACTGCAGGGCACAATTGGGCGGGGGTGGGTGGCCGCTTTCGCCCTGACAAGCCCAGGCCTGTTTGAGAGGGAGCCAGGACTCTCCGGAAGCTTTGCATCTGGGGTCCTCGCTTAGCAGAATCTGGGGTGTCAGCACTTGCTAGGTGTGGCTGAGCCAGGTCCCCACGGCTAACAGGGAGTCCGTCAGAAACGCGAGGGCCACTCGGAAGCATCAGCCTTCATTTAACTTCCCTTCAAGCACGAGAAATACTAAACCCACTGACTCTCGGGCTTTCCTGATAAAAAGAGCCAACAATATGATGAAATGCTGCTAAGTACTCTCGAGGCATACCACAGACTGACAACAGTGGCTGCTGGTGGTGACTCTTAGAAGCTCCTACTCACACAGTGCCACAAACTCGCCATGAATATTTCATCTGTGTCTGTTGATTGAGTCCTCCCGATAGCGTGGAGTTTCACCCTCTGGAGCACAGGATGTTTTGCCCGTAGCTTTTAACCAAGCTCTCATCCCTCTTCACCATCTGTAGGAAAATGCATGTCAAATTGTCAAAGGCAACAGGTTTTCCTGTAGGCACTGAGAATCCTATCAGCTGTACGGTCCATGAAGCTAAGGAATTAATTCAATTGGTGTGGGCGGGGGGGTGGGGTGGGGTGGAGGGGCAGACAAACCCAATAAACATCAAAGAGCAGCTCCCAGCCTCCACTTAACCAAGCCGGCGCTCCGGTTTAGAACCCATCCTTTCAGGCCCACTGGCCTCGGGGATTTCAGCAAGACCCTTGCTGGTGGGCCAGCCGGGCCTGTGATCTGGGCTAACCAGGAAGCATGGCCAGGCAAATCCTGAAGTGTGCAGTGCCCAGATGTCATCTGCTGCTTGGCCCTGGAATACATTATGTGCGTTCCTTCCCCTTTGCCAGACAACTTCTTAATTATGTTTTCCTAGCTAATGTAAAATGAATCTGCATGTCTGCAGCCCACACGAACTGGGAAGAGGTGGGTGCCTGGAAGATGGCTCGGCACCAGGGGAAAGCAAGCTGGGGTTTTAAACTGGCTGCAATCATCCGTGTAGCAACCTGGGTACCTCCACCCTGACCGAGGGGCATGCACTGCGGGCTGTCCTTCCTGGGCCTCAGCCTGCCCTGGAGAAAACCAGGATGGGTGTTCCCACATCTCGACACTGTCCCCAGTGTGGCGGGCCAGTGGACGAGGCTGTCCTCACACAGGGAAAATTCAGATGTAGGTCCCCGGCCGGAGGATGTCAAGGCGATGCTGAGAGCCCGCTTCACAAGGCAGCTGTGTGGCCAAGCCAGTGGCGCCTCGCTCTCAGCCCCGACTGCAGAGGCACTGAGGCCCCAGGAAAGCAGCTCTGCTTCTGGGGTGTCCGAGGAGGGGTGGGTCGCACCCATCTGGGAATGAGGCTGAGAGATACTAGGGTTCTGGTCCCTTCCTGATTCCCTTCAACTCCTGAGGTCCTGAGCGCTCCAGGCTCACATATTCCACTGTCCGCTGGGCGGCTGTCTCTGCTGGGGCATCTCAGACTCATGGGTCTCTTGGTGCTGCTTCATACCTACTCCTCTGTCTCCCTGCAAATCCCAGAAAACAGTACCGCCACCTGGTTGCTGAAGCCTAAGTGATGCTTCAGATCTCGATGTCCCCCAAAAGCCTCATGCATTTCAGAGGTGAGGCTTTTAGAAGGTGACAGATTAATTAATCCATCCATGAATTTACAGCTGAATGTGCAGCTAGGAGGTGGGGCCTGGTGAAGAGGTGAGTCACTAGAGTGTGACCCGAAAGGGTACTTTCCTGTCCCCAGCTCCTCCCGTCTCACTATTTCCTGGCTGCCATGACATGAGCAGCTCTCCTCCACCACACCTTTCCAACATGTTTATGGCTTGGATCCAGATGACCATGGACTGACTCCCCTGAACCGTGAGCCAGATGGACCATCTCCTGCCGGCTGTGGGTGTTGGGTGTCATCTTAGTAATGGGAAAACTGGCTGACACACCCAAGCTCCAGCAGTCATGCTCACCTTAATTTGCACACCCTTAGGTCTCATTCCTCAGAATCCACTGGCTCTGATTCCCAAGGGGACTGCCCGCCTGGCCACCCCTCTGCATGTCTTCCTCCTAAGCCCTGCAGATCCAGCCACCCTGACCTGAGGAAGGGTTCTGAAAACACCTTTGGAGCCACCCACACCTGAGTCACTTGCACTGTATCTGTCACTCTCAGGAATAATCTTTTCCCTTTCATTAATTGGCTGTCCATTTAGCTGCATGGGAAGGTGAGCTCCCGGAGGGCAGGGCAGTGGTGTGATCCACACTGAGCCAGGGCTGAGCTCGGGAGGGGCCATGGAAGCTTACTGGCCCAGCTAAGGTCCCGTGTCTGCCCACACTTAGCTCAGGGCTGGGCAATGTTCCTTGAATCCATGTTGGAGTCCCTTTCAATCAATTTCCGTTTTCCACAGATGATCTGCATGATGGTCATGCTCTCTTGACACTGCCCCACCTTGGAAGCTAACTAGTGTCCTCAGACAGCCCCAGGTCTCCACACTTCCTCTCCAGAGCCTGGAAGTTTTACCTCACCCATGAAGCTGGAGGTAAGTGCCCAAACGTCGTCTAGCTCCGAGCGAGGATATGGGGGCTGATGTTTCACTCCCTGGGCTGCCCAGCATTGCTTTATTTACTGAGTTAGTTAATAAAGTTGTGCTTGGCAGGAATGTTGCCTCCATGTGCAGCCAGCACGGCACCTGCCACTGAGTAGTTCAGCCAGCTGCAGCACCAAGTTAGTGAGGCCGAGGTCCAGGGCTCGGCCTCCACCCGCTGCAGGTTTCCTCCAGTGGAGTACATTGAGATGCCGCGCAACCACTTCATAACTGTGGACATAATGGAGCCAAGCATCCCATCTTCCATGGTCCTGGGGCCTCAGAAGTGGTGGGGAGCAGCGAGTCTCAGTTCAGCCTGCAAAAGCCGACCCTGCATGGATGGACCTGGTGCAATGGCAGCTCCTGAGACCAGCTTCAAACCTGGCATATCAGAACTTCGGGGCGCGGGTGTTGTCACTTCTTACATCTTGGAGCTGATTTTCAGCTTGGTGCTGTCCAAACTTAGCTGCACGTTGGAATGACCTGGGAGAGTGAGCAGTACCGGTGCCGGGTCCACATTCAGATTCTGGATCGGCTGGTACGGGCAGCAGCCCAGACAACGGCAGGCTGAGCACTTTCCCAGGCAACTGAATCGCACTGTTGGGCCATAAACACCCACGCACACACAAACACACACACACAGCCCCAGATGGCTCTGTCACCCAGGGGGCCGACGCTGAGCACAGAAGCAGCCCCAAGAGCCTGGTATGAGCTCCGGCCGGCAGGACAGACGCGAGCTGCTATAGACAGTGCAGCTCCATACTCACTGCTCAATGATGTCCTCTCCTGGTCTCCTCTGACCACTGAGCTCACTGCTCACCCTAGGCTCATGACCACCTCCCCACCCACCCCACCCATGGCCTCCTGTTTCATTTCCATAGCACTTGGAAATCGCTGGAAATGGTCTTATTTTAGGCGAGTTCTTTTTTAAGTTGTCTGTCTCCTATTCTAGACTACACAAGGGGCGATCAGAATATATGGTGAACACTTAACCCTAAAATAATTTATTACAGTAGCTTTGCCATTAACCTTCCCCTCAGAACTTGGTTATATGCAGTTCTTGTCACTTTCTGAAGCAGTTCTTGACGTCCTCTTTTGCAAGTGTCTTTATGAGATGTGATACAAATATGGTGAATGCTGCTGCCGAGTGCCACGCAACAGAAAGGCGGCTCATAAACACATGATGCTGTGTCCTCATCCACCTTGTCACCAGATCTGGCACTGTACAACTTCTGGCTCTTCCCCAAAGTCAAAATGACCATGAGAGGTCAATGTTTGGAATCAATTCAAGACATCAAGGTAACCACAACAGTGCAACTAAAGACACTTGGGAAAGGACTTCCAGAACTGCTTCAGAAAGTGGCAAGAATGATGAGATAAGCATATTTAAGGCAAGTATTTAAAGGGGGATTAATGGTGATATGTCTTTTACTATAATATATTTTTTTAAAGTTAAACATTCACAATGTCTTTCAGCCGCACTTCATAGATGTAGGAGGGTAGCTGACTGCTGGCTATACAGCATGGTTCATCATTGGTTCTTCCCTGTTCCTGCATGGATGGATGTGTGAATGCTACCACAGTTTTTAGAAAAGGTTCTTTTCCTTCCCTGAGTTATTCTGATATGCAAAAGCCCCCGTTCATCATTTACCTTTTAAAAATTCTGTTCCACAATAGGCAGTTTTGAAAGCTCTCGTGTCCTACCTCGTATAGGCATATTTTTATTGATGGTTAGACTGAGTCTATAAAACATGCTTTTTCTCATACATTGGAGCAACTCTGGAATTAACAACGTAACAAATGGAAATGTGAATTGGGTGGGGGGGATTGAAATAAGAAATTGATATTAATTTTTTAAGATTGAGTGTTTCCTAGGATGGGCAAAATTCAAATAAAAACAGTAAAATATAAATTTTAAAAATCACAAGTTGGCCAATTTTTGGAATGAATGTTCTAAGCAAAACAGGAAGAAAATCATACGTAAAAATTTTATGTAAAAGTATGCCATGACTTCCCAACCAAATCTTTCAATGAAGCCAGAAAAGATTATTTGGTTTCCTCACCCACTGCGTCTGATGTGTGCATAAACTCTGGCTTTGAAATGTAAATCCTCTTTGATTTGTGGCAAAATGTGACTTTAGGAGTTGGGTCATTTAGAAAAATTCATAAAAATGCGGGGCTGGAGGTGTCTCTCAGAGGCAGAGTATGTGCCTAGCACACGCCAGGTCCTGGGTTGCATCCCCAGTATGGAGAGAAAAGGCTACAGGAATAAATAAGAAATAGACCCCAGAGCTTCTTTACTGCAATGTAGGGAAGAGGCTCAGAGATTAAAGATTGGATGTTAAAAGGAGAGATTACACTTGTGGAGCATGCCACTCGCCTTCTGTAAATCAGGGGATTGAAGACGTGGATCTGAGTTGCTATTACGAAGAGACAAGACCAGTCTTGTAATAATGTTCTCAGAAACAATGGCGAGAGAGGGATTCCAATCCTTTCTCAAAGGGGGTCTCTGCAGCAATTGCTAAAAGGCCGATCTTTCCATTCTGGCTCCCAGAGAATTTATGTTAACGTCCACTATGCACACTCAAGAAAATAAACCTGGTCTTGACTCTGGCTTTCAAAGCTGTGCCTTGAAAAGCCACATGTCTCCAACTCTGATTTACAGCCACCAGCAGGCTTGTTCCCACCTGCCCCAAACACAAAACCAGTACTTTTTCTCCTCCCCTCTTTTCCAAGATGAAGTACGTCTCATAGACTTTCCTGTTTCGGGCTGGGGATTTAGCTGCTGCCTCCTGCCTCACAAGCGTAAGGTCCCGAGCTCGATCCCTGGTACCAAAAAAAAAAAAAAGAATTTCCTGTTTCATCTAAATCTCTTTAAAATATCATAGGCACCCAAAATCACAGATCCATAGAGAAGGCCAACAGTAATGACTTATATATGTTAATTGGGTAGGATTTTAATAACTGATAGAAATGTAAGTACTATTATTGTGGAGGATAGAATGATTTTATTCACAAAGGCAATCTATGTAGGTGAAATCCATTATCTTAAAAGTATCTCGATAAGAATAAGTCCATGTAAAAAGGACTCCGCATCTCGTATGCAACTGTTAAACCCCATTAAACATGCCTAATAACTAGCTGGCCAAAGAATCTCATTAGTTGTACATTAAATGTGTATTTAAAACATATTGGAGACAGTGCATTGAGAACACCATGGTGAGCTTACTGCATAACTGTAATAAAAATTCTGGTCAAATTAAAACTTGAATTTATGGCACTGTCATTCTATCTTGGAGAAGAAATCAAGGCATTGTTTTTTTTCTTTTCCCACAAGCGAGCAAGCTCTGCATTGTCATGCATTGCATCACCTCTCCATTCAGGTTAATTGACGTGCAATAAATCCAGCCATTTCCAGGCCACATCCCAACGAGACTTCAGAGATTGATTAAGTTTATACAACTGTGCACATACAGTTTTAGAGTACCCCACCTTCCCCCGACAAGTTTCCTCATGTCCCTTTATAGTCAATTCTTGCTCTCAAAGCTCTGACTTAAGATTTTTCATTATAGTTTTGCATTTTCTGAAAATTTCTTCTGTGTGTGATCCCACCATATATAAATGACTAGTTTCTTTCACTTAGCATGATGGTTTTGAGATTGATCTTTCTTGTTTTATCTTTTTAAATTGCTGAGTAATATTCCATTGTGTACACAAAATTGTGATTTGATTATATAGTCAATTACCTGATACACATTTGGCTGTCTCAATTTGGCTGTTTCAAGTAATGCTGATTTGAACACTCACCTCCATGTTTGTGTGGATACATGCCTTGATTTTCTTTGCCTCATAAAGAAGTTTACATAAATTTTTAAAAGTTCAACAATTGTTAGGTAATAAGATGTCTCTGGTTTTGTTCTTTTTGTGTTTTGGTTTGAGAATCTTTTGTGGTTTCATATGAATTCTGTTTTAAATATTTTTTGGAAAATAACATTGAAATTTTGACAGTGATCGCCTCAAATCTAGAGTTTTCTGGGCAGCATGGAAAACCACACATTCACTTTTTCACTCCATCAAATGGGATATCTTTCTATTTACTTGTGTCACCTTCAATTTTTTTTATCAGTGTTTTATAGTTCTCAGTGTATGGAGTTTTAATTTCCTTCATTAAATTTATCCCAAAACAACTTATTGTTTTTGATGCTATTGTAACAGGATAGTTCTCTTCCCTGACCTTTCAGACATTTCATGTTGATGTGTAGAAACACAACTGAGTTTTGTTTTTGTGTTTTTTGGTACCAGGGATTGAACTCAGGACCTTGCACTTGCAAGGCAGGTGCAGTGCCACTGAGCTAAATCCCCAGCCCTCACAACTGAGTTCTGTATGTTGTTTTGCATCCTATTATATTACTGAATTCATTAGCTCTAGCAGTTTTTTTGTGGAATATTTAGGACTTTTATGTATAAGGTAATGTTGTCAGCAAAGAGATAATGTTACTTCTTCCTTTCTAATTTAGATGCCATTTAATTCTTTCTCTTGCATAATTGCCCTGTAGAACTTCCAGTACTAGAAGAAGCAGAAGTCAGGAACTGGAGCTGTCTCATTTCTGATCTTAGAGGGAAACTTTTAGCTTTTCACCATGGAGTACGAGGCTGGTTATTTGTAACAGAACACTCATATTATAAATATAAAATCTATCTTTACAAATAGTAAATATATGGTATTATATTTATACATCATACAATAAAACCACTCATATTTAGAGTGCATAGTTCAAATGCCATATGTATATACCAGTGTAACCATCATTAGTGTAATCAGTATAATGAACACATCCATTAACTTCAAATTTCCTTGTGACCCTGTGTAATACTACCATCTTACCATTCCCTGCTGATCTGTGTTCTGTCATCACCATTAGTTTGAATTGTCTAGGTTTTTATATAGAGTGATTTAGTATGCAGTTTGTGAATGCCTTTCAATTAACATAATTATGTTGAAATTCTCCGTGTTGTTCTGCTGCCAGTAATTCATTCCTTTTTATTGCTAAGTAGTACTCCCTTTGGTGAACCATTCTTGCATCCCTGGGATGAATCCCACTTGACTGTGATGAATCATCTTTTTAATGTGCTATTGGCTTTGGTTTTCTAGTATTTTGTTGAGGATTTTTGCATATATCTCTTACAAAATTCTCTCATAAAAAAAGCTTTCCTGCAATTAATGCTAGGTCTCATGACTAGAAAGGGCTAATTCTAACTAATTTGTGTCAGCTACATTGTATTACAGATTTTAACACAAAATATGATTCCTGGGCCGGGGATTTAGCTCAGTGGCTCCACCGCCTGCCTCGCAAGTGTGAGGACCTGAGTTCCATCCCCGGTACCAAATATATATATATATATATATATATAATTCCTGAGGTAAGAGACTGCATGGCAAGTTAATTCTGCACACCCTCAGGCACCTAGCAACCTTTCTTCTTAATCTTTGCTCTCCTTGGTACCCACCCACCCTCATGGGCACAAAGTGGCTGCTGGAGTTCCTAACATGTCTTCACAGAACCACAAATCAATATCCACAAACACCAGAAGTTCAAGGGCTCTCTCCTTGAGTCTGTGATTTGTTGAGAGAGAATTAGAATTTCTGTGATGGCAGCTGGTGTATAAGGTTGTGTAACACTAAAAAAAGTGTTCCCCTATGTAAACACAACTTACATAGAAACAATTTAGCAGGAAATGAACATCTTTCTATGTTTTCCTGTCCCAGAGAGTGCAGCCTCATGGGGCAGTTCCCCAGACCTGAACAGCCACACCTGACTGCTCTGTGCCTTTCCCACAAGTTCTCGAATCCCCCTTCGGGTCACATCAGCAGAACGGAGCTCTGTGTCCAGCCCTGCAGCTATACCCTCCCGAGTACAGAAACCATCATGACTGATCTGGAACCACAGCTTCTCACACTCAGTCACACACTGTCATCACCTGGGGAGATTTTAACAAACCCCACTGCCTACGCTTCTCCCAGAATGAACTGGATACAGACATTGGGGTCTGGGGCTGAGCCCAGGACTTCTAGTGATTGGAAGGTGCAGCCAGGACTCAGGGAGTCTGGCTCCAACTCAAGACACCCTGGGATCTGCATGGCTGGATGCAGGGGTCTCTGGGGAGCCTAACAGTATCAGGCCTTGTCTCTGTCTGCAGATTCAGTGGGTCTCATTGTTCTGGGTGTAGCGTGGGCACTGGTGTGTCTTCAAGGCTGTCCAGGTAACTGTAACACAGAGCCAAGCTTGATGACACCTGTGATGGGGTCCCGTTGTTTCCCCCAAAGATACGTTCAAGTTGAGCCCCCAGCACACCTGAATGTGACTTTACCTGAAACAGGGTCTTTACAGATGTAAATAAGTTATGATCAGAATCCACTCACTGGTGTCCTTCCAAGGAGAGAGCACTTTGAGGGTGGAATCTGAGAGGCTGCTGGGGACCACAGAGGCAGAGAAGGGAGTGGTGCATCTTCCAGCCACGGATGCCAAGATTTCTGGAAAGCTGGAGTTGAGGAAAAGACGAAGAAGAGTCCTCCCCAGGGCTCTGGAGCCTGAGCTATCTTGCGGACACCTGGATTTCAGCCTGCAACTTCTAGAACTGAGAGAGGACCAATTGCTGCTGTGTTCTGGCCAGAAGTTTGTGGAAATCTGTGACGGCTTCCCCAGACGCGAACACGTGGGGCTCAGGACTGCTGTGATTTTAGTCCCTGGGCCTGGGCCAGACCTGCAGAGCCTGCTCCCGCCCCATGTCTGAAGAAAAGTGGATTTTGCTTAGCCAGGCTATGGGCGGTGGGCATCCTGCTGCCGATCAGTGGGGCTTGTCTCCCAGGCCGAGTGGCCGGAGAGCCATTATCCCCATTAGGGATAAAAGGGGAGTCGGGTTTACTGCAGAACATTTGGAAAACTAGTGTAAGCATAGAGCAGAAGACAGAAATGAGTGGCATCTTATGTCCAGACAGAGCCACTGTTAAGACTGGTGTGTGTGCCCTGCGTCTTTTCAGCATTTTGTGCATGTTTGTTTGTTTCATGTATTAAGTGACTCCCTGACTTACTTTTATGTCACCATGGATACCATCCATTTCCCATTCTATTGATAATTTAAGTCAATACTGCTAGTATTGACCTGCAGTAAATTGGTCTGAGTTTCCCCCCAGGGCAGCAATAGCTATGATGCTCAAGTGGACTCCACATCAAAGACAGACCAAGGTAGCTAGAATACAATAAATTCTTGGAAGAACTTTGTTGAATGAATAAGAAACAGAACGGTCCCAAAGGATGATGTGTCAACGAAGACTGCATATTGTATAGTCTCAGGCTATATATCGTTCCCAAACTGTAACATCATAAAGCAGAAGATGAGGGAGACTCCCAGGATCTACATGTAGAATAACTTCTTTCTGTGTGTGTGAGATTTAAGAGCCCTGCAAAGCTCCACACCGAATACTAAAGTCACTCCTGTCCTCATTTCAGAAATGTTTGACCCCCAGACAGAACTCCCCTGGCTCGAGGGGTGGCTTCATTTATGCCGGCAGTCAGTGCCCAGCTGCTGAGGCACAGGAACCCAGGATGTGCACACCTAGGCCACCAGCCTCCACCACACTCTTTTCTCCGTCAGGCTTTTGTCTTGGAGAAGACAGCACCTTCTTCTCCAGTGTCCACCATGAGCCAGGAGGGTGCTTACTGCCCCTGCCTCTGCCGTCCCCAGCACCTGCTCCCTCTCCCTCCCGAGTCTGCTGTAGCTCACCTTTCCTCTGCACGGCCGTCAGGCCACTCAGCCCACACAGCCCCTCATCCACGCTGCCCTTCTCCTGTGTGACCTCCCAGTTCTAATCGCTGGTCAGCTATGAGCCCTCCATACTCCAGCCAGGAGAAGTCTTTCCCATCTCCCAAGCCCTGCCCTCCTCCCTCCAGGGAAACCAACTTCCAGAGCACTGGGAGCAGTGGAATCCCTCCACGGGGCTCTCGGCAGCACAGGGCCTCCCCCGCCCAGTGCGAGCTGTTCCACACTCCTCTGCGGCCACTGTCTGTGGCCATGGGGTCCTGGGCCTGGTTTCTGCTTCCCTGGGACCTGCTTCCTCCAACCCCAGGCCCTTTGCATCTCTACCTGGACCATTAGATTTCAGATTACGCATGGCTTCCTTGCAGAAAGCTCCTCTGACTTCTCTTAGTAAGCCAGGCCTCTGTTGCAGCTCTCTGGCCTGGGTGCCTCCTTCACACCACTTGCCAGCGAACATTTTGTAGTTATTTCTGCAATTACCCAGTTAAAATCTATCTTCCTCACCAGATTCTCTGGTCCCCGGGAACAGGCATATCTTGTTTACATTCTTCTACAACTCCTAACGAAGTGCTCGGAAAAGAACAGATAACTATAAATATTTCCTGAGAAGATGGCATCTGCCGGGTGCCCAGTTGTGAAGTGGGTAGCAAGCTCATTCAACAGCAGAAAACATGTGTCTGGCCCTACATGCTCACTTCTCAAAGGTGCTTGCACTCCCCTTCCTTGATGCCTGCCCCCTGGCCCTGCACATCTGGCCCCGGAGCACCTGGTGACGACATTCCCAGTGTCCCCAAAGGTTCAGCTGGGACCCTGGAGTCCACCCACCAGAAGGCTTCAGGAGAACAAGGTTTCACAGCTTCTCTCGCTGGCCAGTTCTAGTCAAGCCCTCCTCCTTCTGTCTGATGAAGTTATTTTCACCCAAACAGAAGGTCAAGCTCCAGAGGAGTTTCATTTTTGGTGAAATATTTACGCACAGGTGTGGGGTGCTCGGGTATGGGCGGACAGCTCAGCCCAAACACGATTTCTACGACTGCTTACACTTTCTGCTTTAAAGCCCATTTGGTTTGATGGTTATATGTCCATGTCAACTTGCTTTTGGTTAGGACTTGTTTTGGAGGTGATTTGCCGAGCGTGTATTTTTAACCTTTACATCTCTTTCCTTTTTAGCATTTCCCCCTATCGATGCTGCTCTTTTAACTGTAGAACTGAATCATTTTCTACCGGTTGTCATACTAGTATATTTGAGTTCATTTCTTTTGCGCTTTATGTGTTTTTTATTTCTATTTGCCCAGACTTTTAAAACTTACTTTATTTCCTTTTCTGTGCTTTTTTAGTTGAAAGTTTTCTTCCTTCTTTCTGTTTCTCTTCCTCTTCTATTTTTGGAAGTTACACCCTCTTTCTGCATTTTCAGTAACTGTCCTAGGGATTTTATTTTTAAAGAGGCTCATTGATCAGATTGCAATCATTTAATTTTTATTGAGCTGTTACAAAATGCCAGGATCTAAGAGCATGAAAATAATAGGGCCCTGTCCTCAAGGGGGAGGTCCTTGAGCCTAGCAAGAGAAGCAGTGTTTCTAACCAGGCCTGCGAGCACTGCAGGGCTGTCTGTGTGTAAGCTCAGCCTGGAAGTTCACGGAGTCTGTGCCAAGCTTCACAATTCTGTTCAAAAGCATTGGCTGTGTGAGCACCTGCTACAATAGAGGATGCAAGCAATCGCCTGCACACACACACACACACACACACACACACACACTGCATACACACGTGTAGGCAATGCAAACACATACACAATGCACACACATGCACACACACTCACACACATGCACACGTCTACACACTCGTGAACACATGTACACAATGCACACACACACTTGCGTACACACACATGCATATGCTTTTGCTCATGCAAATCCCAACACATGAAGTATGGTACAAAGCAGCAAATGTCTTTGCAGGCGTGACGTGGCAAACGGACCACTCTACCTGCTGTGATGGAAACCAGGTTCACTTTACACAATTATCCCACGTATAGGCTCCCCCATCCCTCACCTTACAATGAGGACTTTCCTCTATAGTTGGAACCTGGAGTTATGAACAAGCCTGATATTCTTTCTGTACTACGCACTGCAACTGTAGTCCAAACACAATTTGCATACATTTGCACACGCTGCGTGTTTAGGCGGCATTTGCATGGAAGTGTGTGCAGGTTAGGGACTTCAGGGTCGGACGCCAGCTTAACCCGGGCCACTCTCGGGCCACACATGCAGCTGCTGAACAAATACACTTTTGCACACCAGACTGGAACAGCTGCCGAGCGTGGCCTTTAGCTTCTTTCCCCACTAGCACAGGCTTCGTTTCCACAGTTAATTTGCTGGTTTTGCTGTTATTCCCAGCAAGGTTTGATTTCAATTCTTGTAAAGGTGAGCCTAATGCAAAGTAAATTAGACTCTTTAATGGGATTTCTTTCAGCATGCATGAGAAATATAATATGTCAATATTAAATAGTAAAATATTCTTGATTAATCTTTTATGGGTTTAGCTAACAACTGATTCACTCCATCATAGACAATGATTTCTATTAATGCCACATCTTGGCATTTTAATTAACTATTCACATGGCCTCCCTTTGATGGACTTTGTTTTCTGGAGTAAACAGAGTGGGGCTCTGGCCTAGATTCCAGCCTGGGATGTCAACACCCATGAGGGAAGTGTGTAAGACGTCACTTCCCAAGGGCTGGCATGGCCCGGAGGAAGGGGAGGAGCCAGAGAGCAGCTGAGAAGCCAGGAGACACACTGTGTGCACAATAGGGAAACACGCCGCATGCACACCAACTGCTGGGGCAGGGCGAAGGGTGCGCTGCAGTCAAGGCTGAAGAAGGAGCAGAGGTCTGCCTCGCTTGGGTGGTGGGAAGGGCCAGAATGGAGGCAGAGGGCAGTGCGGATTTGTTGATTATGCCCGGAAACCGACTCTGGGGAGCGAGGTCACGGCTGTGTCTCAGGACCAAGGTCACAGGCGGGTGCTCAGTGTGGCTGCTGCTGTCGCAGACACAGCTCTCACTAGACCTTGGCAGTCGGAAGCAGCACTCCAAGCACCAAGCCGCACGCACAGCACACATCAGGGGCACTGCTCCTCTATGAGGTCACAGGGTCCCCCAGGACTGCCTGGAGCTTAGTTTGCTCTAAATTCGAAGCCAATATCAATACCTTTCAAACACAAATCAGTATGTTCCTGCTCGAGAAGATTTCTGGGCATGGGGAAGTTGATCAGGACACAGAGGGAGCCCACAGGGTGATGGGAACTGCTCCGCGCGTCCTGGGCAGCTCTGCAGGCTGCACAAGTGCATGTCACGTGTCCACCATTGAAGATCGTGCAGACACGGTCACTGCTCTGCCCCTGCTGAGCTCCACTGTCCACCTGCAACTCCGGACAACCAGAAGCTTTTCTGTCTCCTTAGTTCCTTTATTTATATTTTAAGTGTTTTGCTTGGCGGACTCCCGACGTCTGCTGATTCATCGGTGGCCCCCTTCCCCTGTGTCTATAAAGGGCAGCGAGTAGGGTCGTAGGGGCTCCCCACATTGCTGGAGCTAAAGAGGAAGTGGGGAGCAAGATGGTGGAGGAGAAAAGTGATCTGACGGGTCAGAGCGTGAAAACGTGCAGTCTCCAAGCCAGATCTGCCCTCTGTCTCTGCAGGAGGCCTTGTGTTTTCCAAAGGCACAATTAGCGGTCAGTCTTTAAAAAGGAAGACACTGCACATGAAAATCACAATGTGACCGGGAAACTGCAGACACCACTGCCCCTGGTCCACTGTGGCAGGGTGGCATTTGTCAGCGTGGAGGGGCCCGCATCTCCTGGTCCTTGCTCCCCGCAGGCGCCCTCGGAGCATCCGAGGCTCCACAGCGTCCTCGTACATCGGTCTCCACACACACAGAGAAGGGAGCTTAACAAAGCCCTGGGGACAGACAGTCCTGGGCCCCGGCTTCCCCAGAGCAGGACCCAGCTCCCCCACCCCCCCCAGGTCAGGTGAGTGACTGAGAGGGTTTTATTGACGAGGGCGGAGAGAGGGAAAGGGAGAAGTGGAAGGAGGAGCATGAGGGGCAGGCGTGGCAGCGAGGAGGCAGAGACAGGAAACCCAACATGGCGCGAAACAGAAATCTGCACTCCTGGAGGCTGTGGCAGGAGGATCGCAGTGTGAGCCCAGCCTGGGCGCCTTTTCGATTTAGTGAGACCCTGTCTCAAAGTAAAAAACAACAAAGGGCCGTTGATGTAGCTCAATGTGAAGGCCGTGGGTTCAATCCTGAGAGACAGAGAGAGACACAGCTGGCCACGCAGCAGGCCCCGCGGGCTCCCACACAGGATGTGCTTCGGCGGAGACAGGAAGGAGCCCGAGACCTGTGACACGGTCGTCCGGTACGAAGTTGGCTGCATTCATCTGTGGCTGGGACTGAGGGACGTTTCCAGGGTCCAGGAGGAATCCCGTCCTCATCCAGCCAAGCTTCCTCCCAGTAAGCTGGTACCAGAGGGAAGAAGGCCGCACACGCCAGACTGGGGGTCTCCTTGTTACGTCTCCTCCCCATTACTTGAAGGGTACGCTGAGAGCCTCCTAGATAGCTCATTGCATTTCCTCTAAAAGTATTTATCAGGAAACTGCTAAGGCGAAAATCTGGAGGATCCTCGGGAAGAGCTCACACTGCCATCGATTTGTGTCTCACTGACACGTCCAGGGTGGGGCTGTCCCAGCTTTTCCGTGTCCCAGGCCGTTGAGAAGTGTCAGCATCCGCCACCAAACAACGGCACTGACAGAAAACCTCCAGGCCCGAGCCCAGCTTCTCCCTCGCAGGCTGCAGTCTCATCACGCAAAGTCCCACCTGTCTCGGGGCTGGCGTTAAACAGCCCATGCTGCTGTGCTCTGCACTTGGCAACAAACAACATTTTCTAGCATTGAGGTGACCACAAATGCTTCAGACACTGCTGCTTTCTCTCCTATGGCGCTGTTCCACGGCCCCTCCTTCTGTCTTCACAAAGATCGGAAAGGAAATTTTCACATAAATCACCCTGATGTGGTCACGAGGTGGAGGAGCGAGGGCAGATGCCACAGGGGTGGAGGAAGGAACTCGTCTCCAGCACCCAGGACGAGCGAGCCCCAGGCCAGGGCACGATGCTGCCGCCTGTCCCCCCAGGGCGGCCTCTCTCCTCACATCTGAAGCCGAAGACTCAGCCGGGTGTCCCTAACCCCAGCCTGATGTTGGAGCCCCCGATCTCAAAGAGCAGTTTTTAATGACAAAACTCAAAAGCAGAGGACACTCGGGTGCCTGGTGGCCCCGAACTCCACCCAGCAAGACCCCTAACAATAAATCAGGGTGCACTGGGGGACACTGCTGCGGCTTTAATGAGAAGTTAAGACACAGCTAGGCTTTATTCTGTAACTCGCTATCACGAGGTTGAACGTCTGCCTCGCTCGTTCTGCAGAAAAGGGGGCAGAGGGGTTTTACCTGCAATGGAAACAGTAATAATTCTAGGCCTCTGTGACCTTCTATCTGGAGCCTAAAGATGACGGCTGAGGAATCTGTATCGGTTGAAATGTTTGCTGAAAGAAATCGCATTTTTTCTGTTAACCCTGAAACCGGGTCCTAGGTCATTATTCCCCCTCCAGCTTGGTGATAATGAACTCAGCTGACCCCCTGAACCCACACTAATTAGCTCCACCATCCTGGAGGCTCCCCGGGACTCTGGGATTGCAGGAGGGCAAAGGCACTCCTCCTCACAAAATCCACGCCACGAATAAAATCAGGACAACTCTGGTGAATAACTTCAAAGTCCAGAGTAGAACCTCACGGTGCCATAGCACAAAAATCAGTGACACCGCAGCCTGAAAACCAATAAATGACTATTTACCGCCTCTCGATGTCCCGAGAAGCTGGTGAGCACAGGGGTTGCTTCTTTTTTATTCGAATGCTGGTTTTAAATTGGCTTTCCAGGGAGATCTGCTGTTCTAGAAGCTGCCCCATCCCTTCTGGTCCTGTGAGGCTGGCACAGCCCATCAAGCAGTAAGGAAATCGCTGTGCGACCCGCCAGCTGCCTGACCACAGCGGGGGCTTTGTGTCACCTGCGAACACAGCACCAGCATGGAATTGCAAGTGACAAAACCCATGTTTGCCATCAGCACCTCCTAGCAGACACCACAAAACACTGTGCCAGCCTCCTTGGGCTGTGTAGTACAAGGAACCTCCACATCCCGGGCCCCATGGGTACCTGAAAAGGGGCTCCCCACACTCCTCCTCCCCAGCAGGGGAGTCTGTACCCCAGCTCATGCACGGCCTGTCTCGGGACGCCAGAAGGGGCTGAGCACATTGGGCGGTGGATGGAGGGAGACAGTCGGTGCTGGGTGACAGATGCCTACGGCTGGGCCGTGGCCTGGTCCCGCTGCATCTCTGGTGGCTGCCCACAGCTGTCCTGCAGCTCTGGCCCCCACCCCTCCTGGACAGAGAGCCCCTGGCTGTCCCTGCAGCTCGGCCTGGGCCTCCTCTTGCAGGGCACTGTAGGGACCCTCTCCCTCCTGGCTTCCCATTGGGTTCAGCCAGTGGGAGGCAGTCTGATGGGAGCATGTGGCTAGGGGTCAGAGCCCTCTTCCCAGGGGCTCCTGAGGGCTCCACTGGGGCCCCCTGTTGTTCTGGCAGCTGTGAGCCTGACTCCTCCCACAGCCCGAGTCTCCCGGCCCCCTAAGGCCTGCTGTTCCCACCTTGTCCCAGGGTGAGAATGCCATCTGCCTGCTGCGCACCTGAGGGTCCCCTCATTCCCCAGATGGGGCTCCCAGATGCTCCCGTGGGTCACACACCTCTTGGCCTCCTCAGCTGCACCCCTTCCCCTCTTCTAGCAGCCGAGGCAGGAATCTGCGCAGCCACGGGCGGGACCCTGTGGTCACGGGATGCACGGGAGGACGGGCACCTAGCAGGACCTGGGTGGGTGATTAAGTGCTGACTACACCAGTGTTGTGAGGGTAAAGGATGAGACCTGTGTCGCGGCCACGCACAGCTGCATCCTGGCCCCTCCAAAGTCCTGGATTCGTGCTGAAAGAATTCCTGGAATCTTTTCTCTGGAGTTCCCCTGGGCTCCAGGAGCTCCGTTTGCCTGTGAAATGCAGAGGCCCCTCACTCAGTGAGCCCAGCAACCCCATCCTCCAGCGCGGCAGGACTGGGCCTGTGGACAGAGCCCTTCTGCACAGGCAGGGCAGGGACAATGCGAGAGCTCCAGGCTTCCACGTTACCCACGAGCGTCTGGGACACACGCGGGCTAGCAGAGGTGGCCAACCCCTCAGGGGGGTGCCCCTCTCCCCCTTGCCCACAGCACAGCCTGGCTGGGGTCTGGCTTCTCGCACAGCTGTGCCATGACATTAAGGCTACCTGCTGTGGCCCGTGGTCTAGACAGCAAGACTACACTCACGCCAGCCAGCCCTGAGGTCCCGATCACCCGGACGTTTCAGGGCCCCACTTTAGCAAGGACAGGCGCACACAGCCCTTGGATGCCCCAGTGTGGAAGCCCTGGGCATCGCAGACCGGCAATGTAAGGGGGTGGCTCCCATGCAGACCTGGGTGGCTGGAGGGAGAAGCAGGAAGGGCTGTGTCGGCCCGCAGGGACTCCTTGGGTGCATCCACGTATGCTTTCGCCTTGAAAAGACATTGCAATTTGTTTCCTTTTGAAGACTGAACCAGATAGAGGACTTGCCCATTGTAGAAAAATATTAAAGTCAGTGACTGGGCAAAGATTGTGACTCTCCCCCAACCCTGTCCCGCCCACATTTCCCAGCTTTCCTTGCTGCTGGGTGTGGCCACATGGCTAAGACTGGAGGATGCTGGGATACTGTGTGTTATTCCTGGGAAAGCAAGTGCGTTCACTTCCCCGGTCTTTTCCTACCCCCGCTGGGTGGACCCTGGGCCCATCCAGACAGCAGCGGGGTGTCAGGGGATGGCACGGCCATAGGGTGGCAGGTGCCGGCCCCTAAATCACCAGGTGGAGGGGACCGGGCTCCGGTGCGTGCAGCGCTCACCCCAGACTCTGCAAGGCAGAACTAGACTTCTGCGTCACCCACTGTGCTGCTGGGCTTTTGGTTGGAGCAGTTACCAGAACTAATAAAATGGACACAAATCACGGATCTATTCACCAACTGTGTGTTCATCTGGATCCACAAGAGGCTAAGAGCCTTTCTAGCTTTTACATTTCAAATTCACAAGACTTCAGAAACTCAAAGAGTTGTTCATTTAAACAGAATGGGAGAGGTGTGACATGGACCCAAATGCCTCATCCCGAAGCGGGGGCCGAGATGGGGCAACATCCCTGGGTGGCGCACACGAAGAAGAAGACAATTTGGTCCTGCAAGTTTCTGGCGACGCCCAGGAAACAGCACAGATCCCGTCACAGGGAGCCGCCCGGGCCCCGGCCCGCCCTGGCCACCGAGGTCCTGGTGCCTGAGACGGTGGCCACCACGTAGTGACCCAAGGCGGGTGCCCGAGTGTCCCTCGCCAGCCAGAGCGCCGTGAGCTCATTCCCCTGACCTCTTCCTGGCCCCAGAGGCCAGCCAGGGAGACTGAGGTTAATTTCCTGCCAGATCATAAAAAATGGGGTCTTGAAAGAGTAATTAAGTTGAGTTACAGAAAAACAAAGGACTAAATATTTTGAGGTTAGCCGTGCCTGTCAGCTGAGATTTATACCCACTCTAGCCAGACCTCAGATGCACTGGATAAAAGAAACTTTGGGGCTTCTGGCCAGCCCATATGGGAGCCGGTGGGAAGGAACACGTCAGCAAGCCTCAGGGTAGAGCCTGGTCTGGTGGTGCCCGCCTGTAATTCCAGTCCTCGGGAGGCTGGAGCAGGGGGGTCCCAAGCTTCAGCCCAGCCCTGGCAACTTACGGACCTTTCAGCCTCAAAATATATATATATATTTTTAAAGGCTGGGGCTGTAGCTCATTGAGAAGCCCTAGGTTTAATCTTCAGCGCCACAAAAACAAAACCGAAACCAAAATGTGTATTTTGATGGAGGAGGTTTTATAAAACGGGGCTGTTAAGGAGGGCGGAGCTCGGTGCTGGGTTTAATCCTCAGCTCTGCCTCCTAGGGGGATTTAGGGGAGTTATTTAGTCCCTTGGCACCAGATGGGAGCAAACGCGAGCATCTGAATTACAGACTCGGGTGCGACTAAGGGAGCGGATTCCTGTAAAGCGCTTAACACAGCGCACAGGGCTGTGTCGGGCTTGGGAGTGACTGGAGGATCTGC
Source organism: Heterocephalus glaber (assembly GCF_000247695.1). The sequence goes on from NW_004624747.1 coordinate 26,507,699, forward strand.
TTTTCCTGACAGACGGCTCTCAGGGTCCAGGCCCTTCTGACCACATCTAGGAGGCAGTGACATGAGACATTTCTTTAAATCCCCTTTATCTTTCTCCCCTGAAACTGCCAATCCTAACTCACACTGAGAAGGGACCCATTATTTGTTGTAGCTGATGTGTTCAGGTAAAGTTTGGTCCAGGGACACAACCAGGTCTCCTGGTAGGAAGCTGATTTTTCTCCCTTTTATAGCTCTGCCTTAGAGTTTTGCAAATTGAGCAGATAAAATTACAAGATGCCTAGAAACTTACAGTGTAATTACGTTGCAAAATCGCATACAGCATGCTGCACAGAGCATAATAGCTGTTCTTTACATGTCTTTACACCCGGAAATCCCATGGCTTTCAGAGCTCTCAGCCTCCACCTGCCCCTCCTCACCCACCTGTCTGTGCTCTGCAGACTCGGGGCTCGTGACTGGAAACAGCCAGCACGTTTTTAGGCCACATTTCCAAACATGCTGGGAAGTGGGGAACAGGGAAGACTGCTCCGGTTCCCAGGCCCTGCTGGCATCTCCGGATTCCTCACCGGGACCGGCTGGGTTCCAGGCCGTTAAAGAGCCCCAGCTCTGTCCTGGGCCCACAGGCCCCCGGGGCTCAGGGGTCCCCTTCCTCTTCTGATGTGGGGACCAAGTGCTCCAGTTCGGGACGCAGTGACGAGGAAGGGGTGCTGGCCCGCAGGAGGGGCCGGGCCGGTGTCCAATGAAACACGGTGGGCCTGAGGGACTCTGACTCTGACTCTCTGCTCCTACTGTTGAATCTCAGCAGAAATCTGGGCCCTTAGGCTCGCTGGAGGCCCAGGAAGCACAAAGAAGAAAGTCCCCGAGCAGGTTCTCCAAGAGCCGCCTGACCTTCTCACAGTGGGCCTTGGCCTCCTGCCTTACCCCGTGCTCCACATGTCTAAGCCTTGTGGGAAGAGGGGGCTCTCCACACAGGTGAGCTCAGGTGAACTGGGCTCACCTGGGTCAGGGAGCAGCTAAACTGGGCAGGAGGAGGAACTTCCTAACCTCTCCTGTTTTCCAGAGCTGTTCACCTTTCCCCTGCTAAGCACACCCGGATTTGTGGCGTTCAGGTGTGGTATGTGGCAGCACGTGGCTGGGGCCCGGCCAATCAGAGCTTTGCATCCTTCTGGAGCAGCGATGAGCCTCAGGTGGCTGTGTGACCAGGAAGACACAGGAATGGGAACTGGCCCAGGTTTCTAGACATTACTATGGCACCTGGGCCTAGGAGGATGTGGATGTGACCCTCGGAAGGTGTCCCAGCACCAAGCAGGGAGAGGCTGGCCAAGAATGGAGCCAGTTCTAAGGCATGGAGAGACAGCAGGCTCTACTGACACTGTCGAGCTTCTGGCCCAGCCACACCCGATGTCACGCTCCCCAGACAGCAGGAACACGACAGTTACACAAGGTGAGGCTCTCGGGAGCCTTTCTGCCCAAGCCATTCCGGGTTAGGGTATGGTCTCTGGCCCAGCATGAAGAGGGGGTGCGCATGTCCACCCCTCTTGTCAAAACAGGACATATTTGCTCATAAAACTAGACACATGTGTTTGAAGTCCAGACTAATCCTTTCTGGCTGGCTGGTCATGGGGAAGTTGTTCAAATACTCTGAGCTTCAGGGCTCTCACTTGTGAAGCTGGGCTGGGTGCCACTTCATTTCCAGGGGTGTTTTAAGGATTAAATGAGCGTCTACAGAAAGCAGATGGTACATTTTGAACAAGTTAGAGCACTCTGGCAAAGGTCATTATTAGTAGTATTATCATCATTATTTTTGGAAATCGGAGCATCTGAAATAACATACGTGGGATGCTACTGTTCTCAATCTTTTCTGCAAAATGGAAAAGACGCAGCCCACGGCGAGAAGTTCCTTACCCTGAAATCAAGGCGTAAATCATTCCTCACACACACTGACTTAAGGAAACCCACCGGGAGGAGTATATTCTTGAGCGCCAGCGTTATGTGAGTGCCCTAAATTAGTTTAAATCGACACGCCCACCCGTGTGTTCACTCTAGTGCTGAAGGGCAACCCTCATGCTCCTCGGCAGGCCGGGTGAGGAGTGCTGACTGCTTTGCATGTGTTCATCCTTTCCTTCCTTTTCTCAGGAAGTTCTTTTGGGCCCAAGTACTGCTCTGGACTTGAAGGGCACTGGACCTGAATCACTTACTTCAAAGACCTTCCAGCTAGAGAAGGGGACAGAAAATAACTACAGGAGTAATTCTACCAGGGGGGTCAGCATAGTGATGGATGCTACAGAGAAATACATGGGATCAGTGTCTTTGGCGAGGTTTCCCAGAAGTGTGGTATGAGTACAGACCGGGGTGTCCGGACCCACCGAGGGGCACCATCAGGGGGCAAACGCTGCCAGGAATGAGGGGCCAGGTGAGCCAGAGGTGCCACATAGAGTGCAGCCAGGGCTAAGCCTGCAACAACAGTCACATGGCAGGGGCGTTGGCTCAGGAGTGCTGAGGACTGTTTTATAGGCAAAACAGACAGCTTTTAGGGCTGCTGCCTGAAGGAAAAGAACCAGCCATGTGAAAACCTGGGGAATTAGGTCCAGGCAAGGGAAGAGCCATGGGCCTCACTACCAAGATGTGCACAAATTCTGTATCCTGTAATAGAGAACAAAAACAAAAGCAACAAGGAAAACCCAGGTTGCACTGTGGCAGAAGACAAGCTAAGAAAGTGGTAGTACCAAGAACGTATTTGTCATGTAGTGGTTGTGATGCTTAATCTTGACTGTCAACTTGTTTGGGTTAAGAGATGCCTAGAAAGGCAGTTGGATCAGGAGGGCACTGACGTCACCCGCTGATGATTCACAGCTGAGTGGGCTGTGAGCAGGTGAGGACTAGCTGGAGCAGGTCGGTCCCACGGGGCCTGCCTTTGAAGGCTGTAGCTCTGCTTGGCCTCTCTCTCTCTCTCTCTCTCTCTCTCTCTCTCTCTCTCTCTGCTTCCCGGTCACCAGGAGGCGAACATCGTTTTTCTGCCGGGCCCTTTTACCACTCTGTCCCGGCCTTGGAGCCAGCTGACCATGGACTGAACCCTCTGAAACCATGAACCAATACAAACCGTTCTTCCTTTAAGTTGTGTATGTCAGGTATTTTGTCCCAGCATGAAAAAGGTAACAAATACACAGTGAGAAGTTTGTTGTCTTAAATTTTAGCAGCAGATTTGAAGCATGGAGCGACATGACCTGTTCTCGTACGTAAGAACGGAGAGCGTAAGTGCTAGGAGTGACAGCCGGGGAGGTCACTAGTGCGGTGAACCAGGTGTAAAACACTGGTGACTTGGACTAGAGCAGCGTCCTCTCAGTCACTCCCGTGTGCTCTTCTCTTAGGAGGACACCGATCAGACTAGGTGGGAGTCTACTCCTTATCTCCAAAGTCACTCATAGCCAGGGCGCTGGACGTTAGGGCTTCCGCATACAAACTTAGAGGGGGCGCACTAGAGCCCACACATCTGTTTTTGGTAATAGAAAGAGGAAGCGGTGGAAATCCCAGAGGAAACGTCCCCGGGCAGGTGACAGGAACAGGCGGGGACACCTACAGAGGGCTTGGGCTTTGTCCCACGTCCCTAGCTGGAACTCTGCCTCTGCAGAGCCTTCCTCGTGTGCCCCTACCTATCCTGCCACTTGGGAAATACCAGTTGTAAGAAAGCACTGATAAAGCAGAGTATCTGCTAATTTCTTATGGTAAATCCTTGATCAAGGCCAAAGGCCTTAATGGAGTAAGCAATTAGCTTTGAAAATACTCATGCAGGCAAAGGCATAACACATGGATCTGCTCGCTACTGTTCCCTGCCAGGACCATCAGCTGCTTTGGCCTCGGGCAGAACATCATGTCTCCAACTGGTATGCCATTAACTCACTGGGTACCCACGAGTGTGGGGCGGTGTAGACAGCTGTGCAGACTCGATGTCTCCTGAGCTGCGAAGAGAGTGGGAATGGGAAACAGCAAGATGCGAGCCTTGGGTGTGAGCTAGGTCCAAGCGTCTGCACCCTGGTTTGGGGAGGGTGGGCTCAGAGATGTTCCCGAGCAGCGGCTTTACATGGGCACTGATCAGCAACTCCAGCTCTACAACAGGCCACACGCCAATGTACTGATGCTCAGGGCTAGTAGGATGCCTCCAAAATTGCCCAGAAACCTCACAGGAAAAAAGAGAATGCTTTTGGTCCACTGTACAACATACCCTGCCACAGAGGAGAATTCTTGGCTGGCACCATGCCGCTCCAGACCAAGCAAAACATGCCAACCTCATTGCTGGGACGGTCCTGGTTCTCTAGGGCCTCTCAGTCCATGAAGGTGGGTGGGGTGCAAAGTGCACGCATCGTGCTCCGGGAACACAGCGCAGCATCAGTTGCCATAGGTGACAGTGGCGGGTGAAGGAGCATGTTCTGGACATCTCCAGGTCAGCCCACCCTCACCCTGCTGAGGCACAGAGGCTGGCTGGCCCGGAACACCTGTGGCTCCCTTGGCCCCTTGTTTTGGTTGGGCTTGGCCAGTGAGAGCCCTGGTAATGCACCCAGAGAATCAGAAGAGCTCCCAGGCACCGGTCCCCATCTTCCCCGGGCCCACCCTCTGCTGGTCACAGCAGGGCACTCCATGCTCTGTCTGAAGGCAGTGACAGCTGCCTGTGGTCACCCCAGAGTTTCCCTCCTTGCTTCTTCAGGCTCAACAGGGCAAGCGGCTCCTTCTTGGGGCGAATCCTGGGGTCCTGCTCTGTGGTTGCCCCACACCCCTTGTTAGGTGTTGGTTCTGTTTTCTTGTGAGACCTGGAAAGCTCTGTCACTGTAGCTGCTGATGTTCCAGGCATTCTCTGGAATGCCTCTGCTGCAGCAGCTCCCTTCTGCAGACCACAAGGCTGAGGGGAAGAGAGGTGAGGTGCTCACAAAGAAGGCTGTACAAATGTAAATGGTGTCGAGTGCGAAGGACAGAAAATCAGCTAAAAGTCACATAAGCGAGAGAAGGAAGGCGCTTGTTGGCTCTGATTCTCAAAGCCAGGAGAGTGCAGCTTCTGGGATCCTGACCAGGCCACCTGTCTCCCCCACGCTGTTCCCCTGCATGTAGACAGCTGTCCTCGGACAGCCCCAGGCTCCAGTCTGGCATCACCCTTAGAGATGGGCCGTGGTGGAGAACCAGCTCTCTTTCTTAACACTTTCAGCAAAATCCAGGAATTAACTCTGAACTTCCTGGCTGATGTCACATGGCACCATGTCACATGCCCAACCATGGACCAATCGGGTTGGCCACAATGAAAAGGACTCTCATTGGCTGGGCCAAGGTCATGTGACCACTGGAGCAGGGAAACAAGAGGACAAATGTCCAGGCTGGTGCTGATGGGGCCATGGGAGGTTCTTGCAAATGGAACCGACATGGGACATGTCTTGGAGAAAAGGATTCTGAACCACAGATGGCTCCTCGAAGAGTACACACGGTGGCAGCCTACAGTGTCCTGTGGCACCACTGCCACCCTCCTCATCCACACCTTCAGTTCCCGGTGGGGGGCTCCATGGTCTTTCCAATGAGCCCCGTGGCTGTCACATTGGAGCCTCCAGGGTCCCCTGCATCTGTGGTGCCAACACCACCTTCCCTCTTCTCCCTCCGGCTGCCCTGGCTAGGTGAGCTCAGCCAGTCTGACTCCTGGGCTCCAAAGCTGCTGGGCTGTCTGCTGGCCCTGCTCCTTCCTCGGGGTTCCCCTGCCCACTCAGTCCGAGGTCACGGCTGGATGCTACTGTCCCCTGACCGGCTTCACTGTGTTCTCCTTGGAACGCGTCGGTAACAGGCTACATACGTTCCAATGACCTCACCGTGTCCTTTCCTTGCCACAGTACCAGGGCCACAAGGGAGAGGTGTATCTGCTGTGCTCCCTCCTCGGCCCGGAGTATGCAGCAGCTGCCTACTACACACCTGCTCTGTGCTGTCCCACCTGGGGTTTTCCTCCTGGCCGCTCTGCTGAGGCTTCCCTTGTGAGGCTGCTGCTGGCCTCTGAGTTGTCCTGAGGGTGGTGATCTGAAGCCTGCTCTCTCCTGACCAGGAAGCAAGTCTAAGCGCTGATGGCTCCTGGCTCCTTGAGATGCTTCTTGGGCTTGGTCATGGCTGCCCTGTGTCTTGGTCACTTTCCTTGTCACAGGACAGCCTAAAGGAGAGAGGGGTGTTTGGTTCATGTTTTAGAAGTCTCAGTCCTTGCGTGGTCAGCTGCAGTGGCAGAGGGCCTGGCAGAGGACCACGGCTCACCTCATGGTGGACAGGAAGCAGAGAGAGAAGCAGGGGTTGGGAAAGGAGATGACCCTTCTAGGCCACGCCCCAGAGACCCTCCTCTCCCGACCAGGTCCCACGATCGATCCAATCGCCTTCCACAAGCCCCGCCTGTGAGCACATGAGGCTCTTGAGTGACACCCAAATACAAACCCTTGCACCCTGCACTCCTGCCCTGCGCTTGCGGATGGGGGCTTGCTCACCTTCCTCTCTCCATCTCTCTCTCCCTCCTGGCCTCTCCTCTTCCCTTTCTCTCTCTCCTCTTTCCTTACCCTCTCACCAGGAACCTCATCCAATTTTAAAACTTTAAACATCACCACTCTGCGGTATCCACTATCTCCTGCCTCGGTTCTCCGGAATTCCTATACCCTTCACCCCAGGCCCATCACCGGGACACCGAGATGTCCTCCTGTGCTTGAAGGTCGGGCCACCTCCCTCCATCTCTGCTGTCACCACTAAATCCAAGCAGCCCCATCTTGTCTGCACACATGGCCTGCATATGCACACACTTACCCAGCATCAGCAGATAGGCAGCATCAGTACTTTCTGCCTGGAAGCCCCCACCCGGCACGTCTGAGCATGCGATGGAGCCCTGAGTTCTGTCCCCACCTGGCGCTCAGCATGGACCTCTTGGCACTTCTCCTGCCAGCTGCTCCTGCTAGGACCTCACTGCACCTCCCTGGTGTTGTTGCCATGGGTTATGATCTTCCCTTCACGAGACAGATCTCAGCTTCCACAGGCATTCCTCAGAGGAATCTTCCAGTACCCCTGTGCTAAGGTGGCCCTTCCTGGCCCACATTATTCCCTCTGCGTGTGCTGTCTAATACATTCTGCCCCTCATTTTTCCCTCCCTGCTTCCAGCCTGCCTTCTCTCTCTCTCCTCCCTTCAGTTCCCCACTTACACTGCCACATGGGGGCTGCTTCCGTCCTCTGGTCTAGGACAGCACTCTCTCAGTTGAATGGAGAACTGATAAAGTAGAGATCAGATCACTGTTGGCTGTGACGCACATTTTTGGAGACCGTGGGCATCAGACACGGCACTGGGAGGTGGTGTCAGGAAGGACCAGAGAGCCGTGTGCGGAGCAGGGAGCGCCAGGGACCCACTGCCTGCTCTGGGCCTGCTGGCCCCACCTTCCCACAGGCCCAGAGCCATTATCTCTAAGCAGAGCCAGATCTCACTGCTCTCGCTGGACGCAGAACCTGGCGCCTTGGTGACAGCGCCAGGACGGCAGGGCTTCAGCTAGCATCACTTGGTGATGCACAGAGATGTGACCGAGGTCCCAGGAGGAAGGCAGTGACGTGAGCCGGGTGGGGGAGAGCGGCATCTGTGGCAGCTGTGACCCCACTGGCATGGCCAGGTCACTAGGGGAGGCAGTCTCCCTGAATCTGATGAACCCGGCTCCGGCCAGCATGACTGTTGCAGGCTTGGTGTCCTGTTCGCAGATGGGGCTCCTTCAGCGTCGCCTCCCTTCTGTTCTCGTTGTTCTTCCAGCTGTGATTTATCCTCTGTGTCTTGCCAGGAAGCCTAGGGCTGTGGGGAGCAGGGCCTTCTCATCAGAGCTGCATGGGGACCAGAAACCCAGCCCCAGGAGCCCGGCCTGGTTGCCATGGAAACCCCCTGGCACCTAGCGTACCACTCGAGCCTAAATTCTCAGACCCAGGAGACGAGATGACTCCTGGAAGGAGAGAGAAGTCAGGCGGTTTACCTGGGAGTCGCCTGCCCCCCCACCCCGCAGCAGGGCCACATTCGTGTGTCTGTGCGATCTCTCGTGGGTCCCCCGAGAGGACGGGCTTCCTGCCGCGCCGGGCTTGGCTGCCACCACAGGTGGTCTAAACAGGTCCCTGCCGGTAACGCACGCATGCTTGCCACTGCCTAGGCAGAGGGCTTCCCTTTGATCTCCCCTTTGATCTCCCCTTTGATCTTCTCGGGGTGCGCGATGTCTTTCACACTGGGTGTGTGGGTATGACCGAAAGGGGACACTTCATGTCGAGAGAAAACATACACTTTCTGTTTCCTAATGCAACCGGGCCTCTAACGTCTTCCGTGAACAAAAGGCTGAGGGAGGTGCTTTCAAATTGTTGCTCATCCTCTTATGTGGTCACAGGTCAGAATCCTGGCATCCTTCTGGCAGTCATGGCAGGTCATTACAGCCATGGTACAGTCTAGCTTGTATCTGGAAAACGGTGTTGTCAGTACCCTGAGGTGGCTTCTGGGGCCAGGGCTCTTGACAGGCAGGGGCCACAGTTCCCTGTGATGGTGGCCTCGGAGCCTCCACTGCTGAGAGGAGGGAGAACAGACCTGCACACAAAGTTCTGTATTTTGCAGTGCATTTCTCCTCCAAGCAGTCGCTCTTAAGGAACGCCGTGAAACGGGTTTGGGGAATCTGGGTGGTGCTGCTGCAGGGGGAGAAGACTCCCGCCAGCGGCTCCAGGAGGCTGGGGGCACTCCCTCCCATGGGCATCCACGAGATTATTTGCAGCTTTGCGACCCCAAAGCTGGAAGCTGGATTGGAGCCTCACCGAGTCTTAGACCTCTCCAGGAAGGAGAAACACCAGGGAAACTCCTTTTTTCCACAAGATGTGGGTGGTTAAACGCTAGGTACTGAAATATTTCAGGAGTGATGGTGCAAGAAAAAGAAAGCCGAGCGCCCCGGCACTGCGCTGTGCCAAGGACGGCCCTGGAACCGAGCAGACCACCCGCCCCGAGGCGAGCACCCCGGCTCAGACCCACTTCCCTCAAATCACCGGGCATGCATGGACACCCAGACCTGAGACGGAGCCTTCCACTGTCATGATGAATTCACTGGGAAGATGGCTGAGCTCCTAATCAGGGTCTGCACCCATCTGAGCAATGTGGCCCCATGAAAGTCTAAACAGATTGGGGATTTCTTTATGCTCGAAACTTGGTCCCATTATTGCAGATAGGTGAGTTAATTAGATATCTTGTAGGCTGTTAGACAGGGCCAGCCCACAAGGAGCCAACATGGAGGACAATGAAGACACATTCACTGAAGGCCAGCATTGTAAAAGGAGAGAAAGTACCACCCATGTAGGATGAACAGCAGTGACTGATATTCTAAACTGGTATCAATCACCTGGGTGGGGGGCCAATGTCTTAACCCAGCCTTTCCCAGAAATATCCCTGTCTCACCTTTACTGAAAATCCCTGTACACTTGCTACAGGACTTGCTCCCCCATTTGACCCCCATTTAATCAATATTACCTGGGTGACTGTACTTGTAATCTTATTGGTTGGTCATGGTTTTGTCCCACCTCATGCCCACCCTGTAATTTTCCACTGGGTCTTATAGTTTTGTCCCACTTTGCACCCGCCTCAGCACATGGCTTTGCTGTATAAAACATCTTTGAAAAACAGGGTGGGCAGGCAACCCACTTTCCAGTCTCTCTTCTGTCTCTTTTAGACAGAACCTTTCTTTCTCTCAATAAACTTTTCCTATTCTTAACCTCTGTTGTTCCTAGAATTCAGTCTTGATTTTAGAGAACACGAACTCGAGTTTCAGATACCTAGCAGGTGCAGGAGTTACATCTCTTCCCTCTATATCACCATCATTAACTGTGCTTGCCTCTGACTCCTAACTCAGGAGTCAAAGAGCTTTAATTTTGCGAGTTATGGGCATGTGGAAAGGCCCCTAAGGTAGCATGTCCCGAGCACACCCAGCGTGAGTGTGCAGCTTGGGCGTTAAACGGCTGAGCTTCCCCCGAAGAGGGGAGGCCAGGGGCTTTGGGGCACAGGGTATAAGGAGCCGGGGAGTCTTCAGCTCGCCTCCACCCCAGGGCAACACACCTTTCCACCAAGCCTCGGGCCCTGCAGGCCCACAGACTGCAAGGTGGCGTCCCTTCCCTAAGTGGCACCCCTGCAGCCTGATTCCTGGGCCTGGGCCTCAGAGATGGACTGTCCTTAAGTGACCGTGAGTGGCCCCTTTTCCAGCTGTGACTCTGAACTAGATGGCACCAGCATAGGGCTGGTGTGACATCACCATCACTGTCCTTTCCGCGCTGCCGGGCCACCTTCTGTGTCCTTTCCACAAAGAGCAGCAGGCTTTCTGCTGGCGAGAAGATGCCCCGGAGCTACTGGCTTTGTAGTGTATTTAGTCGTTTGTACAGTCGCCTTTCTGCAAGTGACGACAGTGACGAAACAACACCCAGCAGCTTTAGACGTAAGTTATTAAATTAACTGTCGAGTCTGCCTTTTATAAAGAAGAGCATTATGTTTACCGCAGAAATAGGAACAACCCCCCCCCCCCCAGTCAGGAAGGGTATCCTTGAATAAAGGAAATGTGGGTGGGCTGCGGCCACTGGGTAGTAATACAGGGGTGACAGAAAGATCTCATGAACGTTTGAATTTTAAAAAAATTATTATTGTAATAGACACACTGCCAAGAACCATTGGGTAAGTGTGTTTGAAGGGGGGCATTTTGAGTATTTTGAAGGGGACTTACCGTAATGTGTCTTTTACAGTAATACATTTTTAAATTTAAACATTCACAGTATTTTATGATCACCCCTCACTGATCAGCCATTTATAGCATTTTCTGTAAAAACACGATGCTCTTTCCTCATTCACCATATTCATGGGGTCTGGCACCATGCAACTTCTGGCTCCTCCCCAAACTGAAAATGACCACGAAAGGGAAACATTTTGAATCCTTTCAAGACACTGAGGCAGCCAGAACCGAGCAACTAAAGACCTCAGGAAAGAGGACTCCAGAAAGAGCTGCCGTAGGAAGTGGCAAGAACACTGGGATGAGTGTGTTCAAAGCCAGGGGGAGGATTCTGAAGGGGATTTGTGGCAATGTGTCTTTTATGACAATATATTTTTTAAAACTTAAACATCCACTGTACTTTTGATCATGACTGTGTATTTCCTCACTACCTAGTATCAGCTTCTGTACCACCCTTGAAAAGAGCTAAAATCATGAGCAGAGCTCAGGAAACTTAGCTTGCACCGAAATGAAGACCCATGGTCTCCCCAGACAGACACCGGCCAGCTCAAACCCCAGAGCCAGGTGCTGGTAGGAGCAGGAGCCCACAGCCAGTGTGACGGGCGTGGCTGGCTCTGGTCCCTCTCCCAGCCACTCTGGCTCCCAAGTCCCTGGGGAGCTGCTGATGCCCAGCCTGCTCTCTCCTGTGGAGAGCAGAAATCCACCACGAAGGCCACAGAGAGGGAAGAGGGCTGCACTGTTTGGGGTCTCCATGCCTGAGGCGCAGAGGGTCACCCTGCCAAGCAAGCCACGTGGGCCCTGAGGGGCCTGACGTCCTGAGCTCGGGATGCGGCTTGGGGCTCAGAGGTGTCCCAGCCAGATGCAGTGATGCTCTGGACCTCTGGTCTCCCAACCTCAGTTACGTTCCCGTCCCCCCGCCCCGTTGGGTAGGCCTAGTCACGACAGCCACACTGGTAGGACGCAGGGACCATTCCTGCCTGAGAAATCTGCACTGTCACCCAGAGCTCCGATGCTGGCCACCCCAGGCACCGCCCCACTGAGCAGCAGCTTTGGGGGCACAGCCATCAGCGGCCCAGAGAACTATGCTGTCAGGCTGGGGGAGGCCTGCAAACTTTTTCTGATAGCTTTCAAGGACACTTTACGATAAGTCTGTGAAAAGAGCTACTTACCAGCCAGGGATTTATGGAATTTGCCAGTTATTTGTGTCTCTCCTTTTGTCAACAGTGTTAAGATTTGCTGTTTGTGTGGAATTATCTGTTGACCTAAATCCCAGGAGCTATGTCAATCTGCTTCTCAGATAAAGTCGGGCTGCCGGGGCGTGTGAAGCATTTATCAGCTCCAGGCACGTGGCCTCTCCACCTAAGTGGCTTTGTGTCTCTTAGGAGAGGACATGCAAATGATTCACAGCCCACTCCATCTAGTTTTAAACAACCACTAAGTGCTCACTGCTTTAAAAAGTATGTAACAGAACCCTCCCTGCCTCCTGGTGCCCAACAAAGTCTCTGAGCATAAGGACAGGAATTTGTTTACCTAATGCACTGCCAGGAGAATTAATGACAGGGCCACATGATGTATTGTTCTCACATTATGCAAAACACTAGGGCAGCTCAGGCCTCATTATGGAAAATCAAAACCACTGCCACTGGAGTGAACAGTCTGCTGTAGCAGGGACAGGTGCCCTTGTGACCGGCCGAAGGTGTGTTGGTCTCCCACCCTGGGAGACTTCAAAGCAAGAAGATGACTCATGTACAGAGTCTCCCAGGAAGAGATGCTAATTAGGTATGAAGGCCCAGGGACACCAAAACCAGCAGATTGCACCGGCCCCAGGGTGCTCAGTCCTAAAAAGGTGGACTTGGAGGTCTTAAGACAGGGGAAAGAGGGAGAAGGGGGGGCGTTGTGAGGGTTTTAGAAACACGCCTGGCTGTTTTCCTTCATTTTGCTTCATTTTTCTGGCCAGCAGGATTTGCTCTTATATGGCCATGTCTCTTTAGAAGGAGAGATTTAGTCTCCTCCACCACAAAATCTAAATTCAGAGAACAGTGTGTGTGTGTGCATGTCAAAACCGGCCTGCGGCGTTATTTTGAAATGTTTGATACAGAGAAGTTGTATTTGATTAGAGATCTGCCATTATCACAAGAAATTTCAATATTAAATTTATCAACGAATGAAAAGGCTACAGTTTTCAGTTGTACACTTTTGAATGCTAGTAAAAATGACTAAAACATCTCTCACCACCTGTTCATCAATGCTCTCAAGAATTTGTAAGGGATCAATCTAAAAAGATTTGATGTCACCATTTCCAGAATAACACTTGATATTTAAGTCACGCTCAGGCACACAAGCGGAAGTTTCCCATTAAAAACTTTACAAAAGATTGTAGCTGGGAGTCATGGGTTGGCACTAACATTGTTCTTCATGGCTGGTGTGCTTTTCTTTGTCAGAACCCGCAGCATTAAGCAGCAGCTTTTTCAGGAAGCTTTTTCCTGGCAGCCCCTCCTGCTCCCTTGGCCGAACTCCTGTTTTCAGGGGGGTAAAGTCCGGAGGTTCTGATCCAGAGGGTGCAAACCACAGGAGTGTGTGCCTGTGGGCTCCTAGCCACGTGGAAGCAAATTCATCTCCGGGTGACAGCTCCCTGAGGAGGACTGGTCAGGTCCAGGGTGGGAGGCAGGGACGGTCATTTCCTGGCCAGAAAGGGAGCCGGGGCAGCGGTGAGCAGGGTGGCCCGAGCACCCCCAGGTCAAGCTGCTCGGTGAGGCAGGGAGCGTCTGGGCCAAGGGGATCCGGAGGGGGCTCCACAGCGAGGGCGGGCTGGGTCAGAGGGGCCAAGGGCCGGCCACGCGCCAGGCTCATCCGGGTCCGGGCGGTGGCGGCTTCGAGAGGCAGCAGCCACTGCCCCGCACCCGAGTCCCCTTGGCCATTGAGAAACACCGGGCCCTCCATGGGGTCTTTGGGCTCTGCCTCTGGGAGGAACAGGGAGAATTTTGCTTTAGCCCAAAAAAGGCATATTTTAGGATGTAACTAAACTGTGTCGTGAAACACTGAACTTATAAGTGGCCCTTAGCCTTTTATGCCGTGAACTAGCTGTGACGATTAATGTGTATCGTATTAACGAAAAATGTTTTTAACATATTCTTTTCTATGCTCACCCTTACAACATTTCACAAAGAATTTTTTAAAAATTTGTTTTCTGGGAAATTAAAACAAATTGTGTTTTTCTTTAAAGCAATCCAGTAAGAATCCAGCAAGGGCTCTAAACTGCTCAGAACCGAGGTAAAAGAGATGCAGAGAAATCAGCAGAAGACGGGACCCAGTCCTGGCACTCACTAGTGCCTCCACGCTATCTCCTTGGCATGAGATCGGAGGCCCCAGGCAGAGCCCGCTGACAGCTGCCAGTCCAGGGACGTCCTTAGGAACTGCGGCTGTTTGTTACCATGCAGCATTCTAACCTGTGCGCACAAGTTTCTAGTCTGACAGTGCACCCTGCGCAAATGCAGAACCTTATGGAAAATTTCCGGCTGTTAAACTTAGCAAGGAAATTCTACCCCAAACCAAATGACAGCCACAGCATGACCCTGTGCAGCCCAGGTACATTTCTGACTCCAGGGACTCAGGCTGCAGTCTGCCTAAGGCAGGGACAGGACTCAGGATGACCCAGTCCCCGCACCCCCTGGCGTCCTAACCCTGCCGTAACTGCCTGTCCGATGGGGTCTCGGCGAAGGCATCAGCGTGGTGACCGAGGATAGCTGGTACCTCTGCATCCGAGGGAGCACTCCAGGCGCCAGGTCTGCGTATTCCTTTAGAACTGAAACTGCCTAGGGTCACTGTCACTTTGAGCCACACTCCATGCTGTGCGGGCGCCCTCATGACCCATTAGTATTTCATTTCCTTAACTTGACTCTTCTTGGAATATCCCAAGCCTAGGAAACCTGTTAGGGAGACACCTGTGATGAAGGAGTGGACACTTCAGGGCACTCACTGCCTGCGCGTCCACCCTCCTGAATCGCGCTCTTGGTGCAGGTGAAAAGCAGGAAATGCTGAGCCCAGCCCCTCCCCCCCCCGCCCCCCTGACCTGCTGCACCACTTAGGGGATCCGTGACTGCACGAGCAGCGAGCGACCATCTCACTTTTTACACGGCCCTGTGCAACTCACTCCTGGATGCCCCTGACTGTGTAACGGGCGGAGCCAGCCAAGTCATCGGGCCACGGCGTAAGGAGTTTTCCTGGTGATAAAGAGCAGACTCACTTTTCCTGAGACGAAGTCTGATGTCCGATGTCCGATGTCCACCTGATGAGGAACGGGTGGAGGTGGGAAAGAGCCGCCTCCAGACAACAGTAACCGCACTTTCTCCACTAGCGGGAGGGTAACAGCCCCGCCAGCTGCACAAAGGGAAAGGCTAGTGTTTCATGTTCCCATCAAGGCCTAACCGTGCACTGAACTGGGAAGAGAGAGGAACCGGAGTAGAGACTCCGGCTGTGCTGTGTCCTGTCACCTCCCCACCTCCTCGTCCCTCTCATTGATATGGTACATTTCATGGGCACTCAGCTCCGGACGGTAGGAATCTCAAGACTCTGGTCTATCAAACAAGTGTTACACCATCGCACATACATTTACCCCAGGGGCCCACAGAGCTGGCTTCTTATCGCAGATACAATTTATTTTCTTGTTTGGTCTTTTGAGACAGGGTCCCTTGCTCCTGTGCATCCAGGCCCCGTCCTACTATGCAGCAGCAACACTGCCGGTGTGTGCTTCGCCTGGCTGTTGCTCTCACCTCCGATATGGGTTCGCATGCTTCTGCAAGTACACTAAACTATCTTTGACTAGAAAAATCTCCCCCAAGCTACTGAATGATCTTTAAAGTATCTCTTTGCCAGTGATCACAGAGGACGAGCCGGCGGGGGTCTTTGCTCCAAAACTCAGCCCAGGACACAAGGTGACAATGTATGCCCGTCTCAGACGGAGACGACTGTCCCAGCCGTTTCTGTGCACTCACTCATCCACACTGTGCGTCTCCAAAGCTGACCTCAGTGATCCCTTCTCCTGGTGCCCAGGCCTGTGTCGGGGAGACCCCATCAATAAGAACCTTCGAGGCGGCAGTCTGACCAGTGGGGATGCTGGGAGCGGCACTCGAGGCCTTCAGCAGACTGAAGTTCCTCCCTCTCCCTTGTCATTCTTAGGGCGCCACCTGAGGGCCTGGCCACCATGCTGTGACAAGCCCTGCTCTGTGAGGTCTTCTGCAGCCGTGACTCAGCCAACAGTGGACGGCCAGCACCTGCCCCTGAGGCCACCCCGGACAGCCCAGGCAAGGCCAGTCCCCAGGGCCGGAGTCCCGCCTTCTCTGTCACTGTCCCGCCACAGACTCGTGTTAGGTAACACAGGCTATGAGAGGAACTGAGCAGAGGCTCCAAGGCACCCCCAGTTCAAACCATTCTCTGCACGCCCGGGGCTGAGGGTTCTCTGACTCGAAGACCATGCCTTTCTCTCCTGTAGCCTTCAGCTGGAGAGGAACACAGGATTATCTTTGTCTTTTCCTGTGCTGGGGATTGAACTCTGGGCCTTTGCACTGAGGTACACTCCAGTCCTTTTTATTCTGAGACAGAGTCTCACTAAGTCCTGCACAGTGGCCTTGAATTTGCAATCTTCTTGCCTCAGTCTCCCAAGTAGCTGCAATTACAGGCAGATGCCGGAATTATCCCGCCAGAATTACCACGGACCCCGCAAGTCCACTCTTAAGTGTAACTGCAAACAGGTCTTTGAACAAATATATGTGTATACAACATTCATGGCAGCACTGGTTACAAAAGCCCAGAGGTGAACGGTGAACACAAGCCAAGTGCCCGCCAGTGGGAAAATAGATTAATAAAATAGCATATTTGTAATGGAATATTATTCAGCCATAAAGATAAAATTAAGTACTAATATGTGCAATACCATGGTTGATTCTCAAAGACAGGATGTTAAGAAGCCAGACATAGAAAAGCCACATATTGGGTGATTCCATTTAGACTAAATGTCTAGAATAGAGAAATCCAGAGAGGCAGAATGCAGCCTGGTGGTTACCAGGGCTGGGGAGGAAGTTGGGGAGAGACTGCGTATAATGGAATGCTCTAGAACAAGATGGGCCCCTTCCATGGTTGACTTCATGTTGTCTTTAGTTTTATTTCACCTCAGAAGTTATTTTTTAAAGCAGTGGAGGCCCCTCTGTGGTGTGGTGCTCGAGCCAAGACTTGGTCTTGCAATCCAAGACGGCGCCCTGCCTAAGGGGATGACCGCAGGAGGAGGCGGTGCCGCCCCTTCTGACTGCAGAAGTGGGAAAGCCACTCCCAGCCCCTGCCACTGCTACATCATGCAACTGGAGAAAAAGATTCTGTGATGAAAGTGGAATGCCTGCAATTTTCTTTTATAATTATCTTCTCAAATACCATAAGTTTCTATTTTGATATGTCACATTTACATTTAAATCAAGCTGTCTAAGATAGGTATGAAAGGGATATTTTTCTCCCTCCACCTCTGTAAAAACAGGTTGCTTCCGTCCACATCACTCCCCTCTTCCTGCCTGGGGCTTCCTCCCCCTTCTCCCCTGCTCCATCTACTGCTCGGGATGCGATGAGCCTCCAATCTAGGGTTCCTTTTGCCAAAGCCTGTAGACATGACATCGCTTTATTAACTACTGCTCACAGCCTCATATTTCTATTGATTCAGATAAGATGCCTTAAAAAATGTGCTACATCAGACTATGCTATTCATCTTGCTAACAAGGAAGATTTATTTTAAATGGACAGTTTACAGAAGGCTGTGGAAACCAGCCTCCTCAAAGTCCAATTCTGGAGAGAAAGTTTCTCTGGTTTGAGGCTCATTAGGAAGGAAGTTGAACTAAAAATAAGACAGTTAGAATCTGAGTCCCAGACATGCTAGCCTGTCACAATCAGCTTTAGATCAGCATACAGGAAAAAGAGCTGCCGGCAAACGCAGAAGGAGCGCCGAACCCGAAATGTATGTGGGCACTGGTGCTAATAACATGCAAAAGACATGGAGCCACTGCTCCGTCAGGAGCCACCCCAGCCCGCTCAGGGTCTGGCCGAGATATTCTGCAGGCCAATGGGCTCGAGTGGCCGTGCGGCTGTGACAGACAGCTGAGTCACAGGAAATGAGTCGCTGAATCACAGGAAATGAGAAGCACAGCCCATGACCATGGACGGAGGACAACTGCACCGTAGAATTGGGAGAGATGCATGTCCACCACACAGTCCACCTCGGCCAGGGCCCCCAGGAGGTGGCGCTTCTCCTCCTCCCCTGCCCTCAGGTTGGGAGTCTGTGCTGGACAGGTGGAAACCAGGCCTGTGAGCAGGCCTGGATGCAGCGTTTCTGTTCAAAAGCAGCTAAGAGCAAGCATGAGCCCTTCATATGTAGAAATTGGAATCTAAAGGACACTCTGCAGTAAAAGGAGACACAGAGCCCCGAAGGAATGGCTGACTGAAGAGGAGACACAGCGCACGTGGTCTGAGGTCTCACAGGCAGGAGGCAAGATGGTGGTCAGAGAGGACGTGGAGCGCGTCACAGGGGCGCACTGGCCACCCAAGGGTCGGCAACAGATGAGCCCGGAACACTCCGAGCAAGAAAGTAAATAATGAGAGTGATGGATTGCAAGCCCTAGAACACAGCAACCACGAATTCACGGCTGATACAAACACACAACTGAACGCACATTTAATTCCAATTAATAAGCATGGAAGATTGATGGGAACGAAATCACCATTTGGCAAACCTCACAGTGGTAACTATTTCAGAAAAAATTCATCAATAGATGCCAAAATGTGTAGGCAAAGTAAGACCAGTAAGAGGTACTGAAATAGTCTCCGAGGATCTCTACCTCTATGCAAGACTCAGGGAATACAGAAACCTGAGCATGGAGGGAGCCCGCAGACATCAAGCCAAATGCTGAAACCGAAGCACACCTGTAGCAGGACACTGGGTACCTTCTGATAGCAGGCGGTGAGATGTGCCCAGGGCAATTTTGATGGGATTCATGCCACAAAGCACAAACCTCTGGGTGTGGATACCAGCATTCCCAGCACCATTTGTTGAAAAGGCCACTCTTTCCCCACCTTGGATTTTGGGGACCCTCGTCAAAGATCAGTTGATTGCACATATATGGATTTCTTTCTGAGTGCTTTCCTATGTCCCACTGGTTTCTGTGTCTGGATTTATGCCTGGAACACACTGTTTTAAGCATGCTGGCTCTGGAACATGCTATGAAATCGGGAACTGTGCTGCTTTCAGTTTTGTCCCATCTCAAGATTGCTCTGACTCTTCAGAGTCCTTTGTGGATCCATCTGAATTTTAAAAAAATCAACATACACATGCAAAAGAATGAAACTGTGCTCTTACACCACACATAAAAATAAACTCAAATGGATTAAAGACTGAATGCAACACTGGAAACTGTCATACTCTTAGAAGAAAACAAGGGGAGAAGGTGCATGACATTGGTCTGGACAATGATCTCATGGTTATGACCCGGAACTGCAAGCAACAAAAGCGAAACTAGACTCAGGGATGACAGCAAGCTATAAGCTCCTGCACAGCAACAGAAAAAGGACAGCACATAAGGGCAGCCTGTAGAATGGGGGAGAGTGCCTGCAAACCATCGACCTGCTAAGGGGCTCGTTAATAAGTATATGAGGAAGTTCTGAAGTTCAACAGCAAAAACTACTACGTACAAATAGTTCCTTAGTAATAATCCAATTACAAACGGGCTCAAGACTTGAACAGACATTTCTACAGGGAGACACACAAATGGTCACAGGTACAGGAAAAGGTGGCTGTTGCTAAACTTCAGGGAAATGTAAATGAAAATCACACTGAGCTGTCGCCTCACCTGTTAGGATGGCCACATTTTCAAAAAACAAACAAAAATACCCCCACAAGAGATAGTAAGTGTTGGCCAGGTTGTAGAGAAACTGAAACCTTAAACAATCTTGATAGGAAAGGAAAAACTGTGTAGTCACGGAATGATGATTCTTCAAAAAATCAAAGGTAGAATTAGTGGGTGTTTATCCAAAATACGTAGAACCGCATCTGGGAGAGATGTGAGCATTCTCACCTCTGACGAAGAATGTTCTAATAGCCAGGGTGTGGGCAGCCGGATGCCCACTGATGGATCAGAAAAGAGGGTGTGAAAATTCACGGAATCCACTCAGCCTCCACGGAGAAGGAAATCTGGCCATGTGCGAGACACGGATGAACCTTATGAACATGCCCTCAGGGAAGAGGGCCAGGCACAGAGGACGCCACCATGCGACCCCTCAAATCAGGTCTCCAGGACAGAGAGGAAGCAGAGAGCAGAGCGGTGTGCATCGGGCCTGGGCCTGGACAGGAGGCAGGGACCGAGTTCAGGTACGTAGGGTGAATGTGGCCCAGCACTCTGCTGGACAGCGTAGCGCCTGTGTGTTGTGCACTTGAAATTTTAAGAGAGTAGGTAGAGCAGTTAGTGGTAACCGTTCTTGTCCTGATTCAAACAACAGCAGCAGAAAGTGCAGCTTGGCTTTAAGCACACGAGAACATTTGCCAAACCCCCAAACTGAGAAGCAATCTACAAAGAATAAATAAGACCAGGCCAGGAAGCACCAAGCCTGTAAGGAGCTGAAGGGCTGTGGCCACCGTGCATGCTGTGTAACCCCAGCCTGCGTCCCTCGGCCGGGAGAGGACAACACCAGGCCCAGTGGCAGGGCCAGGACAGGCGTGTGTCTGGTGAGGCTGTATCAGTGCGTGTGTCCTGGTGTTGATCACTGCACTGTGGTTGTGTAACGGTAACGTTTAGTGAAGTTTGGGAGAGGGACCATGGGAATTTTCACTCTGGTTTTGTGGCAGATATTTAAGCCTCAACTTACCTCAAAGTGAGTCGGGCGTTTCCTCACTCACTGCTCTCTGCCTAAGTCACCCACCGAGGTGGGAGCGCCGAGGACTGGGAGTCTGATCCCTGTGTCCCTGCCAGGCTGTGGGGAGCTGATGTGCAGGGAAAGGCAGCTCAGGAATTCCTGCTGGTCAACGCAAACATCACTTATAAAACAAAGCCCCAACAGAAAACAATTTAAGTTGAAATAAAATTATAAAAATTCATATAGGTTTTATGTGTCCATAGATATGCATATAAAAGTACAGAGAACTAGGCACGTTGTCTCATGCCTGCAATCCCAGCACTCTGGGAGGCTGAGGCAGGAGGATTCCAGCCTGGTTAACCGAGCGAAGTAGCGAGACCCTGACTCAAAATAAAAAAAATTAAAAAGAGACAGGGGATGTAGCTCAGCGCAAAAGCCCTGCGTTCAATCACCAGTACTGAAAAATAGAAAGAAAGAAAAGGAGAAGAAAAATCAGGGTTAGGTTTAGGGAGTGTCCAACTTGAAATAATCATTTCCGACGAGGGTAGAATCCATGTGGACACAGGAGAAAATCTCATCTTCAATATTTTAAGCATGATAACATATTCAGGAGTGCTTTGTATAACTAAAATTCGCAGTAAAAGCAGCCAGTTTGTTAAATTGCTGACCTCAACCGAATGCTTTGTAACCCCAGAGCAAGGGTACATTTTGCTGCTAGACCCCATTAACTCGGGAGGGCCTGACTCTATTGGATAATGAAGCTGTAATTCCCCGAAGATGTTCAGTCCCAGAGTCAGAGCTAAAGTTGGAAACCGCATAAAGTTCATCACTCTTAAAAATTTCCTTTATGGAAGAGTAGTGCTCCATGGTGTGTAAATGCCACATTTTCCTTATCCATTCATCTGTTGATGGACACATAGGCTGCTTCTAAGATGTAGCTATTACGAGTGGTGCCGCTATAAATGTGGTTGTGCATGGATCACCATAACAGGACGACTTTAACTCTTTCAGGAAGACACCTAGTAGGGGAATGGCTGGGTCACATGGAATTTCTAGTTTTAGGTTTTTGAGCAACCTCAATCCTGACTTCCACAGCGGCTGTACTAGTTTACATTCCCACCAGCATCGCAGAGGGTTCCTTTCTCCCCACAGCCTTGCCAACACATGTTTTGGTTAGATTTTTTTTTTTGATGACAGCCATTCTTTTCAGGGGTAAGAGGAATCTCAATGTAGTTTTAATTTGCATTTCTCTAATGGCCAGCAGTGTTGAACATTTTTTCATGTATTTATTGGCCATTTCTACTGCATCTTGAGACTATAATGTTAAGTGAAGTAAGTCAGCACATAAGCTTTAATAGCGCATGATTTTTCTTATATGAGAAGGCCGGATAGACACAGTGGTACCTCCATTCATGAACTCAATTCTCTCCACAATTCTGGTCACAAACCAAACTGGATGAGAACCAAATCAAATTTCCCCCTTCAGGCTGGGGATTTAGCTCAGTGGCACCGTGCCTGCCTCAAAAGTGCAAGGTCCTGAGTTTGAACTCTGGTACCAGGAAAAAAAAATTTTCCCATAAGGTCAGCATTGAACGTAACTATTGAATCTGATTTGGTTCTTGTCCAACTCAGTTTGCTACCAGAAATGTGAAAAGAATTGAGGTCGTGATCCGAGGAATCACTGTATACATGAATGTGGAGCAAAACAAAAGACAGGCAAATAGGAACTAGGGAGAAGTTCAAATAATTCCCCAAATTCCCTATTCTGTTGTTTCAAAAATATTTAATATATATTCTAATTTGTTTCATTTATACTGCTTGTGTCTCTTAGTTCACTGAAAAGAAAGTTTGTGCTATTATCTGTTTGTTCTTTGTAAGAGTCCTTTTGTCTCTGTATTGTACTCTGAGTAACTACTTGGAAGGTTATGATGCACAGTGTACTATTATATTCTTATTACTTTGATATGAAATTGTTTTATTTTTTCATAAAAAGTTTTCCTTTAATTGCCCCTGGAGCGTCATGTGAACATTTTGATAAGATCAGTGTAGACTGGGCTACTGAAGAACCGCAGAGGGACACTGGACAGAAAGTTGAGTGGCCAGTAGCTGGCCAGTTCTTCCCATTCTCAGTCCACTGTAAAATCCCCATCTGTCAAGAGGCTCGGTTGGAGAAACTTGTCTGCAGAATTGGTTGTTTTGCTTTCATGTCGTGCACCTCTCACTTTAATGCATGCTAATCAATGTGTTTGTTGTTGGAGGATTAAATAAAATAATGAAGCTTCACCTGCCTGAGGGTTGGTGTCTACGGGCAGCTCGTGGGTTTAGAGGAATTATGTGCAGCTCACTTTGCAAGGCTTCCTTAAAGAGAGGTCTATCCTGCGATAATCTTTCCAGTTGGCTCTTCCCACAAGATCTCAAATAATTAGAATTCCCTGGTGCTCTCTTATCTCTGGTGCTTTTTAAAGAATGTATTTGCATTGACTCATGTTTGCAGGACGTGATGACACATTCCTCATGGGGAGCTGGTGCACAGACAGAACACTTTCCAGGTCTGAGCCCCAACTCATCTCTCCGCCTCCCACCTTTCAGGGGCTCTTCACAACCTGCTAACAGCATGCGGGCTGTGAGGAAGACGCAGGTCAAGCTCAGGCATGGGCATCAGAGTCCTGCTCTCACTGCCTCGGTCTCGGCTCCCTTGGGGTTGGGTGTCAGAGGCGACCGGGTCAGGGAAAGGAGAAGCCCTTTGGACGTAGGCTGCAGAATGGTCCTGGGCCACAGTGGGTCAGGGAAATACAGCCCAATTCCTGCTCTAAGCCGAGGCTGGGAGACCAGGGAAGGTCACGGCAAATGCTACTTTTATGGGAAGGAAAAGAGTTTGTCAAAAGGAAGCAAAAGGCAGAGCAAATGGGTTTGAAGAGAGGCCCAGAAGCCAGAAGCCCTGGGACAAGGGAGGGAGCTTCCAATGTGCGGCTGAGCACAGCCCAGGGCAATGAGGATGTGTTTCAGGCTGATGGGCCTGGGCGTGCCTGTCCACTGCAAGCATGAGTTGTACAAATACAGATCAGTACAGCAATCTTATTACTGACCCCCTTCACCTTCTTCCTGTGATTTAGCAAAACAAATCCATTTGCATCAATAAGAAGATGCCTAAGTCTTCCTTTCTGGTGTGTTGATGGACAGCAAACTTGGGCTTCGTGGTGATGCTTCCTCTTCAGTTTCCAAAATACAGCATAAGAAGACACTCACTTCACTCCCCATCAGCCTGGACCCTGAGTCCAGCCAGAGCTGACCCCAGGGGATAAAGACCCTACAAGGAGAAGGAGCCATGTACAGTAGTCCCTTCTGGTCCAGCCACTCTCATGAGGTGGACAGGGTGGTCTGTCCTTTATGGAGAGATCTTTAGCTGAAGAAGGGCTAAGGTCAGTTATGACAGCAAAACAGCCTAGCATCCCGCAGCCCCACTCTGTGCTTCTCACTCTAGCTGCAGAGTCCAAAGTCCAGCTCAAGGTCCTCATAGCCACCGGCAATTACTGCTATGATAGGTGTGTAGGGAATAGTGTGACTAGAGTCCCCAGGAAGTCCAGCTGTTGCTACTGATGATAAAGAAATAGGTTTTAATAATACAGAATTGAATTAACAATAGTACAGACGCCAACATAGTTCATCATGCCGTTGCGTGGGCTGAGATGTGAGAGTGGAAAGTAGAGAAACTGAAAGAAAAAAAAGAGAGAAAAATCTTTTTCTGGCTTCCAGTTCCCAAAGGTCTAGACCCTACTAGAGGAAAGAAACTGGAAATGGAGAAAGTGTGAGCAGAGATCTTGGGGACTGAATCTTGTCTCCAGCCACTTCCTCTTGGGATCTTCCCCTGCTCTCTCCTTCCAGGCTGCCATGAGGTGAGCAGCTTTCCTCCTCCATGCCCTTCTGCCATGATGTTTCCGCCTTGTGGCTGACCATGGACTGAACCCTCCGAAACCGTGAGCCAAAATCAATCTCTTCTCCCTTCAGCTATGTATGTCAAGTATTTGGTCACAGGGATGAAAAGCTGACGAATTCACAGGCAGATGGGACAGCTGGAGTTTCAGAAGCTGTCTGTGTGAACGAGTTAAAGACAGACAGACGTCCCCACATCCAGGCGCTGTGGAAGGGTGTCTGGGGCTTCCTAGGACATAAACACAGCTCTGAAGGAAAAGGGAAGGCAGGCCTCACTGTGACTGAGATTCAGTTCCTGAAAACCAGCAGAATTTGGAAAGGTGAAAAATCCATCTAAATTATTGAAAAGTACTAAAAATGTTTATTTTGCATCTTTATGTTTATAGGTCAGGTCATGATTTCTATATATGAATCTTAACATTTATGTAATTAGAACAGAGTGAAACTCTATGGTTCTACCCAGGATTCAGAATTCCCTGCACGATTTCCAAAGCCTTGGATGTAAATCCCGGACAGTGGTGATCAGTGGCCGTCAGCTCTGATGTCTGTCTCCCGATCTGCTAAGCAAGGTCATTAAGTGACAGCTTCTGACAGGAGGCAGCCCAGTAATCTCTTTGTGATTTGGGGCTTAAGTCAGGAAGGTGGCGGGCGAGGTGCTGCCGAGATAAGGTATCCTTTGAAGCCCAGTCCAGGGCTGCTTTGTTCCTGTGTGGGACAGGTGCCTGGTGCCAGAGCCTGGATGGCATCCCGAATCTGAGACAGCAGACCATGCATTCACAGCTGGGGCTTCGGGACAGGTTACGAAGGTCAAGGAGGGGAGAATCTGGGAGTCAAGACGTCCGTGCACTTCCGATGACTTTTCTGTTCCCACTGCGGATTTCAGAGACACCCAGAGCCCCCAGCCCCAAGCACTGTTGTTTTCTCTATATTTTAATCAATATATTACCAGACCCTCTATAAGAAGTCAGCTCTCTCTGTTCTGTGTAGTTACCCAGCAACAATCTACTTTCCATCTTCCAAAATTTTGTTGCAATCTCTTCTATGCCTGTTGATTTTTCTTCAGTTAGGTGGAATTTTTGAAGAAAGAAATCCTTCACCACCATGCTAGTTCATTTTATGTGTCACTTTGGGCCAACATGTACCCAGATTGTGGTCAAACACTTTTCTAGAAGTCTCTGTTAGGGCGCTGGGCCAGGCAAGCCCTCAGACAGGCATCGGTGAAGGGGACTGCCCTCCTCCTCTGCTGAGGCCTCCTCTGGGTCGCTGGAAGGCTGATTAGAAGGCAAAGAGCAGTGTTCCGGACCAGGAGAGAATTCCCTGCAGACAGCCTTGGCAGCTGCTCATGGGTCAGGGCTGTTTACATGGTTGCCCTTAACCCTCCCGATGGCACTGCCAAGAGCTGCTCCCACATCGGGTGGGCAGGAGGGGAAGCGTCAGAGCAGACATCTTAATCTAAGGACAGGGCTGTCCCTTTGAGGGCTGGCTCTCCGACGGTGTCCACATCACCCTTACTTCTGTCCCCCAAACCTAAGCTGGGCTTTTGTTCGCCGTGACCAGTGGACGGTGTTGGCCGCCCAGCTGTGTCCTTGGGCGATGGGCAGGTCTGTGTGCACCCTGAACCCTGTCCTCCTCCTGGGCTTCAGAGGTCTCCAGGGGTGTGAGGCAGTCTCAGGAGCCGCTTCGTTTTGACTGCATCAGGAACGGAGCTCAGTCTGCACTGCCTGAGAAGCAGGGCCTGCTGTAGAGGGCACAGCCAGCGTGGACAGGAGCGGGGAGGCCAGCCAGCTGGGAGGGACTGGGCAGATGTGGGCACCCAGCACCACACTTGGCGCTGGGTGTGAGCAAGGTGGCCCAGTCTCCCAGCCTGTCCCGGAGCCCACACACACGACTGCACCTTGGAGCAGGCCTTTGGGCAGCTTCAGGCTCTGCACTCCCCCTCTGTGGGCTCATGGGGTGCTGAGCCCCCTTGCTTCTGAGGAGCATGTGTTTGTCCAGAAGGGACAGTGGCACGGAAGCTAAGGCTCAAAACCCGGCCCTAGGCGGGCCGAGAGCACCAGACATGGAGCAGAGCTGAGGAGTCTTCATGCCCGAGTCCCTGGGTGGCCGAGGCCTGGCCAGGTCACACAGCGGGCTCTGGACGAGGCAGTCACTGGAAGCAGTGCAGTGACTTCGGGTAATTTACCCGATGCAGAGATTTGTAGGAAAGGAATCAGGTGGATTCCAGAATCAAAAGGGGAGCAGAGAAGCTGGTCTCCAAAGGGCATGGACAGGGCATGCACGGGGCCTCTGCTGTCAGCAGGATCGGCTTCAAAGGCCTGGTCCTGGGGTTTTGCTGCTGACTTAAAGTCCTGGGCGGGACTCCGAACAGTTCCTGGCTGGAGGCGGTCGCAGGGATGTGACCAGAAGGAAGGGTGCATTCTTGTCCCCGCCTGCTCCCCCCTCTGCTTCCTGCTGTCATGCTGTGATCAGCTATCCTCCACCACCCTTCTACCATGCTGTTTCTGCTTTGGAGCAGCTGACCATGGATGGAACCCACTGGTAACTGTGAACCAAACAAAGCTCTCTTCCATTGAGTGGCAAGGGCTGGGTGTTTTGTCCCAGTAACGGGAAAGTGACTAAGACAGCTCCACATCACCACATCATCTCCCCAGCTACCAGGTGGGAGGATCGCAGAAAACCTGAATTAGCACGCATTGTTTCCTGGGGCAAAGAAGGGATGTTCAGGGCCAACACAGGTGCAGTGTCTCTGACGAGCAGTGAGGGGCGGGTCAAGATGATGCGGAATCTCGGAGTTCCAGGAAACCAGTAGTTTGCCAGGTCAAAATTCTATCTTTAAAGGGGCCACAGAAGAACTGTCCTTTGCTGGGTCAACAGCAGAGCCAGGATTGGACACTCAGTGGCTCCCAGGGAACCGCCTTGCTCTGAGTGGACTCTCTATCAAGTGCTCCAGTGCTCATGGCAGCACCAGGCTGGGAAACCATGGCCAGTGTCAAGGAGGTGTGGCTGACGTATTTTGCTACTCAAACCTTTTCTTCTATCTTTTGATAGCGGAACCTCCACTTTTCTTCAGAGAATGAACTGCACTGTACTTTCTGGCCAAGGGCTCAGACAACGTGCCATGTCTGGACATGCCATTCAGGTCTGTCTCTCAGAGCCAGTGGGAATGATGTCAGAATCAGTCCAGGAGGGCCCTGGGGATGCTGGCTGTGCTCTGGGGCAGTTGATCTCTCTTCCCCTCTGTGGTGTAGGGGTGTTGGTAAGAATGATGGGGCCTGACTAAAATGTAAAGAGAACAAAACCAGCTGCATGATACAGCTGGAGCTCCTGGATCAAGCTGCACCTGAAGTCTACCTGCAGACTTTTTCTTATGAAAGTCAATAAATACCTCTTTTTCTGTCTTGCACCATGGCATTGGGTTTCCTGCTTCTTGCAACAAAGAGTTTTGACTTTTTGACAATTGACTAATTTTTCTCCAAAGCACTGGATGGTCCCCTAACAATTTAAAGAATCATTTCCAGACAGCTAAGGAAGCTCAGAAAATAGTTGACAACATGGCCATAACCCTGCCCTCAGGCCCATTATCCTGGAAACATTGCAGAGTCAAGTCTTGTGGCTCTTGGAATGTGTGGACATTCTTAATAACACAATGCTGTTTCCACTGCCTCATTGGTATTAGGTTCAATTCACTGCTGAGGTGAAAGAGGATTTTACAAGGCCCCTCCCCTGGGTGCAGAGGAAGATGCTGATGCTCCCACGAGCCTTTGCACTGCAGCTCTTCGGTGGGCTGTCCTGCCTGGACCCTTTCCCTGCGCCTAATCCTTCCCACATGCAAACTTCAAGCCTCATGTGCTTTCTTTCTCCTTTCAAAATGTGAAATTAGTCAAACACGCAAAGATATCTTTAGTACTTAAAAGGTTGACAAAAAAAGGTGCAAAACGACAGAAGAAATCAAACCTCACACCTCTCTTTTGTGAGCATCTGCACATTTGGAGTTTGGGCACAGAGCAGATTCGTCAGTGAGGCTGCTCCCAGCCTTTCAGAGCCGTGCGTTGGAGCCGGCTGCCACCCGTGTGCAGAGCCGCCGGGCGCCTGAGGCCAGGCAGGCTGCCTGAGAGCCGCCCTGCAGAGGGAGGCCGGGAACCGTCCCCACAGGATGCTGGGGCCATCAAGGCAAAAAGACATTAGAGGCCAGCTGAGCAGCGAGTGTTGGGATGTATCGTGGCCACAGGCGGCCAGGGGGCAGCTGCTGGACAGAAGAGCCCCTCACAAGGCGCTCCTTCCCGAACTCGGTGTAGCCCCGGCCCATACTGCAGGTGTTCGAAGCCTCACCTCCCTCCTGCTCCTATTCCTGGCATTTGCTCTGACATGGAGCAAAGCTTGGGGCAGGGCGGGACGCTGTGTCCAGGTGGCCCCACCTCCCAGGCTGGTTAGATGTGCAGTTAGATTAGTACCCAGCCTCCCTGCCCTCACAGCAACAGAGAGTCACAGGGCAGCGGCCACAGCACAGCGGCCACCCGGGGTCTCCCATGCACAGGGCACTGTTCCAGGTGACCTGGTGCGGGAGTGGAACCCTCTCCTCCCCAAGCCCGGCGGTGTCACCACCTCCCCCGACAGAGGAAGAAGCTGATCTAGGGAGGTTAATTAAAACCCCAACATCATCTCATCAAGGGCAGACTCGATCCAACCTCAGCGTCGCTGGCGCTCAAGGCCGCAGCTCTCAAGCACCACACTGTCTTGCTCCTGGCGAGGATGTGTGGGAGGGAGTTAGCCGGTACTGAGGAAGCGGGGACACAGTCCCTCCCGCCGCCTGTCTCCACAGCACCTGTCCACGGGACACGGGTCCAGCTCTAAGAATCCCGCAGGTTTTCTGGGCTCAAAACCTTGGCTTAAGAAAAGCACAAACAGCTCCCCTTACCCACACCTGGGCAGGGCGTGACCCTACAGGGCTCTGTGTCACCAGCCCGGGTGTGGGAGGCTGGATGTTCCCTTGCTCCATCACTGGCCCAAGTCAGCTGGTGTTACGGCTCGGCTCGTATTCACGTGTTCCTCCAGGCCCCACGCACTCATAGGTAGGGCTTTTCAGAGAGAGCTGGATCTAGGGTGTGTGACACCCTGATCAAAGGTGTGTGATACTACATTAGTCCATGGATTGGAATTAGCACAGTTCTGGGTGTGGATAACGGGAAGCCCCAGCCTGGGTATGGGTGGCACCACCCAGAAGGCTTATAGCCTGGATGAGATAAAGGGAAAGGGAGGCTGCTGCTGCTGCTCGCTGCTTCCTGTCTGCCCTGCCATGGACTGTTTCTTCTCTGCAATGCCCCTCTGCCAGGCCCCCCGCCTTGGAGCCAGCCGACTGTGGACTGAAACCTTTACATATTGTGAGCTGAAATGAATCTATCCTCCTTTAAATTGTGAGTGTCCGGCATTTGGTCTCAGCAATGAAAAAAGTAAACTAAGACAGCTAGGGACTCCCTGCTCCAGCTCCAGGGTCCTGCTCAGCCCTGCTGCACACATCTCTCCTCGGAGACCAGCAAGCCGCAGGGCATGGCTTTTCCCAGAGCCATGGCAGAGGCAGGAGCGGGCAAACCCAGCCGTGGCACCTGCTGTCCACTTCTGCTCATGTCCCATTGGTCTTCACAACCTCTGGCCATGTCCCAGCCCGAAGCCAACAGCAGAGGAAGAGCCCCACCATCCGAGAGACCAGGGTGGGGCCTGGAGCCAACAAGCTTCTGTCCCCAGCTTTGTCCCCCAACTCGAGGCCCACAATTCTCCATGGCATGTGCCTCGGGGAGGAGGAACCAAAGAACGGCAACCACACTCCTGCATCTCACGTACAGCTCTCCTCCCGTGCCACCCGCCGGGCAGCCGCTGCAGACCGCGCATGGCCCATGCGTCACAGGGGGACACTCCATCTCCCTCACCGCGCCTGCAGGATCTACAGGAAATGCCACGCCCCCATGGCCGGACAGGCAGAGAGAGGAAGGCTTGCTGTGGAGGGGCTCAGGCGATTACACAGAAGCCTCGGATCTGCTGTCTGCAAGCGGGGACGCAGGAGAGCCGGTCCTGCCATTCTGCCAGAGGCCAGGGTCTGACACGGGGTAGGGCTCCGGCAGTGCCAGGTGTAAACCCCAGCTCTTCAGTCCCTTGCCCAGCTGCTAATGGGCCCAACCCCTCTCCAACAGTCCCCACTGTGCCATGACGACTGGCCCCCCAGTTTGCTGCTGGAACTCGCTCGGGTGCGGACCACAGAGCGTCTCCCCGGTAGACTGCTTGTGCTCCAGGTTGCACCAGCCCTAGAGAGACCCTAACTAGCCACTCTGCTGCACAGCCGCATATCCACCTCACACGGCACAACTACACTGTTCTTGTATCTAGCTACTCCGTGCCACACTGGGCCTCCTGCAGGAAGCAGCAGACGCTACCAGCCCAGCCCGCTCCTGAGCCCCCACAACGGCAGTGACCACAGTGTCCTCCTGAGGTGTCTGCTGAGTTAAAAGGTTGTCAACCAGACACTAAGGGACCTCGAATGCTGGGACTGTCGTTGTATGAGCATTAGCAGACTGACATCGTCGGCACGTCTCACACATCCAGGTTTGGACGTGGACACTGGATTGGCGTCCAGCCCTGTGTGCTGTGTCCGCCCTGAGTCTCAGCAGAGCCCACATGGCCCTCGGAGAGACACAGTCCAAGAACCGGGCAAAGGCAAGGGATCGGGCTGCACGGGGTGTGACAGCAACAGCTGAGCAGTGGGTCAGAGCTGGCTGCCACATCAGAGCTGGGGACACATCCTGGAACCCTTGACCCTCCGTCACTGGGCAGGCATGGGTCACAGGCCGACCTGGGGACACTCAGAGCAAGGAACACAGTCAGGGCCCCTACGCGGTTGCTATTTTAGTGTAAATATTAACTTGGACCAAACCGTAGATACAAAGCAGAGACAGGGAGAGATCATAATTAGGACTGTTGAGTGAGACTCATCCTTTCCCTGGCTGCCTTCTCAAAATAAGGCCTGGAAGCCTGGAGCCGAGCGGCCCACCCACCAGCCAACTGTCGGGCACACGTTTAAGTCATGCGCGGCTCTGAGCCGCTGTCTCTCTGGCACTGTTGCTGCAGGGCTACCCGGCAGAGAAGCCGCTCTGCTTATTATACCGCAGTGTAAACAAGGCCCGGGGTTTATATAACACCTCAGCCACCAAAGCTAAAGAGCGCATTGAAGTGTTGCTGTTTTATGCTTTCACAACATCCGGGAAAAATTAAGAGCGTTTGATATTATAATTCCATTTGTCGATGAAGAGATTACAAGGAAATCAAATGGCTTTTAAGAAGTCCCAGAGCTAAAAAGAGTTTGGAAATCCAGCACTGGCCCAAGAGGCCTCCCTCAGGATCTGACTTCACGCTTTGGGGCTGTGTACTTCTATGTCATCTCTTCCCTTGGCAGAAAGGGATCGGTGTCACAGTTCTCTGACTCTGTTCCCTGATAGGGTGACAGGTGGGGCCTGCTGGGCCTGGAAGCCACAAGTTCCACTGGGAATAGGATCCCGGACTGAGCCCCGTGGAGCCCAGTTCACCTTCCCCTGTGCCACGGTTCTGTGCGGTCGTGTGCACAGCACACTGCTGACTTTCCTTAGCCCGGGCTTGTGTGTTCTTGGTGTGCAGATTTTGAATACAAGATCAATAACATTCAGAGTGCCAGTGCTTCGTGGCTCAGCAACTGGCGGAATGCTGACCCAGGGACATCACAGGGCAGAGAAAAGTCCGGCCACGCTGAGCAATGCAGGGTCGGGTGCGGGCCTGGGGGGGTGGGGGTGGGCTGCACGGTTTCCTACCAGCCGCGGCCACTGGAGGGCGCAGTTCCCAGAAGCAGGGAGTACAGGCCTCCTCCTGGCATCATGGAGGACCAGGTAGGTCTGGAAGCCAAGTCTCCAGGGACTTGAGGCTTTAACTCAAGCTTCTTGAGATATTTTGAGATTTGACATAAAGAAGCAAGACAGGACAATCATCAAAAGACTGACTTTTTTTGGCCTAACTAAATTCTGCAACTCGCGACATTCTTAGAGGAACTATTCAAATTTGTTTTAAAATTAGTGCTAGTGGTTTCAAAAGTTGCATGTGTTCATGCAGAAATCTGAGAGGCCTCTTGGAGAATCAGAAGCTAGAACACCCCAGGGAAGGAATGTAAGGCTTCCACACTATCGATGGGGCTCCGGCGGCCCGGCTCTGGCTGCCCACAGAGAGCAGGCACCATGACCACCACCAGCACCACCGAGCGTCCGTGCCACTTTCTGATGCTGGGGACGAGCACAGCTCCGGAGGCCATGGTGCCCACACTGCTATTTCAAACCCGGAGCTCAGGGGCTGGGCAGGCAACCTGTGTGGCCCAAGTGAGGCTCCAGACAGACGCTGTCCCTCAGCAGGAGGGGACCAAGGCCAGGTGAGGCGAGCCAGGCACAGAGAGTCAAACACCATGTGTTCCAGCTTACATGGAGCCAGAACGAGGCCAGCTGCAGAAACCAGCTCAGTGGCCGGCCGAGCCTGGGCCCGGGGTGGAGGGGGAACGGGGACCCGTGTCCAGGGCCAGTGTTTCTGTTCGGAGGAACAACTGGTGTTCAAGGTGAATGAAATACCGCAGATATGGGATAGTGATGCAGATGTACACAATGAAGTTCATAACTTAGCCTTTGTTTGTATTTCAGTCCTCTCGACATTCTTGCATGCAAATGTAAGTGCTTGATTTCCCTGCAAAACTATTTCTTCGCTGCTCCCCCTGCGCACAGCTTGCTTCTAGTCAGAGACAGAAGCGTCCTCAGAAGTCTCTCCTCTCTCGGTGCCCCGGGGCCATCCACACAAGGTCCCTGCACCCCCTCCTGGGGACCGGTGAGCACCTGAATCCACCCTCTGCCCGCAGCCCAGGTTAACTGGCTGGAGAGTGGAAGGGACTCAGGAGAGGAGGGTTGACAAGACCCTGGCAAGATTCCTTGCACCCAGCCTGGCCGGCTGGAGGGCAGCTGTGCTTGGTGCAGGCTCCTGAAAGACATCTCCTTGCTTGTTGCTGGCTTTCACTAATTAGCCTGCAAACAGAGGAATCAAGGTGTCTTACAGACTGAGCAATTAAGATGTGCTCAATAACACTCTCACTGGAAAAGACGCCCAGTGCATTTCAAACTCACAAAAGGTTAATAGATGCTCACAGATAAAGAATCCCGAAGAGCAAAGCAAAGCTGGATCTTTAAAAAGAAAACAAAACTGTTAGAAAGTACCCGTAAGAGCTACTGACAGTCATTCTTTACTCCTGGAAGCTTCCCACAAGGCACCTGACTGCGGCCGGTGTGGGCGAGCCATATAAAGCATGACCAGAGGACGAAGCCACCTTCCAAAAGTTTGGAGGGAAACAGAAGGGCTGCAGGGATGGAGAAGAAAGTGGGGTCTGCCGAGCAGGAAACCCAGAGCTCTGAGGTCGCCCGGCAAGTGCGGACAGGAGGAGGTGGGGGGTGCTGCAGGCCAGAGGTCCGGGAGGGAGGTGGGGACCACAGTGTGCAGTGAGACCAGATCTTAAGAGAGTGGCGGCACACTTAGCGGCCAAGCTCGCAAGCCTCTGCTTACAGCAGCCAGCACGGAGAGGTCCCGGGGAGCATGGCGCGTGACCAGGACGGAGAGCGGGCAGCTGGGCTCTGTAGGAGGTTCCCTGACGGCCGGCATGCGCGGCACACACATGCTTCCCAAAAGGGACGGGAGAACACACGCCACCCTTTCTTCCTTGTCCTCCCACACCTGGGACTGACTTTCAGTGCACGGGACGAGAGGAGGGAGTGAGAACGCGCAAAGTGCCTGCGATGACTCAGACCAGGAGTGGCCGGTGGACACGCTGACTAGCAGGGTCAGTCTGGAGTCTGGAGAAGAGACGTGTGGCACTGGCTTGGACGGAAGGGCTTCCGTGGGCAATGGGGGAGCCCCCAGCCTCTCCATCTGCATCCACCTCCATCTCGTCTCCGTCTGAAGAGCGGGAGGGCTCCTGCAAGCCGCTGAACGACTTCCTGTCCCCGAGATGAACAGCAAGAGGCCAGACGTTCCTCCTAATGGGGAAGCTGTTCTGTTCAGGGAACTAAATCATACTGTGGAAAACTCACTGGCTGTTTCCAAACACATTACCACTGATCTTTCTAACAAAATAGCAACAATCCTATTAAATGGATGGAATCCATGTGGCATTATTTCACAGGAAAGATAGAAAGTTGCCCAAGTTGCCACGACAGAAGGTGACAAACTCAGCTTTCCCTCCTGTGAAGTCTCCTCTGTCTCCTCCCAGCAGCCCAGAGCCCCTGACACCCTGAGGCTGCCCCTCCAGCCCTGCTCTGTCACACCGTGTCCAGGGACAGCGAGTGGCAACCTCAGCACCAGGCTCGGTGGGATCCACGCTATGGAGCTGCTGTCCACAGGCACAAAGATGTCCCCGCACCCCGCGCATGGGCTGGGAATGCCTGCACGCCTCACACGGGTCCACACTTGTATCAAGGGCTTTGGGACCGTCGGTTCTGGAGTCTGACAGACCGGCCGTGGTCAAGGCACTCTGAGTATCTCTTTCCTCTCCAAGCCTTAGTTTCGCCACCTGAGAAACGGTGCAGGACCCTGGTGCTCCTGTGACGTTTTATAGAGGCTGCCCAAGGAGCCAGGTAGCATGAGACAGCGCCCATCCGGGCACCGGGAAAGAAGCCTCTGCCTGCTTTGTCGGCCCATGTTTATTAGTAGCCCGACTTCACTACCACAATAGGGATTCCCACCAGCCCAGGAAGGATTTTCCTAGAGAGACAAGGGCCCTGGGTTTCATCGCTATGCCCAGATCTATGTGCTAGCAGGTAGCAAAAACTGCCTACCTCAGAGGAGGTTCAGGGCTCCCCTTGTGTTCAAAGCCGAGTCTGTTACGTGTGGTAAGGGACACACAGACCCAACTCTGTTACAGAATAATTAGGTGGCTGCCCACATCCATTAACAAGGTGGAAGCGGGCAAGCGGAGGGAACGCTCAGATCCCGAACCCGCTCTGCAGCATCCTCGCCGTGCTGTCCCCGCTCGAGTTCCCGTGTGTCGTCTTCTTACACTTGCACGGAACTGCACGTTCACTAGGGTTAGCGCCTCCGTTTCCTCTCTGAGCTGCCAGGAAAGCAGCAGCGCAGAGCCCAGAGCAGTTAGACCCTGTCTTCCAGTGTTGGCAGTGGACAGGCCGAGGAAAAGGAGTTCCGTGGCCGGGCCCTTTGGCTGGTACCTGCTGTGCCCTCAGGCGGTGACTCGGGAGCTTCCTCAGGGCAGGAATTGTGTGGTTTCGTGGTACAGCCATCAAGGGCATGGAAGACCCCTTCTTTCCATTTCTGTCCACATTTCTTGTATTTTATGATCAAAAGAACTCGAGCAGCGACTTTCCCTGACTTCTCTGATGGGTCAAAGCATCCTCAGACATCCGGGATTGCCCCACTGGCAGGCAGATGGCGTCCGCAGTCTCCAGACAGGAAAGCAGAGGAAAGACATCGAGCCTTAGATGAATTAACAAACCGGAGAATCACTGCTGGTGAGGCAAAAAAAACTAAATTGGTTCTGAGATAGAGGGAGATTCTTCAGGAAAATATAATTAGGGTTCATTAGGACTTGGGCTTACAACATTAAATTACTGTGCTATGTTTTCGTTCAATCATTGCTGATGGCAAGGTTGCAGGTTATAAATAAACACATTTCGAAGCATTAACTCTTGGCCGAAGCCCAGTCATCAGCTTGTAACATCAGCACCCAGTGCTTTCATCAGGGAATCGATGGGCACCAGTGGGCGGGGTGCCCTGTTGGTGGCAGAGTAGCCAGGCCCCTTGGAACATGCAGGGCCACACTCCTGAGGAGCAGTGGGCGGGCTCTTGCTAGTATTGACTTTTTGAGCATTTTTTCTATAAGAAGTGGGATTTCTTGGAAAGTCTCGAGAGTTACTCTGTGAATAAACTGGAGGAGCAGTTTCCTTCTTCACCCCAGGCCCCAGGCTGGCTGTGGGCTGCTCCCCATCCTTCCGACGCCCTGTGGGTCCAAGGTGCAACACCATCCTGAGCTTGGTGGGCGCTGGCGGTGGCATCCTGCTGGCTGGGATGGGCTGGGCAGCCTTTGCCCTTCCAGAGCTGTGACCAACTTGGCGGAGGGTGGGTACAGCCCTCGTCAGTCTGTGCAGTCTGCTGGACGGGCAGGACTCCACCCGGTGGCCAGAGGAGGGCCGGAGTTCGGCGCTTCGATCTGGCTGCTGCTGTAGCTCAAAAGGTTCCGGCAGAGGGCAGGACGGAGGATGAGGTGGGCAAGGAGAGCCAGAGAGGCGAGACTGGCTACGGGGTCAGCACTCCGGGGTCCCAGCTGGTGCACCCCAAGGCCAGGGATCCAGGACCACGGCACACAGAGTGAGCTAGGGGCAGGAGAGCGAGGGAGGACAGCACGGGGTCGCGGGGGTGAAGGGAGGCCGAGGGGAGAAGCAGAGGCTGAGTGGCCTGGGCCACAGGGCAGGGAGGGCGAGGAGGAGCTGTCACCCCGTCTCCGTGGTCCTGTCCTCACCCAGGCAGAGGGCAAGCTGCGGTCAGGGCGCGGCACCGTGTTTACTCAGGGTGAGCTTAGTGCACGACTTCATTGTACTCACCTGGAAAGGGGGCTTTGACTTTTTCTAATCTGCCCAGCACCCGATCACCCAGCACCACAGCAAGGCCAGTGACGGGTTTGGAGAACTGTTGCTAGCAGGGACCCGGCTTTAACTGAGTCCCAACTCGCATGTCCGCATCCTCTGAACATCCGGCGCGCTTCCCACCCATTCAGAAGGTGACACTTTCTGTAGGTTACCTTGGTGTTAAAGGAAAATGAAGATCCACAAGAAGAAGCCACCCTAGTTTCAAAATATTGTAAATTCAGTGCTTTGCCTCAGGAGAAGCAGTTTGGACTCTCGGATCCATGCACGATGGCCGACACGTCCGTCTCCACGGCACCGTTTCTGGTGTCACAGCGTGGTCATCGGCCAGGCTCCCGGGCCTGTCCACCAGGAGCACGTCACAAACCACGCGCAAGCACAGGTCCCCGATGCTCGGACTCGGGGCTGCTCTTCAGCGCTGTCTGGTGCAGGGCGTCTCCTGGGAAGAGCCGGTTTTTGCTGAAGAGAGAGCAGGCTTCCTGCTGCTGCTGAACACGCTCCAGGGCCCAGGCCTGAGCTGTCCACAGGGCTGGAGTCAGGCCTGCAGCCTCCCTGAGGGTTTGACTTGGCGGGAGACAGAGCCATGACTGCTGCAGACTCAAACTTCGAAACACGAAGGTTCCCCTTGGGCGGGCAACATGCAGAGGAGTGGAATTCGCGTCTGCCCTCCAGTGAGCCTCTCTTCGCATTCCTCGTCCCCCTCGACTGGAAAACGAAGGAGTCTGCATCCCCCAAGTACTGCATCTGCCCCATGAGGAGCCCGCCCGGGTGAGGCTGGCTGACTGTGGCGACAGAGGCGGGAGGGCCTCAGGGACGGGACCGGGACCTCACAGGACACCACACGCCAGGTCAGCATCCTGGAGCTCCCTCTGCCCCACACTCTCAGGGATCCGCACACCCGCTCAGGGACCAAGCCCCGTTTTCAGTGAGGTGCACACTCCCCCAGCCTGGAGCTTTACAGCAGGCAGACTGGCTCTGGGCTGCTGCTCTCAGCTCAGACTTCCGTCCACAGCCTTTCCACAGATGGCATGTAGCTAAGTTCTGACCAATGCGATGTTAGCAGAATGTTGTGTGAGAGTCCCAGGCTACTCACAGGACGCTCATTCTGCCATCATGTGGCTGTCTTATGGCTGTATTTCTGCCCCTTTAAACTTTTAACTCAGATGTGATGCCTGGAGCATTGACAGTCATCACCATGAGGTGATTCTGACAATGACAAGGGTAGAAAGATCTATCCACTTTGATCCTGAGGTCCAGAGCCTACTTCGGGACTTTTTTTGAACTGCAAAACAAACTTCCACTGTCATAAAAGCTATTGATTTTGAGTTTCTATCTGAGGTAGCCAAGTGAATCCAGTCACATAAAATGTGCCAATAAATTCTAATTTTCGCTTGAGCCAGTCTGGGCCAAATCTGAAAACGTCCTAAAAGACTGACCGTTGTCCTTCCGTGCCTCATGGATGAGAGGTCACATATACAGAACTCAATGTGTAAAAGATTACGGGTTCAGTTAGTATTCTTAGCCCCTAGAACATACAAATTCACCTCTTCTTTCACTTCTCAAAACACTTGTAGAAGAAAAAAAAGTAATAAGTACTTCAAACCTTTTTGAAATATACCTTGTTACTTACCAACACTGCTAACAATAATATATTATAGGTAATATATTATTACTAACACAGCATCTAGTTAATCTGAACCGTCAATTTGGCTAGATTGAGCGATGCCTAGCAGACGAGGAAGGCCCTGTCCAGGGTGTGTCTGGTGGTCATGAAGGCCTGGCCTTGGGGACTGTACTGGTCCCTGACCTCATCCTCTCCGGTGTTGTCCCCTGCTCTGCTTCCGCCCACAACAAATTGAGCGTCTCTGCTCCCCCAGGCCCTCCACTATGATGCTCCGGCCGTGGAGCAGCCAGCCATGGACTGAACACACCAAAACTATGAGCCAAATTAAACCTCTCCTCCTTTAAGTATGGAGAACATCAGGAATTCTGTCCTAGCAATGGCAAAGCTGAATGATACATATAGGTTAGCATATTACTGCTGACAGTGTCATATTATTTTCTGTAACAATATTAGAAACAAGAGTACCAAATGTCAGCAACAGTATTAACTGCACAGTTGCCAACTGCAGGACCCTGTGCTGAATGCTTCAGAGTCCCTCTTGCCTGGGGGCTGAGCCTGGGGCTGCAGACATGGCATGAACACATCACGCCATGCCCCTGCTGCCTCGGGTCTCATATGCAGGACAGTCAACATACTAGGAACCCAGAACTACCATGGAGAGCGTGGGTTAAGACAAAGAGGCTCTTTGGGAAGGGGTCAGTAAAGCCTTCTTGACAAGGCCAGACTCTGGACACTGTGATCTGCAGCACACGTCACAGAATTCCAGACTTGAATTCACCTCCAGCACAAGCCAGGTGGAGCTGGATGGATTCTCAGAGTCATGTGGATCCTGAGGTTTTCCAAAATACTGAGTATGGATTTAAGCAGTCTCTTGTGCAATATGCAGGTTTCTCAAAGAAATGGGCTGGGCTGGGCAGGTGGCATAAACACTGAAACACACACGGTCCCTGTGCAACACAGCTGTTCCGAAAGGTGCTTCTACCCTCCATAGCTGGAAGACTGCACACTGGGAAGTAAGTCTCCTAAAGACTCACACTCTGAGGCTTTGTTCCCCAAAGCAGTGGAGTTCAGAGGTGGGGCTTACAGAGGAGAGTGGATCACTGCCCTCATCACTGGATTACTCCGCGGATCACTTTGTAGCTGAATGGGCTGTTGGGAGGTGAAAGAGGCTCACCAGTGATGTGACCATGGGGACTCTATCTTATCCCCTGCCCCGTCCTCTCCAGCTCTGGCCCTCTCTCTGCTTCCTGGCCACCATGAGGTGAGCAGCTCTCCTCCCTTGCACCCCTCCGCCAAGATGTTTCTGCCTCACCCCAGGCCCACAGCCATGGAACCAGACAACCACGGACTG
The DNA here is from genome assembly GCF_000247695.1 of Heterocephalus glaber. The sequence continues at coordinate 26,547,911 of NW_004624747.1, forward strand.
AACCTCTGAAAACAGAGGCAAAAGAAACCTTCTCCTCTTTTAAGTTGATTGTCTCAGATAGTCTGTCACAGTTCTGACAAGCTGACTATTGAGACAGTGGGTTTACAAAAGTAATCCAAGAAGCAAGTGGAACCTGGGAATGACAGCATCCCTTGGTGATGTCTGCAGGGCTGGTTTCAGGGCCGATACCATCAAACTCCATGGATACTCAAGTCTCTAACAGAAAAGGCAGAGTTATTCATATCCAACCTACGCAGACCCTGTACACTTCATGTCTAGCTGACTTACAGTTCCTAATACAGTGTCAGCACTGTGCGAAATTGTTATCCTAGGGTGTTTAGGGGGTAATGACAAGAAGAATGTGTACCCGTTCAAAATACACACAATTTCTTTTTCAAGTGCTTTCAATCCACAGCTCATTGGCTGAATCTGAGGATGCACATATGGGCGGCTGACTGCCACTGTGAATGGACTCCTGATCAGCCCGTGGCTCTCTGCTCTGTGTCCTCTTCCACTCTTGCACCATGAGGTCAATTCAGAGGTTACTGTCAGCTGGGTAGCAAGTAGGTTCTGACACAGTGCAGCGGCGACCACCGAAGAGGAAGCTGGTGAAGCTAAGCTAAGAACATGAGGGGCTCTAAGGTAGACCTAGGTGGATACACTGTACGTGCGTGCGGTGGACGGCGTTCATCTGACTCAGTGTCACACCACTGGAAGTGCTTGTTCGTGAGGGTATGGACAAGCTGAGGACTGACCTGCCGAATTCAAGGTGATTAGAGGCGACTGAGGTAGGAGGGGAAGGCAGTGCAGTTCCCTGCCTCAGTTTATCCAAATCCCGTGCATGCAATCCATCCACGGAGCAGAAGGGAGTGGGAAATTCACTGATGCTCACTGCAGAAAATACCCTTTCACATGCTAACACTGTTGAATTTTCAGTTTTTTGAGTTTAGTGACCGTTTCATTCACAGACGCAAGTATATGTATGACTGGATCACGTGGGGGCTTTTCACCCTGCAGAAGGAGAAACAGACTTGGATAGGAGGAGGCTGGCTCTACTTTAGACCAGGGATTGGGAACCAAAGCCTGTGCAGGCTGCGGCTGCTGTAAGACCTGCAGCTCGGACTGGCTTCTGCATCTCTAAGTGGCTGACAGAACCATGGTCACAGTCAGCACAGGAATCTGTGAGGAGTTACACGGAACTCAAACCTCGGGGTCCAGAAACAGCTTCGCCAGGATCCAGCCACACACACTGCTGCCAGCCCTATCCGAGCTGAAGCTTTTATAAAGCAAATACTTATGCAAGAAATAAAATAGGACCTACTTTATTGTCTCAAAATACAGTCGGTAATGTCATCTACCGATGCATATACTTAAAAAGTAACCTAATCTTTAAATGGGATTATAAAGGAAAAATAAAAGCAAATAGTTTATGATAAATAATACATCTCTGAATGCATAGGTTGGTGCAGGAACTAGTATAAGACCTAACTGTGCATTCAGACACCTGTACTCTATGCAGCAGGGTGTCAGTGGGAGCACTGTTGTGTGGGCAGAAATGGGTGCTTGCGGGCACCACACACACAGCTGGCACTGCTGCTGCCCCTTAGCGAGCACTGGTTGGCAGCAGTCTGCACTCTGGATCAAGCCCATGGGCGCTGGCAAATGGTAGCCTATCGGGGAGCAATTTCATCTGATCTCCCTTCAATGCCTTCGACTCGCTGGGCCCAAGCAGAAGCCGGTGGGCAAAGACTGAGTTTAATGCAGACAGTGAGGGGAACAGGGAAGGGTGGGAAAAGGGAAGATGGCCCACAGAGCATGTGGAGGACGAAGCAGTGACCATCTCAGAAAGCCCCCAACTTCTCCCTGAGTGCCCAGCCCAGGGCTTTAGAGCGCCACTGTCTAGCCTGAGCGTCACTAGCCCACATGGTGCGTATGTTCCTATTAATCTCAAACATCCCCTCTATTCACATTTCCAGAACCTGCCAATCACACGAGGCTGTGGCCACCACACTGGATGGCGGTCACGCAACACTGATGCCCCCCCCGAGAGGGCACCTGGCGGATGGCCCAGCCGAGACTCACACTGGACCTCTCGGGCCTCACCCTTCCTGCTGTCTGAAGCAGGTCCCCTGGCTCTGTGGGCCGAACATGCTGAGGTCTCCAGTCTTGTACCATCACGGGCATCTCCTGGTCTAAACACCTCCCTCTCCGTGTGGAATTAGCCTCCAAGGTGTCTGTGTCCACCGGCGGCCATTCCCCTCACATGTGTCACGTGACACTCAGCCCTGTATTTTAAAATCAGCTGGCCAATCAGACCAGATGGAGGTATCTGGGAGGGAAATCGTACTGCAGACGCCAGTGCGCATGAGGCTCCACACTGCTGGTACGGCCTCACCTCCGGGCCTGGCCTCCTGGCTCTCACTGCCCCAGCACAGCCCGCCACGCTGGCCCTGCTCTGGGCCATGGCTTTCCCTTCCACATGGGCAGCCAGCTCTCCCACACTGTCCCTGCTGGATCCTACTGGCACAAATGTCCCTGCTGCTGCGACAACCTTGTCTGATGGTGCTCACCTCTCCAGCATTTCTCTGCGCAGCACGCTGCTCCTCGTGCTGCCAAGGGCTCATCAATTCTGAAGTCATCTGGGTCAATTGTTGCTGACTTATTTCCCAGCTGCCTCTGCTGGGGGGGTCGTGTGCTGGCTGGATCCTCAGACCAGAGGCCAGTGCCCCGCACACAGCGGGGCTCGGAGGACGCTTCCTGCTTGGTGAGCGCCTACCGAGTGAGCCGTGGCGGGCATCTGCTCCCAGGGAGCCTCAGACAATAGCAGCGGCCCATGCCGGGCACCTGCCAAGCCACTGTGCTGCAGGAGCCGCCCCATTGCCAATCACCTCTGCAGAGGAAGGAGGCTCATTAGGGAGCAAAGGCAGCCGAGGGGCCGGGAAGAAAGGCAGAGGCTTTGTGCATAATAAATAATTCATTTTCCGATGATTTGTCCTATTTCCATAAGACTTCTCCATTTCATTTTCATGAGCGTGCGCCTTGATTAGCATTTTCCAAACATCTTTTTGCATATTGCATGGGCAGTGGCCCAGTCTGCTCTCACTCTTCAGAATGCTGCAATGGGCTCCGGGCAGGAACTTTGGACCCTCCCACCTGGCATCGGACCCCGGCTCAGCACCTTCCTGAGCAGCTTGGGGTCAGCTACTCGCTCCAAGTGCCCCTGTCCATTGGGAAGTGGGGTCAGGTGGCACCCACTCCCCCAGTGGCTGTGGCCATGCAGTGCTAATGTAAATGAGGAGTCCACGGAGCTGTAGGGCCTGGCGCGTAATGAGCAGCAGGCGCTGGGCGAACTTATCAAGTGGTGATTTGGGGCCCTCAACAAACACACAAAGAAGAAGGGCGCCTGGGAGCGGAGATTCTCTCAAGGACTGATGCAGAGCCCTAATTTGCACTTGGTTGAGAAAGTACGAAAATGAAAGTGGCAATGTGCTCCGCAGTGCGACTGAATTTTCAAAACGTCGGAGTAAAGCAACAGCGGGGCATCTGGCATGTTAATGAACAGGCTGACTGGGAACAGGTACGTGAAAAGTCAAACAAAGAGAGCCAGGAATAAAAGGGAGTTCTACCCCAGAGCTGGGCAAGCACGGGTGTGGGGGCTGCTTCACATCCCCGTGCGGCGGGTGACGGTCATGCTCAGGGCCCCGCTAGACTGAGGGCGACACCACCCGAGTCAGCTCCGCGGGCCACACACCGGCCGGGCCGGCCAGTGGGGAGGAGGCGGGCTCACCCCTCCCTGGGCTGCCGCGGGCGGTACTGGGGCTCCCACTGGGTGCACAGCATGGAGGACAGGGCTGGGGGAGGTCTCAGATGGGGAGGTGACGTGGGCCGGGCCAGGTGACGCCAGACCAGGAGGCTGGGCGGGCGGTGTGGACAGTGGTGAGGGTGAGGAGGGGCGGGCCTTCTTAGGGGAGAAAGGTCCTGAGTGTGGCCAGATCTATCTAAAGCGTCTCTCAGCAGAGTATAGAGCAGAGCAAGCTAACCGACTGCCAGTCGAGGTGTGGGGCAGCTGTGACTTTTACAGAACGGCACTGCTCCCTCCAAGTCTGAGACCCACGGGCCCAGGCCATGGCCAGGAAGCCGAGAGGGTATGGGCGAGACTGGGAAGGAGGAACAGGCTTCCCTGGCACCCAGCACCTCACGGGGAGGGGGGCAGCATCCAGCCAAGCAAGGGCCAGGTCGGGCCGGAGTGGCTCGGGCAGCACATGGGTGTCCCAGGACCAGGCGTGGGTATAGGAGACAGCAGGCCGGAAGTGCAGCGCGCCGTCTGCTGCTTCCCCTCTGGAAAGGGGGCTTGGACATCCGGTGGGTTTAGGGGAGGTCGGAGAGAAAGACAAAAGAGGGACCAGAGGGGAAGTGAGAGGGGATCCTGAGGCGGGAGTCAAAGCAGACCCCGGAGAGGAGGCTGGGGGAAGCGGGGGAGCCAGACGTCTGCCAGTGCAGTGTGCCGACACGCTCAGGAAGTGACAGCAAGACACACGGCCCCTGGGAGGAGCGTGTGGCCCAGTGATCCTTCATCTCTGCTTAAAAACCCTGTGACCTCCTGGACAACTTGAGGGGTTTACCCCACGTCCCTGCAAATACCATGCGACGTCACCTCCACCAGCCGTCTTCCGGGTGAGAGCTCGGCTCTGATTATTTTCGAGACCAGTACAGACCCTGGCTGCCCGGGTCCCAAGGCAGAGCTTTATCCCTGCTCCCAGATCAATAATAATAAGTAACTTGCTAGCCAAGGCCAAGAGCAAAGCCAAAAGAGAACTGGGTCGGGAGTCGGGGCAAGAGGGCAAGTTCTTGAAGCCCCCAGGAGAGTGGAGGCAGCCTCTTCCATTTCCTGAGCTTGCGGCTGGAACACTGGGACAGCCCTCTTCCCCAAAGGCACGACAGGGGCGTGTGTGGCGTCGGCATACAGGACCCAGGGATGTGTTTCAAAGGGCTCGCTGCAGCGGCCCTGGTGTGGGGAAGTGCACGTCAGCAGGCTGTCTGAACCCTGGGCGAGCCCCAGACTCCTGCTCAGCAAAACCCAGGAGGCAGCAACTGAACGCAGCGACCTCTGCTCACAGCACAGTGTCCTGCGAATAGCAGCCACTGCCACCTGAATTCGGGCCCGGGAGATGGCCCCGGCACATCAGTGCTAATGCACCTCAGCACCTTTCCTCAGAACTCCCTCCCTGCAGAGGACACACTTTACCCTACACAAGTAACACACAACTCCCTGAACAGGAAAACAATGATGCAACACAACTCTTAGAAATGCACGACTGGATTAAGAAAATGCGAAAGCTTTCAAGGCCCTGGGCATCAGCGGAAGTTGTGTCTCCTTTCCAATCTTCCCGTGATGAAGCTGTGCCTCGGCCAGACACGAGAGGCCGTGAGTGCAGCTCCGATGGAGCCGGGGTCCCTCCAGGAGCAGAGACAGCCCTCGGAAGGTCACCCCACCTTCTCAAGGTTGTGGATCCTCTCACCTCAGAATATTTTACTATCTGGAGATCTTCTAGGAACAATAAAACAGGTATGGTTTTTGCTCTTGGAAAAAATTAGGGAAGATGGGAGATTCCCATTATGGAAAAAAAAATCAATGGATTTGACCACATAAAAAATTAAACAGATGGGAAAACCTTCTGCATCTCAAACACACACGCAGTGGCACCAGAAGGCGAACAGTAATCAGGAAGGGATGTCTGATCCACAGTGCAAAGGTTAGTCTGACTAATGTAGAGAAAGGCAGCCACCAGGGTCTGGCGGGGGGATTTGGGTCTGGAGGTGTCAAGTTTTAGTTCTGCAGGCTGCACATAAATGTGTCATACTTCATGCTACCAAGCTGTATCCCTAAAATGGCTAAGACGCTAAATTAACAGTATGTGGTTTTTTATCCATGATAAAAAAAAAAGAGCTATAACAAAGTAATAAGTTGAATTCCCAGGAGGAAAATAAAATGGGCAAAGAACAAATCTTTAGTGAGGAAATAAAAATGTATCCTATGAATGACTAATTAGGGCAACACTGAGATACAATTTTTACTTAATCAATTGTCTATTTTTAAAAAATTTTAGGGCCGGGGATTTAGCTCAGTGGTTTCGCCACCTGCTGCACAAGTGCAAGGACCCGAGTTTGATCCCCGGTACCAAAAAAAAAACAACAAAAAATTTTAATCTTCTGCATTGGTGGAAGTGCAGGGGATTGAGTATCATTACACTCAGCAGGTGGGACTAAATTAGTGAGGCTTTGTAGAGGCACCTTGGCCATCATTACAGAAAGGTTTTACAGTATTGCATATCCTTGGACTCAAGTCCTTGGGTTCACGTTTATTTCTAAATGATCAACTCTAGGAATCAATCAGAGAGGTATGCAAAGACAGCTGTACAAAACCCCACAATGTCTTTTACAACAGAGACAGCTCTCGTAAGTGTTAAGATGGCGGCAGTGTCCCGGAGCCATGTGGGTAAGCTGGGGCTGGACTGCAGCTCGGACACAGCCCCCACTCCCGGGGGCCCCGATGGTTCCCCTCTTCTCTGCACCGCCATGACGCTGGCCCACAGCACGGCCAGGACAGCTTCCCGCAGCTGCCCCTTCCTCTGCCACCCTGAGTGCGTCTGGTCCCTTCCCGCCTCCCTTGCAGCTCCAAGGACTAGAGCTGAGGTGGAGCTAAGCAGAGACCAGGCCTCCCCACCCCGCCCCCCGCCTCTCCCTGCTGCTGCAAGTCTGCCATGGTTGTTGCGATTTGGGATCCTAGAGATGAAGATGAGGCCCTGGGTCTGGCTTGGCTGCAGGAGGCCACGTCTCCGGCTCTGGAGCCGCTGGGCAAGTCCTGGTTGCTCACAACCAGGTGGGAAACCGGGACAACTGTGCTGGCGGGTCCCCTGCGTCCTTGGTCGCCCCCCAGGGTCCCCAAACTCCATCTGCTTAGAGCCTGGGCAATTTTCCTAAGCCTGGGACTCGGCCTTGGACAGCCCCACCCTCATTCCTGCACCAGCCCCGCATGATCGGGCATGCCTCCTGCCTCTCCGGCAAACGTCTCTCCACGCACACAAAATTGCCAAGAACCTAATAATTTAGTAATGGCGACCACCGTGGCTCCACCGGCAAGTTCCTTCCTCAACCAGAGAAAGGGGACTTGGAGCCGTGACAGTCAGACGGCGTCAGGGCTCAGGCTTCACTGCGGGGCTGAGGGCCCAGGGCCTGGTCAGGACCAGGCGTCTGATGCGGTTCCTTTCCCAGAACACTCGCCCCGCTGCCCGGGGAAACCCTGACCTGTTCCCAGCCAAGCTCTGCAGCTCCGGGGACACCGGCCGGCAACCCTCGGCCACTGTGCTACCTGACAGCGTCGCATGGTTTCTCTCTCGACTCTGCACATCGGGAAATTGAGGCACAGAGCCCAGGTGCACGCCGGCGAGCAGGGGCCGCGGCGCCGAGCCTGAGCCCGGGTGGAGGGTGGCTGCAGCCCCTGCACCCTCCTGCTCCCGCGGTGGCGCCTCAGCCCCGAGCTGGGCTGCAGAGTGGGCTTCCCAGGCCCCACATGCCCGATCCTCAGTCTACACCGCATGTCGCTCCCATCACACAATCTGCAGCTTCACACAGACACAGACGAAAGTCTGACGCCTGCAGCTCACAGTTTCCAACAAAGACTTAAGAATCTTACATAGAAGAGGCGTCAGAATCTCCGTGGGCGGGAAACCCCTCCGCCCGGCTCCCCTGAGTCCTGGCCCTTGCTGTCTGGCCCCTGCTCACCCCGGGCCAGTGTGAGCCTCTCTTCCCCACCCCTTCTTACCATGGCTAGCGGGATCACTCCAACCAAGTCCTTCTGACTCACGTAGATCTTGGACACACCCAGGTCGGAGGTGATGTCTCCGGGGTACTCCACCTGCCAGGTGACCAGCTGCGTGGCTGGAGGATCACTGGGCTCTTCTACTTCCACGTCAATCTGCATGACTTCCTCAGAGCTGTTGTCTGCACTGGAGAGGAGAGGAGAGCAATTGTGAGGGATGGAGCAGCTGCAGCCACCCAAATCCATGAGTACCACCACAGGCATGGCGGGGGGTTACAGCATCCCTGTCAAGATACTCTAAGGACAAACTGTCACTCCCACACTTCTCCCCTTGCATCTGCCTGCCTGAGACGCCCTCACTCAAGGGTCCCAGCCCCCTCTTTTTGTGGTTGCTCGCCATGTGCAGGGCAGGGATGGCGAATAATCATGGCACACCGAGATTGTATTCTTTGGTGCTTTCTAAACCACTGTCTGTCCAGGACTCTTTCCTGCCCCTGAGAGACCTTTATGCCATGTGTATTAGATTTCCTAAGCCACAGCCAGCCCGAGGTGGTGCACGGAATTTTAGGGTGATGAGGCCAGTGAGCTTCGTGTCCTGTGGTGGTGAGAGAGGACTGCACAGTGCTGCGGCCAGGATGGCGCGAGGGAAGGCCACGGCCGTGTGATGGCACAGAGAAGCCGCCAGAGGTCACCTGGGGTGGGTGACTGCTGAACGCCACGGTCCCTGCAGGCTGCATCGGAGCCAGCCCCGCGGAGACCCCAGGGCCATTTCAGTGCTGCTGTTTCTCCAGCCTCTGTCCATGTGGCGAGTTTGTACACTGCCCGCGCTTCTACTGGTCAGTGAAAGCAATGGCACGGGGCGGGGGGCGGGGGGCCACAGCCAGTCCGCCCAGTCGGCCCACGCCAGTCAGAGGCCCGCCCTCTGCAGCAACCCCGGAAGCCGCCTTGGCTGCTGACCTCAGACCTCCGCCACTTAGGACTCGCTGTGTCCGTTCACAGGAGTGAGGGCTAAGGGGACATCGCCCGGGCACCGCCAAACCCAGGCAGACATCCCGCTAGGGCCCCAGAGGTCAGAGGCCAGGCTCCCTTCCTCCTGGGGCAGGGGTGACTGCGGGACGAAGAGGGACAGAGGAGGAGACAGAGACAGATGGGGACGGGAAGAGGAGGATGCAGGAGGGGAGACAAAGGGAGGGGGCGGGAGGCAGAAAACAGGCGCAGGCAGAGCTCAGCCCGCATCAGCCTCCAGCGCTCAGTGTCTAACAGGAGCAGCTGCAATGGACTGCGGGCGGGCGGAGAGCAGAAAAAGCGACACCTGGCTCTGAGTCTGTCCTCTCCCCCCCCTCCCCCCCTCTTCCTCTCTCTCCCTCTCTCCCTCTCTCTCTCTCTCCCCCTCTCTCTCACTCTGGCCCCCTCTCTCTCTCTGTAGAAGCTTAGGAGAGAACTGCGATCCAACCAGGATCCCAACCATTCAGCCCCACGGGCCCCTTCCGCCCCCCAGCTTCCTTTCTTTTCCTTTTTCCTGGTTTTGGTTTTGGACCTGCAATCTGAAGATACCATCCCATTTTCTCTCCTTTTTCTTCTCTAAAATGGATCGGGCCATGTATAAGGCATAGAACAGGCCGTCTCCGGAGCCACGCGGGGCGTAAAGGGTTATTTCAGAGATGCAGACGAGCACATCCACCCTCTCACTGACAGATGCACGTTTCCGGCTGTCTTTGTGGCAAAAGCATCTGACAGCAGGAATCCAAGTGCAGCACAGCCCTGTCACCTATAAACCCGGTCAGGACATCAGGTCCGGCGCCTGCTCCCCAAGGCCAGCCTGTCCCCCCTCACCCCTGGGCCAGGTAAGCACCACCTTATTCTCTATCTCTGTAAGTTTGTCTGTGTTTTAAAGAATTCTCTTACAAGGTGTGACCATAACATACAGTGAATGTTTAAATTAAATAATGTATTACAGTAAAAGACGCATTGCCAAGAGTTCCCCATCAGAATATCCGCTTGCCTCCAACACACTCATTGCATCATTTGCACTACTTTCTGAAGCAGTCTGGAGTCCTCTCTCATGAACGTCTTTACACAACATGATCAAAAATACGGCGAGTGCTGCTGCTGGGTGCCATCCAAGCGGAAGGCAGGCTTGCAAAAACATGACGCTGTGTCCTCATCCACCTCGTTCACCAGCTCTGGCACCGTGTGACTTCTGGCTCCTCCCCAAAGGCAAAATGATCATGAAAGGAAACCGTTTTGAACAGATTCAGGACATCGAGGTGGCCACAACAGCACAACTAAAGACACTCGTGAAAGAGGGATCCAGACTGCTGCAGGAGGAGCAGGAATGAGGAGATGAATGTGTTAGAGGCACGGGGGAGGGGGAGTAATGACCATGTGTCTTTTACTGTAATAATATTTTAAAAACTGAAATATTCACCATATTTTTCCATCACACCTTGTATATATACTCATAGGATGCAATATATTTATTTCTTTCAGTGTCTGGCTTAGTCCACCCAGCATAATGTCCTCTAGGCTCATCTGTGTGTGACAAATGGCAAGATCTCCTTTTTCAAGGCTTCATAATATTCCACTGCACACCTACATGCGCATATACATGTGCACACCCCCTTTCTTTGCACAAGCCACACATAGTTGTCTTTTCAGACCCCTAACGTGTCACCATCAGCCACAACTAGAACAGCTTGGGGATAAGACACTGGCAAATACACATTGGGCTTTACACGGAGAATTTACAGGAATTTCGGCATTGCTGTCTCCTTGATGAACGAGCTCACTTCTGTCCTGGCTGCACTGGCCGCACCTTGCATTCTTGGTCACAGGGCCACAGCTGAGGTCAAGGCCTGGGCTCCCACCCAGCAGCAGCTCCCTCCCTGCCAAGACAGGATCCCACCACTCCGCTTTCCTCCCGGAAACCGTGGCCTCAAATAACTGGAGCCCTTGATCCCGACCGAGTAAGTTCTTCCCACCCCGAGACTCAGCCCCAGCCGTGTCACCCATCCTCCCAGGGGTGCCAGCTGCCTTCCTCTCGTTCCCGTCTGCAGCCGTACAGGCTCTGTGGATTCGGAACCCGTGCCCGGCTGTGAGACAGGGCAGCAGCCCGGCCCCTCTGAGCTGAGCCCCGTGCTGTGTGTGTGTGTGGGGGGGGCCCTGGAGTCGGGCTGCCTCAGCCTGAGGGCAAACTGCAGTCCAGCTGCAAAAGCCATCTAGCTTGTTTGCAAGTGTTTTCTTCTGGACCATCGCTCAGCCTGCGTGGGCTTCTGCAAAGTCCTGTAGTGCTCGGGGTAGCCCGGGGTGCTGAGCGCTTCGTTCCGACCTTTTCCAGGGGGCGAGCTGGCTTTGGAGTGCCTCAGCCTGTGTGGATCAGTGAATCCATGGGGATTTAATTTGAGTGTTAACACCCTTTAGAAAATACTTAGCACTTGAGAACTTATAGAAAGCTTCCAGAACTCCTGTGTGTTTGGCGATAATTATTACTCCTCTCTGCTTACCTCTAAAGGAAGGACTGGGCCCCACGCTAAGAGTGTGTGCATGTGTGCATGTGTGCAGTGTGCGTGCATGTGTATGCGCGTGGGTGTGTCGCTGCAGGTGCGCTGTGAAAAGTGGCCATATTGTGTTTTTCGGATCTGCTCATTACACAGTGCAGTCCCTGGTACCTGCCAGAAGGAAATGTGCTCTCTCCTGGGAGAGATGCAGTGGGCTGTGTAGACATTTATAAAATGTGTCTGATTAGACCATGACTTTCCCCCTCTCTCTTGCATCTGAAGTGCACTGAGGAACTTTACAAATAAACTAATGGCAGCCCCGCCCTGCAGACTCTGGAAGGGTCCAGTCCAGCCAGGCCCCTGCCTCCTCCCGCCTCTCCCTCCCCCACTGTCACTTCCTGCCTTTCCGTTTGTTTCTCCATTCGGAGATTCACAGACACTGAGTGTGTGAATGACCGAGTCAGAGGTTCTTAAGGGCGGGTGTGGCCATCTATGCCCTCAGCACCTTCTCTGTGGAACTGCCTGAGGAAGAGGAAGCACTGTATTAGTGGACTTGGAGGAGAACACTGGCCAGACAGGTGAAGACACAGGTGAACAAAGGAGGCTTCTGAGTTTCGACATTCACAACTGCAGACCAGGACGGGTAAGAACAGAATTCCGGCCACAGGGCCCAGGGTATGGACAACCCCACACTGTTAGTGTCCCTCTGGTGGCCCAGATGCAGGCCACCCTCCCAGCCTCTGCGGCCCCTGCCACAGCTGAGTGCAGTGCACCCAGCAGGGAGGGAGTTGGCAGGTGCAGTGCTGCTTCGCTGGGGCGGGGTTTGCATGGAGAACGGCTCGAGGTCACTCGGGAAAAGGCCCAGGGCCCATCGCATGCAGACACCAGAAAGCTTTCTGGGATGGGAGCTGCCATAGCTTTAGCTCCTCTCATCAGCACGGGTGCTGCTGGTGATGGAGTTTAAGCCTCGGATCTGTCTTCCTCCACGTCTTGCTGGGGGTCATCTGTCCCACGGAAGAGCCTGAGGAGGAGGCACTGCAGGATGCCCTGTATGTGCACTCAGGTGGGGCGCTGGGAACGGACCCTAGGGTGGACCAGGAGGAAGGTCTGAGCGGTGTGACCCCCTCCTCAAAGGAGGCCCAGTAACATCCCCCTCACTGGAAGGGTCCTCTCTTTGCTCACTTCCCATGGGCTCCTTTGCACACTGGATTCAAGCTCCAAGGCTTTTCACGGGAAAGGGCTTCATCTAAACAGAGAAAGACAACGCTGCTGGCTGAGGGCCACTCAGTGCTTCAGGACCCCAGCTCAGGCAGAGAGGGGACCACATCCTCCACCCGGGGTCACCACTCAGGCACCCAAGCTGTCCACAGGAGGCATTGCAGAGCCATATCAGCAGATCCCAGGCCAAAAAAGGACACAGCTTTTCAAGTCTTATTTTAGGATATTCCTGCCTCTGCTTCCGGAGTGATGCAATAATTAGCCTGTATTGGGTATTTTTCACGTGTCAAGCCTGGTTCTGAGAGCTTTTGATGTCTTATGTAATGTCAAAGTACCGCAGTGCCTAAGATACAGTTCTCACTCTCAGTTTACAGATGAGGAATCTGGGCCCGGAGACTGCAGGCATGTCCAGGGCTGCCAACTAGCAAATGAAGGAGCCAGGGGCTGGGCTACAGCTTGTCCTGTGTCTCAGCCCCGCCCTTTGTCCAGGGTGACGAGAGCCACACTCTGGACAATGAAGACCCAAGACACCTTCCTCTCCCCACCCCACCACGGGGCAGTGCATTACATCACGCTCACTGGAGACCCAGACGCTGGATCTGAATGCTTCCAAAGAATTCTGAACAAGCGAAGCAGGAACATTTTCATAGAAGGTGCTTTGAAATTAGCTTTGCCTTTAGGGTGCTCTGTTTAAGTCCTGTGATGTGTCTATGAATCAAAGCAGAGATGTGGAAACGGCAGCATGGGATATGAAAGCTTAACTGTGCATTTGGAGAGATCAAAAATGCAGACGTGGACCTGGGAGCAGAGCCGTTTACAGCTGTGATTGAGACGCAGGCCAAGGAGCCTGTGTTCTCCAGACTGGAAAACCAGTACATCACGGGAGCCCTCGGAGCGTGTGCGGGTGATGAAACTCCAGGCAGCAACCGCCTGTGGGCAACTGGCTTCCAGTGTGCGCTTCAGGCGGCGCGGCGGGTGGGTGGGGAGGCAGCGAGTGGTATTCCAGCTCCGACCTGGGCTTCTCCAGATGGTACTCCAGGCTGAAATTGGCAAACGCACTGGAGACCAAGCTCCGCCCTGAGCCGCATCCCCAGCCTCCCACTGCTTCTCTCCTGCTGCACCTTCACCCTGGCGTCTGAGGCTTTGGTTTCTAGAGACCGGCACCTGCAGCTGTCCTCAGATGGCTCTTTTTGAGATTTGGGGCCACGATGCCCACCGCGAAAAGCTCTGTGAGTGCCCTAGAGTTTATGTCCCCTGGAGGCCACCATCAACCGTCCACAACGCAGGAGTGTGAAAGCCCAGCCTCCTCGACTTTAGTGCGGTCCAGGTGAAGGGCTCTGCTCACAGCCCAGTCCCCAGGGGCCCCCGAAGGTCCCCTTTGTCTGAAGCAGCGTCGCTGCCCTGGCTCTTCCCTCCCGAGACCTCACTGTGCCCCGAACGACTTGCACACAGAGACCGCCTCAGCGTCTTCGGCCAAGGAGACGGAAAGGAAACCGAGCCACGCCACGGGCAGACCCCGGAGTGACCGAGGAGAAGGGGGAGTGGGGCTTCCCTTACCCCGCCAGCGAGGCCAGCCTGACGCCGGAGGGGCCTCCACCCGCCCTGCACCCTCCTGCAAGGGCGCCTGGGAAACCCGCCCGGGGCGCAGCGTGGCCTCCTGTGGAGGGGCTGCCCCGCCGTCCCCCGGTCCGGCACAGCTCATTTCCAAGATGAAAATATGGATGTTACTCAAACAAAATTGCTTCTTCTTCACATTATCACACTATTAAACTTTTCCATTACTGCCATATTTTTCTAACTTTTTCATTAGCATTTTCAGTATAAAACCTTTTATCGTGAAGTAAAATATGCATGATTCCTTTAATGTATGTACTTTGTAATGAGATTTTTTTGTCACCATAAGTTTGTCTTCTCATGTCTCTCTGGTGACCAGAATCAATCTGGAAAAGCAGAAACGACGGGCAGGCTGGAGCCTGCAGTGCGGAATTGTTTCCCTTGCCCCTGTGCTTCCTTGTTCCCTATCCCAACATGTTCTTCAATCAATCAGTCAATCAGCTGACCAATTGATCAGTAATCCACGTGACATTTCCGGAAGTCGTGCCATTTGGCTGACGGGCATAGAGTCCAAGGGGAGCTGCGGGTGACTGTGACCAGTGGTGGAGGCCCTCTTCCCGACCCTCCACCCGGGGGTGCCCTTGGCCAGCCCCAAATGGGCGGCAGAAACTGGCAAATGCTGCAAGTCAGGAACCTTCCTGGACCCCCAGCTGAAGGCTGTGGCCTCCCTGGAGCACACAGCGTGTGGGGAAGCAGAAATCCCACCAACAGTGCCGATGATGAAAGGAAGCTGGCAGACCTAAGGATGGGTGCAGCGCAGAGGCGTCTGCTGGCTGAGGAGCCTATTTCAGAGGACCCCGTGTGGCTGCAGCGGTCAAGGACACGGTGCTCTCGGTGGAGGATGAACGGCACGGAGCAGGGTGGGTCAGCAGACCCAAGAACCTGGACAGCGGGGGCAGCAGAGGGCCTGGGGCCGAGGCAGGCTGTGTAGGAGACGGGTCGGGGAAAACTGCCTCTGCAGCATGCTGCGGCTCGTTTACACAGCCTTCCCCAGCTAAAAATGGGGTTCCTCTTTTTAATATTGCAAAAACATTATGCAGCGTAGCAAGGCTGTGATCCACAAAGCTTAACATACGACTGCCTCACTCTTTACAGGACTCATTTGCCAATTCCTGGTTTTTAGAGAAATGGGAAATCACTTTAAAAATAACACAGTGACATTTACCCCAGTAGGTAAACACTTGGCAGGAAGACCTCACGGGGTAGCCAGGCCTTTGCCCGGTGACGAGGAGAGACTGGGCTCAAGGTCTCACCGGAGGGCGCTGTGGGAGAGGAATGGGGGTCAGACGCTGGGAACCGCAAAGAGCCACTGGGACGAGGTCCACGCCAGGCTTGTTGGGGTCACCAGATGACGAGGGATACAAAAAGATCTTCATTGGAGTGGGAACAACAGGCCAAGCCAAATCATAGGCTGTTGCAGTGAGAAAATTAAAATGAAACAGGCATTCTTCCAGATGACATAGGGGCCTGCCAAGCCAGCCACAGAACACCTGTGTGCCCAGCGGGGCCCAGGCTCCCTCCCCACTGCGTGGCACCATCCCTGTCTCCGCAGACGCCTGTCTCCCTGGGGCCCTGCCCTGTGAGAGACAGCAGGACCGGTTCCGAGGACAACCCCGAACACACCAACCAGCCACCATCCTGGGGAGGCTGGGCTGCGGCAGGGCTGGCGGATGGGGGGGGGGGCTCGGCATTCTGGCCAGGACCTGGCACCACCGTGGTGGCTCCAGCTGTGCCTCTCATTTCTGCACCAAGAAAAACAGCCCAAAGGTGGGGTGACAGGGCGGATGAGGAGGGACAGAGTGGCGGGGGGGGGGTGTTCCTGAGGGTGGGCATGTTTCCCGTGAGAGAGGGCACTGGCCAGAGAGTCCTGGCTTTCTCCCTGTGGACATGGGGCAGGCTGCTTCTGCAACCCGACACCTCGCCCACCTTCCACTGTGCCAGCCAGCTGGGTCCCTGGCCAAGGATGCTGACGGCGGCCCCTCCAGATCAGTCCACAGGGCGCCGAGGGCCGGGCAGAAGTCCGAGAAGGAATGACAGCAGAGCTCCCTCGGAAACATGGCCATCTTCTTGAGTAAGCTATTCCTGAGCCTCACCTGGATCCTCCCTGCTCTGCAGCGCTGGCTTTTTCCTTCCTTGGCCTGCTGGCAAAGATGGCTTGTGGAGGGTGTGTTCCCACGCAGCGGGCTTCCCCCAGCAGGCCAGGCCAGGTCTGACGGGGGCTGGATACTGAGAGTAAGTGGTCCGGCAGTCAGTGCAGGAGACGTCCCTTCCTGCGCTTGGAGGAGCCTGGGCACGCGGGACCTCCACCTGCAGGGGTCCCTGATGGCTCCGGGCAAAGGGCTGGGATGCTGCATGCGCACTTCCGGCTCGAGGACTGAGCTGCTGTCTTCCTGCCCCGCGAGGAGCCCTTCTGCGCATGTGCCAGGGAAGAAATCTGGCGGACGCTTTCAGCCACACGCTGTGGGCAGGGGCAGGGCGGCTTCCTCCGCAGCGGAAGGGAAATGGGACATCTGCAAGCAGGGTGAGAAGTGAGCAGACACAGCAGCCGCTCCTACCTGGACCTGTGCTGTGCACAGCGGGCGCTGCTGACACAGCCACAGCGGCACGGGCAGTTCCCTCTCCCCACTTCCGTCTCGTCAGAAACGCTGTCGGGGGGCCCTGTCCTCTGCATGATACGGCAACAGGGGACACCTTGCAGGTCTAACGCTAAGGCTTATTTCAAATCTTCAAAAACTTCATTTAATAAGATTAGTGAATGTGATGCTGGAGAAAACTAACTCGTGATTCGTACATAAAATAATTCACTAATCTGGATACGCTAGGGTTAAGCATGTGAGTGTTCCAGAAGGAAAATCAGCACAGCGACGAGCTTCCTACTTCGAAACCCACTACTCTGCCGTAAAGAAAGACTTGATCATTTGTAGGAAAGCGGATGCACCTTGAGATTATCAGGTTAAGTGAAATAAATCAGATGCACAAGCTTACATATCGCATGGTTTCTCTTATGGGAGAAACCCAAAGTATGAATGAAGAGCAAAATAAAAGATAAGTAGGAGGAAACATCTTCCTCCAATGGGAACGGAATCACGAGATAGAGGGGGAAGTGGATGAGAGGAGGAATGAAGCTGTGTTATTTACACGTCCTGACTCCACACAAGGAGCGTAAGCATTATGGAGTGCAAACATGCACGAATAAATTCACAAACAAACAAAACCTACGATGATGCCACTGAGGCACAAGGTCAGACTTTGAAAAAAATCCCATGAAGACACAGCTTAACTTTTTCAAAACGGACCCACAGGGAAGGAGTGGTTTATTACTTCGGGGAGAGCCCCTCCCACCCAGTCGATGTTGGCTTCAGCCTTTCTTTAAGAACAAACCCAGGGTTCTAATCACAGCTTTAGTTATTTAAGACGAAGTAACCGTGTCCTCTTGGCTTTAAGCTTCACATCTGAACAGGTCTCCATTCCAACTCACTTATTCCTATTTCGCGAAGACCCCTTCACCCCTACTTCACCTAGACTGACCTCGGGTGCTCTTTATAGGGTGGGTGCCCGTTGTCCTCAGGTGCAGAGGCGCCCCGTGTTCAAAGCAAAAGAGAGGTGAGACTAAGAAGGTGGGAATCAGAAGTCACAGGCAGAAGGCAGGCTTCTATGCCCCAGCGACGCCTGGGCCCCAGTGCCGCCCCACCTGCCCCACGTGCCTGAAGGTGCTCTGCACGAGGGCTGGAATCTCCTCCAGACAAACAGCAGAAGAAAACCAAAGCTGAATCTCTCATCCCACATCATGACATTTTCTTAAACATATTCATTTGGAGATAGAGAGGTATTTTATTTTTATATATTTCTTTTTTGTTGGAATTTCTTTTTCCCTAAAGAAACCCAATTTGTATGCCACAGACACATTAGCATTCCTGCCAGGGCTGCAGACTGTTGGAGATCAAATCCTGTCTGCATAAACAGGTACCTGGGTGCTAACAACCCTCATTGCTCAGCATCTGTGGTGAAGCCCCGGATGCCACTGGGGGAGGAAACACAACATAAGATAAGGCGAAATCTGCAAAGCCGGCAGCACACCAATTACACACCATTAGCTCCTGAGTGTTGAAATCAGCTCTGTGGGATCAGAGGAGGGGTCTGCTGTCCTTGGCGAGCCTGCTCTGCACACTGGCTCCTCCCGAATCCATTCTTCACGGCCCAGCATCTCCTGTGGGACTTGGCTCTCAGGATTACAATTACAAAGATTTCTTCTACTATATCCCGGAGCTCGGTGCTTCCTCTTACACCACACCATCTATTTTTCCTTTAAAAGAAAGCACACTAAGAGGGATTTCTGTCCACTTCATCTAATCAGGATGGATCATAAGACAAGTTGCAGGGAGACGGAGTGATTGGGTGCTGGAGTCTCGTCAAGGGTGCTGGTGCCTTAGGGAAGCGGCCCCAGCTCTCAGGAGAGGCCACTGGGGCATCGTCAGCAGGAAAGCGAGGTTGGCTCCCCATGTGTCTACACCTGACAGCTAAATTGCGATGAAATCCGAAGCATATAAAACCTCACACCGGCAGCCCCACTCTGACATAAATGACGAGCAGGCTCATTTTCTTTATCCAGCTATGATCTCACTGAACATGCAGTGGGATTGCTGGAGTAGAAAGACATGTTCTACATTCATTTGAAAGTGCAAAAAGAATTAATTGATAGTGATGATCGGTACTCCAGTGACTCAGGGTTTCCCATCTCCTGTCTGACATATGACAAATCAAACTGTGGAGAGGCTTAGGTGCCATACTCCTCTGTGATGAAAACAACTCGAATATGTAGCTAGCGGATCCTCTTGTGAAGGAGAGGGTTTGTGACTTTAGCCACCCACATGAACATCATGCTGGGCCTGTGATCAATACACAGTTGTGTTCCGGCCTGCAAGTGCGCAAGGTCCGAAGCTGAGGAATCAATTCGCTGGTTGAAGTTAATGGAATGTCAAATAATTTCTTGATATAAATGTCAATACATTCAGTTAAGCCTTGTGATTTAAATATAATTAAAGATAAACTTCAAGTCAATGTTGCCTTTTTCATTTGGGGTATGATGGGTGATTTACTAAAATCCCAGGAAGATGCCAGGAGGAGAACTGGAGATTTGCTTTTCTTGTACAACCACTTGGGTAAGTTTATTATCCGTTCTGTGTGAGGGAAATGGAGCTAGCTGCATCTTCTTTCATCTTGGGCTTCAAAACCCATCTGTTAACCTGCTCTTCATGTCGCTCGCCGAGTCTGTGCAGTGGGAAAGGTTGTCTGCCATCAAGAAACTGTCTAGATGAGAGAGTGGGTACAGGGAGGCTGAGCTGTTGACAGGATGGACTTGGGAGTGAATCACAGCCCAGGTCACAACTGTGGTACTAATTATGTTATGTAACCCTTCACTCCTTAGGCCTCAGGTTTGAGGCCATAAAACTACAGCTCTCTTCAGAGGGCTGTTGGGCCTCTGAGCCTGCCGTGGGGGTGCGCTGAGCAGCTCGATTCAATTAATCAATGTGGCACATCTTGCAGCATGCAAGACGTGAACGACTGTGTGAGGCCACCTTAGCACTGTCACTGATAATGAACCAAGGTCATCGTTTAGGCTGAGCTATTTAGGGCGGTGCCTATGTGCCACTCGCAAAGGGCTGTGAGGAGACAGCTAGTGCAGCTTGCAGATGCAGCTGGGTACTGAGGCTGGAGGACAACTTCTGTGCCTGTGGGAGAGAGGGGTGTTCATTTCTAGCTGCAGGAGGGGTTGTGCTTTGATCTCTCCATGTCTAACACTGAGTTCTGAGCTCTTTCCTCATCAGGGGCCACACACAAGAATAGGAGGCGCAGGCACCTTGACCCACAGAGCAGAATCCTTCAGCCTAAGCCTAGTGCCGAAGCGGTGTCCATGGTTGTGGAGCGAGAGCCACAGGGTCAGGGTTCGGCTCCCAGAGATCCTGCCCCCTGAATGTGAGGTCTAGAGACAACCAGCACAAGAGGACTCAGCCTGCCCCGCGCAGGCCCTCTCTCCCATGCTGCTGTCAGCTGAGGATGGGAGTGTAACAGCAAACAGGAAACACCACAAGCCACTGGGACTTGGAGGCAGAAAGCAAACTTTATTTGCATCAACGGGACTGGTCGGGGTAATTCCTAAGAACCAGGCTGATGTCCTTTGTCTGCCTACAGTTTATATGGAGTTTGCAAGCAGGAACTAGTAGAGAAGCAGAGCAGGCAGTTGACTGGTTACCCATGATACCATTCTTACTGACTGGTCTATAGCAAGTTCAAACGCAGGTTAGAAAACACCAGTTCAGGGTACGTCAGCTAGACAAGCGTGACAGGTATTTAGAATAAACATCAGTTCAGGGTAGGGTGGACTAGATAGGGTGGCACAAGGTTGGAATATGTATCAGTTCTGGGCAGGGTCTGCTGAGAAGGAATTTGCTTGGGCTGGAAAAAATAAAAGTGCTCACGGTCGACACCATGCTGGACTGATGTCCCACCCATCTGTCAGCCATTGCATTTTTCTGTCTCAGGAGCATCCAGCTGGATCACAACCCACAGATGTCGACATCCCAGCTCACAGAGCCCGAGAATGCTGCCTGGTGTACTAAAGGGGACATGCAGCAGGGATTAAGTTGGGGACCCGCAGAGAGGGACGATGGTGGGCCATCTGGGCAGCCCTAAGTGTGACCATGAGAGTCTTCACAAGAGGACAGTGGAGAGGTCTGTCTGCAGGGCAGGGGAGGCCAGGGGACAGCGCAGCGGAAGAGGCTGGAGCAAGGCTCTTTGAAGCTACAGGAAAGGGGACACCAGCCAAGGGGGATAGGCAGGCAGCACCAGGAGGAGGAAGCAGAGGAGGCACTCTGAGCTCTGGGGTTAGCCAGGTCCTCACGTGGGGCACAGGAGGGATTTCCAAAGTGGGGTCATTCTCAGCCACAGCCTTCTGCTTATTTTTCCTCACATCATTTCTGCCACAACAAATTCAATAGTAATTTGCCACTTTATGAAACAGAGATGATTAATCAACATCAAATATATTATGCTCAGCCTTGCAATAACTCAATAAATTGTTCATGGCAGTAATCAGCAAACACAGAACAATGCTGAGATATTATGATTCAGGTTAAACATCTGCGGTCGCATCTACACTGTAGACAAAATTGGTGCTGTTTCAGAAGAGCAGTTTCTTACATCAGCTATATGTTGGGCATGACCTCTGTTACCAGACATCAGGGATGATGGGGTTTGACTCTCCGTAGATTGTCATTTAATTGGGCTGGGTATGCACCTACGTGCAGTTGGTATTATAAAACATCCCTGGCATGATTCCCGAGCACAGTCACAACCAAGGACAGCAGTTCATGAGCTGCATGGAAACCACATCATGTGGAGCAGTTCATCCAAGCAGATCTGGGGACCACCACACCTGGAGAGTGCACTGTGGGACCCAGTGTCCTGCACCTGCCCAGCACAGTGGGCCCCTGAGAAGCTGACTGCAGTGTGCTTGGGGCCTCAGTCCCAGAAGCTCTGATTCCCTTGGCCTGGGTGCCCCCTGGTCAGCTGGTTAAAGGCAGCATGGAGCTCCTGCTTTACATTGCTGTCCTTAGCTCACTGCATAAGTTAGAATCACCCTGGAGCTCTAGGGAGACCCAAGGTCCTGAGATGCCACTGACCAGCCTCAGCAAGTACGCCTTCAAGTCATTCCTTCAGCGTCCATGGTTGGACACAGGCTGGGAAACAATGCTCAGCGGAACTAGGGTAGGAATATGAGGTTCCTGCTCTGGGGAAAGTGTGTGCCCCAGGACTCTGGTTCCCAGAAATAAAGGCAGCTATCACTTGTGTGGGGGAAATATATCAGTCTCATTTTTAATATGGTGGCCAGAAAAGATGCCACACCAAAGACTGTGTCTGCCTCCCATCTATTTGTTTATTTATTTATTTTTGGTATCGGGGATCAAATTCAGGACCTTGCACTTGGGAGCCAGGCAGCAACACCACTGAGCTAAATCCCCGACCCCAACCTCCAATTTATATGTTAAAGATCCAACTCTCAGTGCCCAAGAATGTGACTATTGGAATATGATGCTCTCAAAGACATACTCAAGGGCTGTCACTAGAACAGGGCATTAGGGTGGGATCAGTTACAGTCAGGTAAAACCGAGGCCAGGCTAGAAGGACCCCTTGAGCAGACAAAGCCGTGAGTCCTTGTATATGACCTCAGACTCACTCAATTTGCAAATGTAAGTGTAAATTTTTTATAAATACATTTACTAAAAGAAAAAATAAAACCTTATCTCAACCAATCAGAAGTATCCAACAGAATTAAAAATCATACAACTAAGGAATTTCTAACAGGATAGCTAAGTCAGGCAACTGTATGATGGTAAGAAGTAAAATATTTTCTTTGCTATGAAGACCTCCCCCTCGTGTTCCCTGGGGGAGCTCCTAAAATCCTTACATGAGTCACCGTTTGCTACAATAAATCTTTAAAAGGTTTAGCATGCCTCGGTTTACCTTTTAGCAAGTCCCAATCCACATGATGGGTGGACTTCTAAGTACAGGAGGTTAGGGCACGGACACATAAAGGGAAGACATCTGAGACAGAAAGAAGGCGGCCCGGAGAGGCTTTAGCCCCTACAGCGGGGGAATAACCCCATGTTCAGGTCCCTGGTCTGTGGCACCTTCCTGAGGTGGCTCTAGAGACCTGTCCTGGAGGCTTCTCTGAGAGATCATGGCATTACACCCCAGGCTTCGCTGGGAAGTGCTAGAGAAATAGTGGGATAATATTGAGTATTTTAAATTGTTGAGAATTGACAAGAGCCTCCTTTCCTTGGGGGCCAGCAAAGGAAACCCCTTCTGTTCTCTTGTCAGGGAGACTTGCTCGCCAGTCTATAACTGCTTTGGATTAACTTGTAGCTGCTTGATGATGCTCTCTGGTGTGCTGCTCACCAGGACCTTAGGGAAGAGGCATCTGGTCTACCTCCTGCACCTTGCAGAACCAAGGAATTTCTATGATGGACCTAACTTGATTTTCCTCGTTTCCATCCATGTTACCCTCTTGTGTAAACACCCTGACCTGATCATTCTTCTTTTTTTTTAGCTGAATATGGTAATCAAGCCACTTTTAGTCATTTGTGGAATAAAGTTGGATATAAATAAACCAAGAAATACTATCTTCAGTATTTTGACCGATGATCCTCATCTTCACACAAAGTCAGCACAACACATTATTTCACAATCTTGTCATTTTCTGCTGTTGAACGGTGCCCTGAAATATTTGTGAAGATCCCACTGAACAATATTTAATAACTACAGCCTCTTTTCTCTTTTAAGACCACACTGAGCAAAGCATTTTCTCAAAGTGTAACTTCGAAATGTACTGGAGAACAACTAGGTGCCCCATGCCTCCAAGGAGACCGTAATTAAAAGATGAGAGGATCGTTTGAGGGTGAGAACCGCAGCATCCCACGTCCCGCTTTGAGCCCCTCTTCCGCCTGGAATGTGGCTTTGCCCAAGTGATCAAAGCAATGTCACCTCTGGAGCTCTGGCTCTCCTGGAGCAGTTCTGCACCCAGCACTCTTAAAACTAATCGAAAGATGTGGTCAGCCTGTGTTCTGATACCCAGACACTTTAAAGTTCTCAATAGCCAGGAGTGGATTTCTTGGGAGCTAATCAAAGGTTTTAGAGGGAACCTGAGACGAATAATTTCAAAGATAGTTGAAAGCTGGAGAGCTCTGGCTGAAATAGAAAATTAAATAATAGGTTCTCTTCATGCTTTGCTAGTTCCTTCTCAGGGTTGTCTGCCCCGCACCCAGCTCCTGGCTGGCTTAAAATGGAAGAGGGCCACCCCGTCTTCCACTCAGCCTGTTACAGCTTTCCATTTACCACGCTGCAGGCCCAGCATGCCCCCACACAGCAGAATTTGTTTCCAGTGTGGCCACTGGCACCATTACGGCTGGCTGCTCATTTCCAGCAGGAACTGCTCTCCATTGGAAATTTCACTTCAAACAAATAGCTAGGCCTGACACAGTAAATTTCAAAATAAATGTCTCAACCAGGTTCAGAGACAGAAACAACACATACAGTGTGTTCTTTTCAATCACAATGTGCCTTTGGCACCTGGGACACGGGTGCACTTCACCAGGCTGGCCTCTAGAAGTGCATCTTTAATGCCATCCATGGCCACATTTAATGACACTGATTATGGGTAATAAATGACGAAGGTGTTATCCCGGGCACAGCTTTCATCCCAGTGAGTGACTTAGCATCCTACAAATACTAGGCAGGTCTGTATCTCTGTCTTTCTTATTGTTAATGCTAGAGCTGAATTTGGCCACAAGCCTGCTGTCAATTACATATGCACACGTGCACACGAGCTTGCATACATACATGCATACACATGCACACCCATACACACATATGTATGCACACACCGATACATGCATGCACACACATGTGCAACCATATACACATGCATACATCCATGCACACACATATGCATCACACCCATATACATCACACACATTCATGCACACCCATATACACATGCATGACTGCATGCAAGCATACACACATGCATACAGGTATGCAACAAAAGCATACACATGCACACCCCCACACACCCATATACACATGCACACATCTGTGCACACAGTCAGATCCAATGTGCGGTTAAATTGCAATCCTGATAGTTTTTGCTTCATAAAAGTAGAAAGCAGGGGAGCAGCTCTGTGCAGTGCTGTGCCTGAGCCTGTCTCTTCAGTGGCAGTGATGACGGAAGGACCATGGGAGAATGAGTGAGACAGTGGTGACAATGCCCTGCAGGCCTCTGTACTGATAGTAGGTGGGAAAGACCATTGCCAGTGGGCCCCACTTCAGCGCTGGGATCATGGAAACCATCTTCGAGGTGGCTTGCAGAGAGGTCCCTGCCTGAGTGGCAAGGGCAGGGGCAGAGGAGCTCTGCCTGGGGACATGGCATGAGAATCTTCTCTGTCTCAGCCACCATCACAAGGAACCACAAAGAGCGCAGCTTCTAAACATCATGAGGTCGCTTCCCCCTGCCCCAAAGGGTAGAAGACGAAAGTGCCGGCAGACCCAGTGCCCGGCCAGGGCTCCCTTCCGGTCATGAGTACCTACTGGTACTCATGGTCAGGACAGCAAGGCAGCCCTGGTCTCCTTACATGGCTGCTAACCCTGCCCTTGTGCCCTGCCAGAGGCCCCGCCTCCTAAAACCCACCTGCAGTTCAGGGGAGGGACCCAGTGTTCTGACCTGCAGCCCTGCCAACCCCAGCACAGCTTCATCTGCGCCTGCAGGGCAAGCTCCAGCCAGCGCCTCAGGGCACCTGTGTGTCAGGTCACTCCCGGACCAGACCTCGGGGTGCCCTTTCCCCTTGGCAAGAGGCCCTCGAGCTTCTGCATGCCATCTGACCTCTCAACGTTTCAAATCTGGCATGCCAACACTGTCACTGGGCCTGTGTGAGCTCGGCTGGTGACACTGGTGATGTAATGAGGCCACTGCCACCCTCTGAGGTGTCCAGCAACAATGGTGCTGGAGGAGCCCTGAGGGGAGGGACACGAGTCCCGGCTGTGATCTGGAGCTTCCAGTCTGCCGACCTGGAAGGACCTTCTGAAGGTGACGGCTGGGCCCTTCTAGTGCCACATGTGCCTCTTCAGAGTGACAGGGAGGTGCTTAGGGAAACTGGGCCACAAGGACTCAGTGCTGATGCAGTTCAGAAAAATGACATCCAGCGTGAAGGGGTAGAAATTTCATGAGCGATTCACTTTACTAAATCCACTTTACTGTTTTACATAAACAAGACTGGGATGTGGTAATAAACCTGAGCCTGAAAGATTATTCATTAAATATAAAAACTATGAAAAAGAAATACAGAGACAGAGTTAAAATGGCAGGTTTTCTTATTGATAGTCAAAATGACAGTACATTTTTTACTCGATGGCATTTTGGATTCAATGGACTATGATAGTACTGGTATCTGTTTACAGCAGACTAATAAGGTACACCTTAAAATATTACATGTATATGGTATAAACAATTAATTATCTGCATAGTTCACTTAACAAATGAACATATGATCCAAAAAGAAAACTTCTCCTTTCTTATAGCATGCAATTTCAAAAGGATCAATTAACAAAGCCTTCACTTTTATCACGTGGATAAGTGAGTATTTGAAATTGTAATGTACATTAAGACAATTGCAGGCAGGAGCAATCACAGAGAATGATCCGTTCACCCTCTGCAGGCTCTTATCTACAGTACAGTGTCCTGGCCAGAACAAGGTGCCAATGCAGTGCATAGACCCTCTTCACATCTCCCCGTTTACACGCACACATGTGTGTGTATTTCATTCAACACAAACTATCACACGCGTTGGGATGCACACCCCTCACCGCAAGCAGCATCCTGAAGAGCCCGTCACCATGAGGGTTCCCATCTGTCCTTTTCGGTTGCACCCATGGGCCCCTGGCTCCTCACTCCCACCCGAACCCGCCTCCTCTTCTCCATGGCAAAACTTTATCGCTTCAAAAATGTTACACAAATGGAAAAATATACCATTCAACCTCTCAGAACTGGATCCTTCTCTTTCCACTGAGCATTAGCTTTTTGGAGATTCCTTCAAATCACTGCATAAATCAAGCATCTATTCCTTTTTATTGGTAAAAAAAATTATTTTTAAATAAAGCAGAAAATGGATGTTGAATCATTTGAGTCTTGTTTGAGCGAGCCTCCCAGGTAAGTGTGTAAAGACCACCATGTGCGATCTCTCAAAATAACAGGAGAGCTCTGCCGAGCCTGGTAGTAGAAAGACAGAAACCACTGGAGTTTGACCACTCCTGAGAAATAAGGCAAGCGGTGGGAGAGACAGGTGACACCCACAGGGAATGCCTGAAGCTTGCTCTCCTCAAAGCTTTGCTTTTGCAATTTGCTTTTCCTATTCTTTTTAGGCTAAAGTTGTTACTAAGAGCAACGGGATGCCACTCAGTGATTTGATTTCTTGTTTCTTTCCTCCTACAAACCCTGCTAGGTATACAATGTAGCACTGATAAAGTGCCAGAGAAAATGTACCAGAGTGGGCAGGCTGGGTCTGAATGACTCACCCAGAATTATCTACCTTCAAGTGAAATAAATCAGACACACAGCTTAAATATCACATGGCTTCTCTTCCGTGAGAAACCCAAAGTAAAAATAAAGAGCAAAATAAAAGAGATGATAGGAAGTAGGGAGAGATCTTTCTGAAAAGGGAAGAGAATCAAGAGGTGGAGGGAGGGAGGGGATGAAAAAAGGAACCGAGACGTGTTATGTTCATGCACCAACTCTATGCGAGTAATGTAATCAGTATGTGCTGCAAACATGGACTAAGAAAAAAGAAAGCATGGGAAACACTTCCCTCCTTTCAGGTCCAGCCAATGTGGAATTCCATACAGTGCCTCACTGCAGTTACTTTGGGACACCGTTCCGCTTTTACAGAACGCATTTAACAAACACTTCAAGAGTACTTGCTGCCACTTCTTTGGTAGAAGATTTACTAAACCCTAGTTTTTACATGATGAATCACAAACATAGCAAAATTAGTGATTCTCCAGGTTCTGAGTACGGCCATGGAGAGCTCTGCATTCTCCTTCCTGCTTTGGAAGCTGTCACTGATGCACATGATACCTGCAGTCAGAGGGCCCTTTTACACATGCAGAACTTGGGAAATTTTCATGAAATGAATCCCTTTTGTGAGCAGCATCTGGATTGAGTGGCAGGAAATTAACAGCATCCCAGAGGTCGCAATCTCGCCACTACCCTCTGCCTGGCACTAATAGTCACTGATGAGGCCTCTAACAGCTCGAGTGAGTGTCGCCTGTTTGGGTTCTGGATGGGCGTGGATCACATGGGTGTACTGCCCTGTGTTTGATTTCCTGCACTCAACACAAGCTGCTGCCAAGAGCAGCTGTAGATCCACATCCTGGTGGCAGTGTGGGATCCCACTGCGCAAAGGCTCAGCGGGGCTGTGTTCGACGCACGCTCTAGTTCTCATGTTTTGCTACCACGTGCTCACACGTTTCTTCTGGCTCTTACCCAGCAGTGCAATTGTTGTGCTCTTAAACATTAGCATGTTCCTGGAAAAGCCACTGTGAAAGCCTATTAAATTTCAGTAGCAATTGAAATTTCCATTCTGCTACCAAAAAAGAACTTAAATCCAACAATCCATTTAAATATCAAACCCTCCCACTGCTATCTGGTAATCAAACATAAACTCAGGAACGAGTTTACAAAGCTCTTTCTTCAGAATTTACCACCTTTCAAGCCATTTTCATGAAGATTAGAACATTGGCTCACAGTTTTTGTGAGCACCAGAATTCCTTCCAGTCCGTTAAGTTGACAAGGGGTAGTCGATCACCGAGTACTACTGTGATCACCTTGGAGAAAGCGTCTAGGCAATGCTTACAGCTCAGAGACCTGCTCCAGCAAATAATCTTCCCTCACTGTCATCCTACTGTGAGAGAGTGCTGTCTGAGGTTTCTCCAGCAGGGTGGCCCACGGAGACATGTGGACATGGACCCGGCAGTGCCCCACTGGGCACGGCGCCCCGGGTCTTCAGTGTAAGGAAATACTGACTCACTGGGACAGCCAAGAATGGAAGAGGAGCCCCGCACTGTCAGCGTAGAAAGCACGAAGACCCAGAAGCCACGATTCTTCTATGACATGGGTGTCGTTTTTATGGTAGACAGTAATGATTACCAAAGGTCAATTTGTACCCACCACACCTCGGTTTCTCTAGGAACAACAGCCAAAGCCACAACACAGATGTGGACCCCCGGGAGCTCAGGCCTTCAGCAGGCTCCAAACATATCCATGAGCCACGGAAGGGCCCCACAGCCTGCCTCTGCCCGCAAGGGACTCAGATCCAAGTCAGAATTTCAACATGTGCAGCTGATGGAAGAAACCTAAATCACACCCAGCGCCGCTCACCCCGGGGGACTCTGGGAAGTGTAGTCCTCGGCTGCTTGGGTCCACATTCGAGGTGGAGACACGGACACCGAAAAACCCCGACCTATCCCCTCAGGCAAAGCCATCCTTGTAAATGCTCATCCACCCAACAGACAACCTTAGTGAAGGTGTGGCTGCCACTGATCAGCACTGCAGCTCTCTGCATGTGGAAGTCAAAGGAGCACGAAGGCTGAGAGCCGCCTCCTAGAGTCGGCTTCACTCCACCCGGGTGCACCCAGGCCGCCCTCCGCGGACCACACCACGCTGCACCTGCGCCAAAGGTGCCGGGCTGGAAAGGGCGCCTGCCGTCCTGGAAGCGGCTCCTGATGAGCTGAGAACCCAACTGCAAAAGTCGGTAACGCCACAAGAAAGATTCGAGGAAATGCTATAAAGGCTTGTTCAACCTACTCAGCAGCAAAGTGACACGAAGAAGTGTTCCACATCAGAGGCCGCTACAGAGACGCAAACCAAAACAACACTGAGAGTCCACCTTCCTCCAGAAAGAATGGCCATCAACAAGACATCAACCAGTAACAAGTGCTGGCGAGGCTGTGGGGAAAGAGGAACCCTTCTCCATTGTGGGTGGGAGTGTATACTAGTACAGCTGCTATGGAAATTAGTGATTCCTCAGAAAACTAAAACTAGAAATTCCATTTGACCCAGCTATTTCCCTTCTAGGTATCTTCCTGAAAGAGTTAAAGTCATCCTGTCCCAGCGATCCATGGACACCCATGTTTATAGCAGCACAATTCATAATAGCTACTTCTTGGAAGCACTGTCTACAGGCATCACTAGATGAATGGATAAAGAAAATGTGATATTTACACATAATGGAGCACTACTCTGTCTTAAAGAAGGATAAACTTGAGTCATTTGTAGGAAAATGGATGCACCTTGAGATTATAATGTTAAATGAAATAAATCCGACAAGATTAAGTATCACGTGGTTTCTCTTCTATAAGAAATCCAAAATATAAATAAAGAACAAAACAAAAGGTAGATAATAGGAAATAGGGAGATAGATTTTTCTCAAAGGGGAGGGGATCAAGCAATGGAGGGAGGAAGAAGAGAGGGGAGAGAAAGAGGATGAAAAAGGAATGAAGATGTGTTGTGTCCGTGCTTCAGCTCCACGCAGGGATGCAGTCGTTGTGCACTGCAGACACAGACCAATAAAGATAAATTAATTAATTAATGACTGGCTAAAGAGAAGCAACTGCTTGGGAGATTTTAGTTAGCAGAACCTTATTCATAAAAAATGAAAGTGCAACATTCAGCTGCAATGTCCACTGGTGAAAATAAAACATTAAGAGTGTGTCACACAAAACAAAATAAAAGAAGACAGGCAGCAACAAACTGCACCACAGGGCCGGGGATTTAGCTCAGTGGTTCTGCCGCCTGCCTCGCAAGCGCCAAGATCCGGAGTTTGATCCCCCAAACAAACAAACAAACTGCATCACAGCAGGATGAGCTGGGCAGAGCTGCTGCAGGTAAACGTAGAAGAAACCAACACCTGTCAGAGCGCCCAGGCCTTGGGCCATTTCTTCATCTTCTTTCGAGAGAAAAAGGTTCACAACTCCGTCACCTCACGGGCTCTTGGAAAACACACGAAATGACAGCACCGGGCTCTTCTGGCTCTACTTGTGGTTGGTCAAGCGTACCCAGAGGGAGGGCTTACATCCAGGTTCCCATTACTTCAGGGGGAAGGAAGGTCCGCTTGACTTCTTTCTCAAGTGCAGAACGGTCCTGGATTCACTCAGGGATGCAGTGGATGCAGACTGTCTGGCCCACCCGACCTTCAAACCAAGGTGTGACGTGCACCCCGACTAGTCCCCATCACTTCCCGATGTTTCCCACCTTGTTGAGCTACATGTGAACATGCTTCCATTTCTTTTTTTGTTTGTTTTTGTACTGGGGATGGAACTCGGGTCCTTGCGCTTGCGAGGCAGGCAGCGAAACCACTGAGCTAAATCCCAGGCCCATGCTTCCATTTCTAAATGTTGGATCCCATTTAAGATTTTCTGAGGCTATACAAAGGGGAACCAGCTTTCCTGATTTCTGGACTGGGGCCAGGCAGGCCTCTTACAACAGAATGCATCGATTACCTGTTTGGTCGGAAGCAATTCCCTTCTTCAGAAATTGTCCATCAGGCATAAACACCCTCTGACTGCATTTGTGTCCATCCCACCATCTAAATGAGCATTTTAAATTGCTAAAATGCTTCTTAAGCATTCTGTGGTACAGAATTTACTTGGACATTAAAGGAAACAGTCTTGTAACTCGGTTATTCCCAGTGACCTGAAAATAAGCACATTGCTCCTTTCTCTCCTGCCCACCTACCAGCCTTGTAATTGCTATGTGACTGTCTGGCTGATTTTTAAGAGAACAAGACTGAAATTTCCTTCTTCCTGTAAATATGCAGCGAGAATTCATCAGAAACACAAATCGAATCTCCTGAGTGCTGACAAGAGGGTAAGGGGACAAGATGAACTGCTGGAGTGTCTCTCCATCTTACCTGCAGGCTAATAATTTAGAGCTTGAGTTGTTTGCACAGAAGGCCATCGGTGTCTTCTGTGGCATGTGGCTTCATGACTGTATCTCGGCGAGCAATGAGCCGGAGGCCCCTCCGGTGCATATGGAGCCGCCAGGGAAGACCCTGGATCCACTCCGAGCCAGGACACAGTCGGCACCCAGAGCGCGCAGGGCTTCCTAATTAGCTTCCCCTGGAGCCTCCCAGGGGGCCCTGCAGAGGCCCTCTGCTGTCCTCCTGCAGACTGGCCACGCTGGAGGCAAAACCTGGACAGCTCGCTGCGGTGCAGGCGTGTGACCACGTAGCTGAGCGAACACTCACACCCTGACCCTGCTTACTGCAGGATTTTAAAACACTATTTTCATTATGATGCTGGAAATTGAACCCAAAACCTTGTGCATGGGAGGCAAGGGCCCTGCCACTGAGGCATACCCCGAGTCCTGCTTAGTTTATCGTGAGACAAGGTCTTACTAAATTGCCCACGATGGCTTCAAGTTGTAATCCTCCTGCCTCAGCCTCTCGGGCACCTGGGATTATAGGCGTGTGCCATAGGCCTGAGGATACCGAGACTTTCATCACTTGGGCGAAACTGAGAACATTCTCCGACATGATTAATGGAGGCAGTATTTACTGCTGAAGAACCATGTAACGAAAGAGTAGGGCGACTGGGTCCTTCCTGGGCCTGGAGGAATACAGATGAGCCAACACTGAAGCCAACAGGAACACTAAGCACGAGCACCCAGAGGAACAGCGACACCAGCACCCCTATGGTAGCACCTGCGTGAACAGTGGCACCGACTCTGACACTGACAGACATGACAACACCGAGCCAGCACAGACTCTAACAGCAACACTGTCACCAGCACCGGCACCAACACCAACAGGAACCAGAACGACACTCATATCAACACCAAAAGCAGACGCACCAGTGTGAACACCAGCACTGACAGAAACGGCAACATAGCAGCAGCACAAACAGGAACGACGCTAACACCAAGAGCAATGCCAGTAAGACCAGTGCTGTGATCAGTGCTAACAGTAACTCCCGTACCTACACCAGGATCGACACCAGCACGAACGCCTGCCCTGTCACCCAGCAGTGGGGGCACTAACCCTCAGTGCCCTACACAGACCCTGGCCCTGACACTACCGCCAAGGCCAGTGTTGCTCCACAGGAACACCAGGCCCAGATGGAGCCGGGGAGCAGCGGCTCCCCCACCGGCATCCTGTGAGTCTCAGCCCTCCACCCTTCTCCCTCCCTCCTCCCTGGGGCCAGAGAGCCCAGCGCTGTCCTCCTGAGCCAGCGGATCTTGACCTTGGATGCGCACTAAAATCTCCAGGTTTGTTTCAAATAAATGCCTACCGTGGGGCCAGGCTGAGCAATGTTGATGAACTGGTCGGAGATGGAGTATTTTTTAAGCTCCAGGGGACTGGCAGGTGAGAGCAGGATCCAGAGTCCCTGTACCATGCCCGGAAGACAGATGCTGGCCTCCTCTCCTGGGCTGCTGCCCCTAGCACTTCCGCTTCAGGGTCTGCACCTGCGCAGCTGGCGGGCGACAGGACAGGGCGTGGCCCCAGCCGGCCACTGCCGCACCCCCTGAGGACTTGTTGGGAATGAAACTCACTGTCCTGATGCAGGCAGCCCCTGTGCCCACCCTGGTGACTGTGGGGGCCTTGGGACATGACAGTCTCAGACACCTGACACCGCAAGTCTGGAAGGTGGCGAGGACCAGGCGCAGGCAGGTGATCCCTGCATCCGGTCAGAGGCACAGAAATGACCTTGAGAGCTGTGGGGGCCACACCCAGCCCTGTCCCAGTGCTGAGGACGGGCTCACAGGCAGCACAGTGAGCTCGGAAGGCACATACCTGTCTCCTCTGGGCGGGGGACAGCCGCATCCCGCACCTCCTGTGGATGCCGGAAGCCCAGGACTTTGGGGGAAGCCCCTGGCTTGCAACAGGCCTGTAATTAGCAGGATTTTGAACCCAGCTCCACTTGGACCATGCGGGCCAATGGAAGCCCTGTCCGTGTGACAGATTCAGCTCAGGGCTGTGAACTTCTCCTCCAATTGAAGGGCCTCAGAGGTGAGTTCTGTCTCCCTCACCCTCCTGCAGTGTGTAACTGCAGAGACTCTGAATCCCACTCACCACCCCACTGCCCAGCCTGTCAGAAAAGCAACCAGGGCTGGGCGCTGCTCAGCGCCAGTGCACTCCAGTGTGGGCGAGGCTGTGGGTTCCATAAAAATAATTAATAGGCACAGAAATGAACCAAAGAAAGCCGAGAAGGCCAGGCGGCTCTGCGGGAAACTGCTGAGTGCAGGCTGGGGCTTCCCAGGGTTTCTCTCCTCTTTCCTTCCAGACAGGGCTGGGAGGATGCTGAGGAGTTTGCTTCGGACACAGATACCCACCAAGTCCCTGTGTAAAGACCCCGGGCAGCCTGTCTCTGCCTGCTTCTTTCTGAGGGGAGCAAAGTTCGAAAGACTGCTGTGGGCTGCTCCTCAGAGAGTGGCTGAGCCCCAGCCCCCGCAGGTCCCCGAGGGACCCTTCACAGCCTCTTGAGTGGCTTCCTTGTAGAGCAGACACTTGGGCCAGCCACTCCTGCCACGCCAAGGTCAGCGCCTCCTGCAGGGAACATCTCACACCCAGGGCCACCTCCTACAGTGCGCAGGCCAGTGTGAGTCCCAGAACGAGCTAGGAAATGCTGGCAGATCACTTGTCTGAGAACAAAAATCTCACCCCGAAACTCAGCCCTAACCTGTGAGCCTGTCAGCAAACAACACAAATCCAAAGACGGCTCCCAAGGGGGTCAGCACTGAACATCAGTATTTCAGGAAGCACCCATGCTTTTATCACCTCTGCCTCTTTAGCAAGGCAAAAAACAAACAGAAGGAAACGACTTCCTGCTCCAAGGGGCTCTGTTGCATGGCACGTCTCTCAGGAGCCTGCTGGGAATCCCGAGCCATCGATCAAACCCTGCGGCTCTCGGGGCCCTGGCTGGGTGGGCCGGACACGAGGGCCTCTCGCAGCCATCACCGCCATTTCAGTGTCCGCTCCGAACACAGGCCCAGCAGGCTTGTGTGAGCTGCTCTTCCTTATTCTCGCTACCTGCAGGGGTGGCAACGTTTCAGCTGGTCCCGATCTAATGGCACCTGTGTTCAGTCTCCGGCTCCCTTGGTGGTGACGTTCCTTCCTTCCAGGGTGGCCTGTGGAGCTTCCGCCTTCGGGGTTTGCACCTGTCTCCTACCCACATCATTACTTGGAAGAGCATTGCTGATGGAGTCTGCCTGCTCCCGGGGCACAGAGCTGACAGCCTTAGCCCGGCGCGGGATGGGGCACAGCAATCAGCCACAGGACGCCGCTTACCCCTGCAAGCCCAGAAACCGCTGATCTTTCCCACGTAGATCCGCCCCCTCCACACATGCCGCGCAGACAACCATGCTGCACGTGGCCCTTCCAGCGGCATTCCGCATCCCTCTGCCCGATGCCACGTGTCACGTGTGCTCTGGGAGCTTCCTGTGGCACAGTGATCTCTCCAGCACCACCGAGCCCGCCCTCACCCACATCCCAATCATGCACTGGGCCCTGCATCCCGGGACCCCTCCCCACGCCCCCTCTGCATCCACAATGGCCCACAGTTACGGTGCCCGTCACAGGGAGACAGGCCTGGAAAGAACTACCTATAAACACAGAAAGCCTAAAGCCCCCGGAAGATAGCATGGGGGAAATGCTGAAACCATAGGCACGAGGCAAGGAATTCTGGAACAGAACTCTAATAGCACAGAAAACAATACCAGGAACCGACAAATGGGATTCCACCGAGTTGGAAGGCTTCTGCACAGCAAAGGAAAACAGTCAGCAGAGTGGAGAGACAAACTACCGACGGTAACGGTGTTTTCTCACTAACCCCGACTCAGGAGACCGCCGTTTCTAGGCCTGCAGGATTTCTTGGATGGTACATGCGTGGCGCTGTGTGGGCCCTGGGACAGGGAAGAGGGCTGGGCTGAGTGGGGGAGACGAGGAGAAGGGGATCAGAAGGGATCCAGACCCAATGTCCACGTGCCAGTTCCCCGATGCGAGTGTAGCTGTGATGCCCTGCAAACATCTGCCAGGCAAGATGGCTGCATTACCAGTCCACCAGCGGGTCCCATTGTTTCACGGACCGCCCAGATGAAGCAGGGGCTGCGGCCAGGCAGGCCTCGAAGGACGCTTTCCGGCCAGGGTTCGGGTTCCTGCTCTTACACATGCGCACTGACAGGGCTGCTGAGTGGAGGAACTGGCTCACCAGGAGAGGAATTGGGGAAACAGAACCTGTGCAGGACCTGGATCGAGCGACTCTTTAGGCACACGGGCAGGGGAGGTTCTTTAACAACACTCTTGGAAATGTGTGAGGTTTATCCTGCTGAGAGGAGCAGAAAGCAAAAATGCCCATAAGGCAAAGATGCCAAAAATGTTTGAAAAGATATAGTTACAAAATGGAATAGTTTGTGCATGTGTGTAAATAAATCTCAGAAACAAATTCAATAAAAGAAAAAAAATAGTGGAATGAAATGTACACTCTCATTATTCATGTAAAACTAAAATACATGCACATTTATATAAACGCCAAAGATTCACAGCAAACTGAGGGCAGAGTGCACTGGGGGACAGCAGGGAGAGGGACAGGTTGGGGATGGAGGTGGTGGAGACTCCGAAGTACCCCACGCTCAGCTGCCAGGTCTCCCTTTCAGTAATAGAAGCCCCGGCACTGTGGTCCAGGGTCCTGCCCATGCCAGGCTGTGTAGACAGGGATGCACACCCACCTGAGGGGCAGCCAGGGGAAGATGAGAGCAGGCCACATGCACACCCATGGGCCCCTCCAGCAGAGGAATGGGCCAGTCAGCACCCCCTTCTCGCCCTTTCCCACGGAGGCAAGGAGAGCTTGAAGAGCCAAGTCTGTCCACGTGGACAGGCCCAGCACAAGCACCAAGAGAAGGGCTGGCCCCTCCGCAGTCCCTGAGGAGCAGAGCCACCTTCCCTCCTCGGTGGGTGAGGCCGCAGGTTTCTGTAGGACAGAAGTAAACTTGTGGTTTCTTTACTCATTAGTGACAATTTTTCTTACAACACCTAAGCTCCACGCTTTGCCTAAAGGCATGACATGTTCAAAGACGACCATTTCATATCTGAGCATTTTTGTTTCTTAGAAACGTCCAAGAGGAAAAAGGAAGAAACTACATCCTTGTCAACGTTATGGAGAGAGCCTGAACACTTATGGCTATATCAGTAGCGTTTTTATACTTCCCCAAACTTCAAAATGTATCCAAAAGGATATGAAGACGGCCCCTTTGTTCACACACCGGAAACGGTAATTTAAGATTGGTTCCAGTGGCAGGTGGATCTCTTTAGTGTCTCCCATCTTCTCCAAAGCCCCAAGCAGAAAAACAGCTCCATCCTTAACCTTGAAGGGTCATGGTGGACAATGTTCTTGTTGTCTGGTTTGCAGATGGAGCCGGAGTCCACTCCACCCTCTGTGGTCCCTCTCACCGTACATCAACACTCCAGGCAGTTATTACCCTCTGCACGTGGCCTCTCATAAATCCCTCTTCGCCTCTCTCAGGTCTCGGGCCTGAGAGATGGAGTTTGCTGCATCCATCACTTGCCGGGGTGTGGGTGTCACCGGGGGTCAGGAGCTGGACTTAGATGTGCTCTCGACAAACAGGGTCTCTAAAGCATGGCCACCCTGAATCATGCTCCGCATTTCACCTTCCACTAACTCCAAAAAACTAAATGCAATAGAGCCCTGCAAATCACCTTGGGTGGCATCTGTCAAAACCCTAACGCTTGCATGTTTTGGTCCAAGTGATTATAGCAAAGCCACCTTTGGGTGGGGAGGGGAGGGGAGGAGAGCAGAGGGGAGGAGAGCAGAGCAGAGCAGAGCAGAGCAGAGCAGAGCCGGGAGCTGGGGCACAGGGAAGCACCGAGGGCAGCACCCTCTCGTCTTCCCAGCACCTCGGGACACGAGTGCTTGTCAGGGCTCGGTGCTGGCTGAATGACTCGCACAAACACCCCCGCCATCCTTTATCTGGGGAAGCTTTTCCTTCCAGAGGAGAACTGTGTGTCCAGACAGGGCTGAAAAGGAGGCTTTGCAGCAGGTTCAGCTCGGGGAACTCACGTTTGCAGTGCTGCCCAGGGTTGCCCCGTCCCTCTCGGGCCAGAGGCTGCAGACTTCCAGGGGGTGGAAAGCTGCTGGGCCGGGTGTTTCACAGGGCCCGGCTCGGCGCCACGAGGGCAGGTCCTGGAGGAGCAGCGTGTGTAGCCCTGACAGGCAGCCGTGCGCCTCTGCCTCTGTCCTCAGCTGCTCCCGACACCCGAGTTGGCGCTTCTGCCCTGGAAGTAGCATACACCCGCTGTGACGAGCAGGCAGTCTCTGCCCTTGTTTGACATTTTTGGCTGCAAATGAGAGAAAGCACAAAAGTGGCATTGAAGTCATGGAGACTGGCCTGGCCCAGTGACATCCTCTGGGCGCAGGCTCCTTTCCTCTGACCTGACACTTTTCCTCCTGAAGCTTTTCCTTCACAGTCGCAGGAGACTGCACAAGCTGTAGGCAGCACTTCCTCAGCCGACTGTCCCAAAGTGGAGTCAACAGAGAAACACAAAGCCCTCCTGTGGGCTGCCTCCCTGTGCACGGGAAGCACAGCCTTTCCAGAGAGACCTTCAGCACCTGTGTCCTTAGCTCTCTGGACAGCAAGCCCCAGGGACCTGATACGATGAGAGACGGGGAAGTGTCTGGTTGGCCTCCCTGGTGGAAGGCAGGCAAAGGAGAGACAGGGTGACTGTGAGGCAGTCACCTGGCGTGTTAGAGGACCTTCCCTTGCTGGGACAGAATACCTGACATGAGTAACGTAAAGGAGGAAAGTGTGTTTTGGCTCATGGTTTCAGGGGGTTCGGTGCATGTTCAGCTGGCTCCATTGCTTTCAGGCCAGAGGTGAGGGAGAAGCATCATGGTGGCAGGGCCTGCTGGAGGAAAGGTGCTCACCTCATGGCAACCAAAGGAGCAGCCAGAAAGGAAAGGGCAGGGACCAGACAGAGTCCCCAGGGTCAAATCCTGATGATCCACCCAGACACCCACGGTGTACTTTACTAATCTCCTAGGTGTCTCTCAAGCCAAGGAAGGTGACAATCAAGCCTAGCAATAACACTTAGTGTGACAGGAGCCACATGCTAACCTTGAGGAAACTGGATATTTGAATGTGAGTGTGGCAAATGGTACAGCTAGGGAAGTCGGGATGCCTCCTGGGAAACACAGGAAGGACTGTCTTCTACAAACGCACTCCACTGGGAAGCTTTCCTCATGCAAACAACTTTATCTGAATCTGTACTTCTCTCTACATAAAGAGAATTCTTCATAGAAATTCGTATCTGTCCATCTGCCCATCCATCCATCCATATCTAGCAAAGGGTGAGACTCTCTCAAACAAAATTCCAGTAAGTTTTTGTCAGACATTTAAAAAAATAAAACAATACAAAATTAAATGCAAAAAGTAAAGGTCTACAGATAATGAAACTAACTTTGAAAATGGAGAGCAAAGAGGGAGAGATCAACAATAGTACAAAGCCACATAGGTAAATGTGTGGGGCACACAGGAACCAACAGGAACCAGGAAACTGGGCCGAGTCTGGAAAGAACTAGACAAAGGGGTATTTACACGGTATAGATGGGGCATCAGAGTCCACAGGAAAACATTGGACCACTTGGTAAACTGTGGTGGCAGAACATGCGAGGGAAAAAATGGAATTACACATCTCTCAAATTATAGGCAATACAAATCCAGTCTGGGAAATGTGGTTCCGTTCAGTATTTTCCAAAAACAAAGGTGGGGAAAGTGGGGGTCCCCAAGGGCTCAGTTCCTATCCCAGGAGTTAAAATGAGGTTTAAGACGCAGAATGGGAGGAAAGGAATGGGAGGGAGAGGAGGAAATGTGTGAGATGAAAACTCCAGAAATATGCCCCACCCTGTACGCTCGCCAGGGTGTCTCCCCGGTCTGGACTCAAAGTGGACACAGGACACCCGCCCACCAGCACACCTGTGGTCTGGAGCAGTCGCCACCATGGACACCACTCTTCTGAGGACAGCCACCTGGGGCTATTTTGACAGCAAAAACAATTCATTCTGCACCTCAAAAATCCAATAAAGGAAACTCAGGGTCCAATTTACTCAACATCAATATTTTCCAATCCATAAGATGGAAAGGGAGTTGTGCAATTTGCACTTTCTTGGAAGAAAAGTACTTGAGGAAAATATATAATCTGTATGCCAAGTGAAATATATAATATTTTTTGAATTAACTATAAGTTGTTCCATTTGAGTGGGAAAGCTACCAATATCTTAGTGGAAGAAATGTGAGTCATTATCATGTTGGATGGTCATTTAGTAAGTAGTCAGTGGGGAAAATCCAGAACCTAAGTTATCTAGGTCTGGCTTCACAGGAGTGGAAAGAGGTCAGCACCGCTGGTTGGGTCCCCGTGAGACACTGCTCCACCTGGGGACCTGGGGCTTCATGGCGTCCACCGGACTGATGACCTTTGTGCCGAGGCTTTTGGCACCAAATCTGGCCTTGAGGAAGCCGCCTGGCTTTGGGTTATAAAGCAAAACCACAACACTGTTTATGAGGACACAGAGACAGGGCTCAGGATTCTGCAGAGCCCCTCAAAGGCAGTGACTGTAGGTCTGTGTGATGTGTGGGCACTGCTCTAGGTTAACTCATTTAATCCTCGCGCTGAGGTGTAAGGTCGACTGGCTGTGATCTTCAGAAACGAAGAGGAAGAGGCTCAGCGTGCTCAAGCCACTCCCTCAGGGCCACACAGCAGAGAGGGGGGCTTGGAACCCGGCTGCTGTTTGGTGTCGTGTGGCCTTTGCTCCGCTCCGACTCAGACTCAGACCCTGCTCTCCTGCCTCCTCGCTCTGTGCTTTAAAGAGTCGAAGAGTCCAGGATGATGTGATTTCCCTCAGCTGGCTCCATGACAGGGAGTTGCAGCCTGAGTCTCAGCACAACCTGGGGACAGGCAGGGAGGAAACGGCTCCACATCAAGGCCAGCCCCCAAGGCTGCATTTCACCCCTTTCCACAACTCTGAGGCCCCAAAGGCAGTGGGACCCCTAGGCTGCCTGGAGGATGTGCTGCTGGAAGGGTTGGGCTTTCCACTGAGATATCTGAGATCCGCCTGTCAACAGAGAATGACCAATGGGGGAAGAAGAGAAAGTCTTCTGAGTCTTGCTTATCTCTTTTAACCTCTTTCCTAAATGCTGTCCCTGAGGCTGGATGGCAGAAATCAGACTCACAGGTTGCCCAGAATGAATCCCACCTTGTCTGAGACTAGATGGCTCTGGCTCAGCACCCTTCTGGCCAGAGGCCAAAGGAAGCTGCAATGACCCACAGGCCCTGGGAAGAGGCCCCGGGAAGGGGCCTGCATGTGACACAGATCTGAGACGACCTTCCTCCCGCACTGTCTGCAGACGGCACATTGCAACCTGCCCACATGTCCAGCCTTCTGGGCAAAGATGAACTGCAGGAGAGAGAATCTTTTTTCCTCTCTGGCCCTGGTGCTGGGAGGTGGGTGGGGATTGGAAGTGGGTGGTCAGTTCCTGGCTGCAGCATGGAACCAAGTACCTAGGATGCAGGCAGGCACCATGTGGGTCTTGGGGTGTTTCCAGTAGCAGCTGCAGCCAGCTGCAATCCATGGGTCCACTTATACAAACCATGAGTTCTCCCTTGTTTCCTCTTCCTGTTGTATACTCAGCCCTGGGCATCTGAAGGAGACCCAGGCAACAGAATATCCACCAGGACTGTGACAGGCATGGTATAAATCCAAACTCAGTGCTAAACAGATCACAGGTGGACTTAATTCCACACAAACAACAGGATCCACCTGGATTATTCCTTCCAAACCAAATCAGCATCCCAGAACACGGTCTTGTAGCCTCTGAACTCCTGTTGCTTGGTACCAGACATGTCCAGCAAGGACTGGGGTCCCTTCAAGCCACACCCTTGTGATCCACTTCGTTCAATCTGCCCCCACTTCCTCAGTTTTAAATTTGGCACCACTGTGAGTGACCTGATGACATCTTATACAACCTGCTGTGTCCTACCCCAGCAGGAATCACCTGTGTCCAGCATATCCACGTTGAACACATTATCCACTGTTGACCATTCAGTAGTAACTTTCCAGTTACAAGGTCAGCTGTCTCAGTATCCCAGTGCTATGTCCCACCAACTTTCATTTATCTAATAATGGCTCTGAAGGTCCAGTCATAGGGCCAAAAACAGAAGCCAGGATCCTGGTCAGGAGGCTATGCAGCCCAGGGACAAAGGATGGGGGTGACTGTAGTCAGTTTGGGGGTCTTTTTAAGAATGGGACCCATGGGGTTTGTTGTGGGGCCTGGTAAAAGGCAGAGGTCACAGTGACTCACTTAGGGCCCCTACTCCCCTAAGAAGACTCACTCTGCTCCCCCATGATGCCTCTCCTTCAGTTCCCCACTCCCAGCATGATATGTAATAATCACATGCCCGCCCTTGGACCTTAATGAAAGAAGGGGAAAGGAGACTTCACGAAAGACTTCGCTGTTTTTCTTTAGCATTTCTTTCTACAAAAAGAAAATGCTCAGATCTTCACTTATTTTTTAGATAGTAGCAAAACAAAACCCTCATGATCTACTTTGATATTTTGTTGTCTATAAGAATTCCTGGACCTTAAAAATTGATTTCAATGTTCTTATTTTATTAGTTAACACAAAAAATAGAGAAATGTGAAATATCCAGTTGATGGGTGCTACATTATTAAAATACACGGATCTCTTCCCAGGCTCCCAAACTTTTGCTTTTTCTGAAAGAGGCTTTCTGGGGCCCGGATGTAGCTCCGTGGCAGAGCACGGATGTCGCCGCCCTCTCGGGTCAGCACCAAGGACAGCGCCCAGAGCCCCCCAGCCTCCTGTAGACTCTGGGAGGGAACTTTCCATCCCAGAACCAGCCACTTGCTGTCTTAAGCACGCAGCTTTGTGATTCACCTATATGAAGTGTTTTTCTTCACTACTTCTGTCCTACAAACTGCTTGGGCCATTGTTAATCATTTTCTTTTCTAGGTGAACTTCAGAGATATTTTACTATTTTTCTGTACACCCTGTTAGGATGTCATTTTAGACTGTAGTAGGACATTTAACTGTTATGATCTGAGTTAGTGCAAAATGAAATGTAAATGTTACATTTATAGATTACCTTGTGGTGAGTTAACCACTTTTTCATGTTAGCTTTTCTAGCATGTATAAATGTGGAATGCCAATCAATAACTTGGATTCTTTATCCTTCAGTTTTTTCATCTTGTTCACACAATTGTTATTGAGATTATTCTTGGATGTGTCAGACCTTTACATACCACAGTTCACGTACACCACTGGGAGCTGTTTGCAGAAAAAATAAGAGAGTTCTCTCCAACTCAGTGGCTCCTGACTTCCCTGAGGTGTGAACCTCTGAGGATATAATGGTTTGCATGCTTATGAACTCTTTGTACAGAAAAATGTATGTGTAGGCACACATATGCATGTGTGTGGACATGTGTGGACACATATGCAT
The DNA here is from genome assembly GCF_000247695.1 of Heterocephalus glaber. The sequence continues at coordinate 26,591,182 of NW_004624747.1, forward strand.
GTATATAATGTGTGTAGATCACACTGAGTCTGAGTTTCATGGCTCCTCTGCCCACTCACAGCCACAAGCTAGATAAGCCTCTGTAACATGCCCTGGGCATTTTCAGAGGCCGGTTCTGTTCAGTCAGAGGCCCATCATGGGGTCTTTCTGGGTCCAGCCTGCTCACCGCTCTCTTGGGAATACAGGAAAAGCAAGGCAGGGAGCAAAGAGAAGGCATAAAATCCACCTACCTGCACCCCGAGGGTGTCATTTTCTCTCCCCCACACACACTTAGAAGAGGACAAGATGCTGTAGTGCGACAGTCTGGACAATCACTGGATACTCTCGGAGTATAAGATTTCTAAAGTTTTATGAACTCCTGTTCCAGCAACTGAACTCACCATGAGAGAAACATTCACCCTGTGAATACTGAGAACTCCACGAGAGAATCACTTGTGTGAGTTATGAATTACCATCTTCAACTTGGGAAGCTAATTTGTCACCAACATTATGAAACTCCCATATTGTTCTCACTCCGTATAAAATAAACAGCAGCATTCTTTACATATGGGGTGTGAAAACACCAGATATCTATAAATAGTAAATACTCATCTTTGAGCACAATGTTACCTCACATCCATATGTCAGAGAGCGTGTACTACAGAGCTTAATAATGCATGGAAGACAGTCAGCATCATCCACTCAGTTAGAGAAAGACATGGAAGCAGGACTCCAATGCCTGAGGGCCTAGAATGCTGGGCACATTTATAAGTGCACAGACAGGGCCTGAGGGTGGAAGACCCGGCAACCCTCCTACTGCTGTGGAGGGTGACATCTTTTTAGAATATGTTTGTCTTCTGTATACCTTAAAATGTGAATATTTTTATCCTGAGTATTCAAATAATGATTACCAAAGTCAGAAAAAGCAATGAAGTTATTTCTGCTTAGAGGGGGGGAAGCAAACTACCACAATACAATACCGATTTATCTGAATGGCTAGATTAATTCTAGTAGAGAAGTCTATATGATCGCCAACCAGCACACTTTACACAAATATAGCCAGACATACAGCTGGCTTATTCCTTGGGGGATGGCCCGTCACTTAAGGGGGTCACCTGCCACCCACGCAGCCGGCGGATCCATTAGGGAGTGTGCTGAGCCAGTTGTCTAAAAATTACACATATTGGGCCGACACCTTGGGAAATAACTGGCCACTGTAAAAGTGCAGCAGCTGCCGGAAGCCAGGTGCGGCCTTTCCACATCTGGACAGACTGATGTCCAAGTAGCTGCTCGGCAGGCCCCTGTCTGTGCAGTGGGTCCTGAGAGAAAATGCTGGTGGATGGAGGAGTCACAGGGGTCCCCAACACCCCCATTTACAGGGGTCCCATGTCCTCTGGTCCAGCACAGCTCAGATAACACGGCCATCCTGACCTCACACGGGGTACTGAGGCGTGGAACGTCCGAGGAACTTGCCCCAAACAGAAGGGATGCTCACATTTTCCCATTGGGAACTGGCCTCCAGTTTAAATTTTTCACCAAATCCAATATACATACAAGCCCACAGGGCATAAATGAGCTCTGCAGTGCGCTTGACAACTCACAGCCACCCTCAGAATATGCGTACATCGTATGGAATTACAGTGCACACACTTTATATCCAGTGACATACTGTTCTACAAACGTCGTTTTTCTGTTTCCACATCTCATGGAACAGTGTTCTGCAAGCCCTCATTGCACCTTCCTGTCAGTGGCCCTGTCCTGCTGAAGCCTCGAACACCCACATGCAGCCAGAGTGACACTGGCACAGGGAGTTCCATGCCAGGCTAAGAGAACCCAGCTCCAGACACTCTGATGGTTACTTTCCTGCCTGTCCTCCAGGCTCAGTCCTGAGCTTTAATCGCTACCTCCAGCACTGTCTTGTCTTTGACCGCATCCTGTGGGTCTTCTTTACAACTATGAGGTCGTTTTCTCAGAGGGATGACTCAGCCTTCTCTATACTGCAAACCTCCTCAGCTTGCTCTGTTTAAAGCCATTTCCTATTGAGCTCTGTAGGCCTCTAAAACTAGGGCTTCCTGAGTGAGGATGGGGAGGAGTCTCCCATGCAGCTATTAGTGAGTAAACAATAGCTTCCTGGGTCCTCCCCTCTCCTGGACTATGGCAGTGAATCCACTGAGCAGTGTTTCCTGGGAAAAGCTTTATTTTTACAAGCGTCTGGGATGACACAATTTTTCCCATAAGCAATTATGGCAATCTCTGATTTCTCCCGTACTGCTGTCTCAAAAGTTAAGACTTTTTAAAATGGTAATTTTGGTATGTGTTCAAAATAAAATGTCATAAATAACCAAAAAAAAAAAATTCTTAGGACCTGAATATAAGGATTCTCCATCTTTTCTAAAGATTTTTTTGAAAACTCACCTTCTATTTGTTCATGTAAATGTCAGAGACATGAATTAGCTCTAGACTTTTTGCTCCAAACTTGTGTTTTTCCTACCACATCACAAGGACAGAAATAACAAATTCACACCCTCTGGATTCCACTGTGTCTCCCTACAACGCATCTCTCCTAGAATTCCAGTCTTTCCACATCACGAATCCCCATCAGAACCTAAAATACCCGCGGTGCCTAACCCATGAAGTACCAATGCCTGCATGAGCTGCCTCTGTACGGAAGCCTCCTGTTATGTAGGCAAACAGCAGCGACTTCTGCTTGGCGGGGACTATCTGCTGACGTCCATTTTTGAATTTTCAGGGCTCCTAGGAATATCATGTTCAGACTTCAAGTGTTTCACCAGACACAAATCTCCTCTAACTGGAACTATGGGCTTCTAGCTTCCTTCTGCAATGCCTCCAACAGAGCTTCCTCCCCAGTGGGGCACATTCTGTATTTGCCCCATGCAATGGGGCAGCCACGGGTGGACCGGAGCTGGGACATGGCTAGAGCCATGGAAGAGCTGAGTTCCCGCTCGACTTAATGTGAATCTTAATGGCCACAGCGAGCCAGGGTTTCCATTCTGGTGGCCTAGAGCAGGCCTACTTTCGTGCACCACCAACAATGGCAAGACGAAGGGCATGTGATCCATATAACTCGAGTTCTGATGGGCTTCATACTCATCCCCAAAGGGCCTGCAGGAGGAGCAAGGTGGACCCCTTACCCAAGCGCCTCTAAGCAAGCGGGCTTACTCACTTCCTTCATTTTACTTCCCCAGAACTTATTTAAAGGTTCTTATCCCCCCACCCCACCTCCTAAGATAGCCCAGCACTTCAAAGCCCCTCTCGGGTGGAGCTTTCCCTAATTACTGGTCACATCGTTTGTGTACAATTGTGTTCCTGTGCTGTCATTAGCAAGAGCAAGGTACAATCATCAGGGCACTGTGAAGTTAGATCGGAACCACAGCCTGTCTTCTGGGGGTTGAAGCCTATACATTTTGGGCTCATCTCTGATTTGGGTCTTTATATTCCTCATGGGCCAATGCACTACAGTGCTGTTAACACAATGACAAGATATTTTGTTTTATGCAGAATGGCATGCTTATACATTTTCAAATGGCCTAGTAAAACATATTTTATACCTTTAATACTTTATTGACATATTTTCCTGCTCCAACACAATGGATTGTCTTCAGATCAATATTTCCCTTCGATGCAAAGTTAGGAGAAAGGATTATTATCCTGTCCCTGTGGCAATAAGCCAGATTGAGATGTAATATCTTGTAAACCTTTGGTAACTGCTCATTTTACGTCTGTGAGTTCAAATGTTCATGGAAAGATTTTGATGATAATTTCACCCAAGGCAAGTTTGTTTTGAGATATTGTTGTAGAATAACCCATTTGGGCCTCGCCCCAGCTTAGCTGACTGCCCAGTTCTCAAGAAAGACATGCCTTCCAATAACCTCTAGTCACATAGCAATAGTCACAAACAAACACGGTTCTGTTTCCTTGAAAGTATTTATTTATATAACTGTTTTAATTAAATGCTAATGCTAACAATCATAGAAAAAAGAAGAAACCTGGATATATTTTGTAGCCAGAAATGTAAGTTAAATAGCGGCAAATGGGCTGAATTTGAAGAGTTTAGAAGATAAAGGGTCATATCCCTTATCTAGCTATAAATGCTTAACAAAATTTAAATTTTTACTATAATTCTATATGCATCTGTTTTCCAGATTTTTATTGAACAGTACACTTGTTGTGTCTTCCTTTTTTACTCATATACATTCATAATTTTTTTGATATCCTGACCGAAAGGCATAGCAAGAACTTGGTGTACTTTTTAAATATCAAATAAAAATTAAACTGGAGATTCTCAGGTCATCTATCTGTCTGTTTGTCTGTCTGTCTATCTATCATTTGCCAGGGGTCAAACCCAGGGCCTTGCACATGCTAGGTAAGTACTTTATCACTGAGCTATACTCTCAGGCCCAGCTAAAATTTCGTTTTAAATTTTAATTTTTATTAAGGAATTGCAACCACACGCTTAAACTATTAAATAATACTCAAAAGTTAAAAAGTAAGAACAACACTACTTTTTCTCATTCTTACTCTTGTTGCCAAGCAACAATCATTTTTCTTTCTCTTAGCTGTTCGTCATATTTGCTTCCATATTTGAAATAATCTAAATGGTCCTTTCAAAAATTCCCTTTCTTTCAACTTTTCTGCACGTTATTTGTCCGTCTTCCCTATAGGGCTATTGATTTTAGCTCCTTAAATATACAGGAGCATTTGTTTCAGGAGTGTAAGATACTTCTCTAGCTTTTAAAGTTTTATCCCTCCTTATATTTTTATCCCATATACAGATTCATGTATGTTGTCACATTTGTCTGCTTTTTCTTTCTGAATCCTGTCACCATGGATGAGTCTCCGCCTCTCTCCGATTATACAAGGATTCACTCAGGCTCTCCCAGCACTTGGGGTTGCTGACCCACTGTTTTCTATTTGCACTTAGAATCTGAGTCATTCGTCATTTTCTGGAATGCTACTTGAACAGTAGACCCAATTATATAGTATTCACATGGTTATTAAACTATCGCCCCCTCCCAGTGAAAAAGTCGTCAACTCCTGAAAAAAAAATGAGGGTAATTTTACTGGAAATAGATCTAAATTACGTTACCTCGGGGACACTGACATTATGAGACTGCTTCAAGAACATGGTATGTCTTTCCCATTCCTAGCAGTTTTGAGGGTACATTTCAGGGTGTGTAGCAGTGTTCTATATTTAGGTTTAAATTTTTTTTGTAAAGTGTACTCCTAAGTTTTCAGCTTTCTTTTGCCTGTAAGAGTGATCCTTTGTTAACTACTCTGTTGTTTAAAAATAAAAGCTTTTAACTTGATGACAATTTTTACAAGCTTGATATTTTGATAATTTTTCTTTTTCCTTTTCTCAGGTTTCCCATTTATTCCTTGAAATTCTCGGGGTACAGACTTACAACATGATGTGTAGGAGAGAGCATTTCACTTCTCTCTTGCCAATTCAGATTCATCTGATTATTTTCAATCATCTAATGTAATAACAGTAAAATGGGGAGAATGGGTATCTTCACATAGTTCTGACTTGGGGACTCCTCTCCCTCAGTGACCTGAGTCCTGTCTGGGAGGCTCTCCCGCCTGGCCTCTCCTGTCCCCCTGCTACCCTCCTGCCATCACACACGCATCACTTCCTCACTCCTGCCCTGCATGGAGAAGGCAGCTCCACAGGGCAGACACCTGTGTTAGTCCTCCCCTTAAACCACAATCGCCAAGGACAATGCGCTTAAAATGTGGTAACCATAGCCTACCATTCTTGTTCATTTGTTGTGAAAAGCAGGCTATCCCTGATGCATGTTAGAAAATCAGCCGAAATATCAGGAAACCCTGTTTCAAAGCCATTCCCCCCAAACACAAGAAATTTCTTGGTCGTTACCATTTACCCCAAACATGCATCATTTGGGCAGTATCCACATTCCTGCCCTGAGGACAGAAGCGGCCTCTCCCCAGGGCAGGTGGCTCCATGGGCCGATCTGTCTGCACAGGCGCTCAGACTCACCGCCCTCTCAGCGGAACATCGTTCTGCGTGGACCACTGAGGAGTCCAACCCTCAGGGAGCGGCAAGCACTGCCCCAGTGTCATGGGTGGCCAGCCGGTGAACGATGGCCTGCGTTAGAGAGCAGCATCCACACCGGAGTCTGGGGATGGCTGCTTCCCTGCTATCTATGCCCTTCCTCCCCTGCTGTCCCTCCTGCAGAGAAGGAAGGAGGGGACAGAGCCGTTGTAACATCAAGAGGACAGTGGGGCCGGGGACTTAGCTCAGTGGTTTCGCCGCCTGCTGTGCAAGCACAAGGACCTGAGTTCGATCCCCAGTACCAAAAAAAAGAGGACAGTGACACGGTGAGGACGGAGGAACAGAGCCAGCCCAGACTCTGGCCAGGGAGGGGCAGTGTCCGGCCCCGCAGAGTCCTGAGCAGGACGGGTGCTGTGACCATATCATCCTTGCTGAGGCTCTGCCATCCACAGCCAACCAATTTCATGCTAATATATTTTTAAATCCTCATTCAATATTCAATAGTTTGAGATTGAGATTTCCTATAGAATTATTTGATATTATTAGTTTGAGAATGAAGAATGCTATAGAATGTAAGCTGTGGCATTGCCCAGTTTGGGCACAAGATGAATCTGGAAGGATGGAGTGCTTTTCTCACCCTAGGAAACACAGGTGACAGTGGGAGAATCGGCAGCATCCTTCTCCCCACTAGCACCCTCCTGGGCAGGGCATCAGTCCTCCGGGACAGCAATACGTTCCCCAAGGTCCTGCAAATATTTGTCTCAGGCCCAGCACTTTGCTAAGTGCAAATGGAGGAGGAAACTTTAACCCCGACCTTGGGAGTTTGCACTCTGTCTACTCTCAGGCAGACAGTCAGACAACGTGAGAAAGTCTATCATGGATGTTTGGACAGTGAGCTATTCAAATGCACAGAAAGGAGTAATTATTCCCTCCACAAAAAGTCCTATGCATTATAATTAAAACCATCTTAGCTGGCCGTGAATTAACAATGTTGTGTACTCAATGGGTTATCACACAGGAGATTCTAAACGAAATCAAAATCCTTGCTCACGCGCTTCGGTCGGAACACAGCCCACACACCTCCAGCTCGAGGCACTGCCAGCCTGCGTCGTGAACAAGCTCGAGTCTGCAGAGGTGGTGGTTTGCCTGGCTGCCTCCCCCTCAGCTCCCGCCCAGACCCTCCTCCCCTCGCAGGATGCAGTGGGACACGGCAGTGACCCTTCTCCGCTGCCCTGCCCTGGCTCTTTCTCAGCATTTATTATAATTTGAAGTTACATGTTTGTGTTTCACCGTCACCCTCATGAAACTGAAATCCAGCACACAGTAAGCACTCGGTAACTCTATGTCAGACGGAGTTGTGATGTTACCGTGGGGATCATTTTTAACTTTATCCCAAGACCCCTGCTCCACTGGAACCAGAAGGTCTGATTCAAAAGCAAAGCCATTTTCCAGCTTCACTGAGGTACCACTGACAAACAGACGGTATCTGTTTAGTGCGCAGTGCAGTGCTTGATGTAACTGTTCACTGGTGATTACCACCGTCAAGCTAACATATCCCTCACTTCACCGAGTCACTGTGTGTGCATCCACGTGTACCCGTGTGTATCCAGAGCACACGTGGCATCTATGCTGTCAGCATACTTCAGGCATTCAACACAGTGCTGCCATCTCCAGTGAGCACTCCAGACCCAAAGCAGCCAACAGATCTTACTCACCTTGAGAAGGGAAGTTTAAACCCTTGAGCAACATCTTCCCATTTCCTCCACTGCCAGCCCCTGCTAACCACGAGTCTGCGTTTTCATTTCTAAGAGTTTGGCATTCTAAGATCCCACGTGTACGTGAGGCCACTCGGTGTTCCTGCCTGTGCCTGTCTTGCTTCACTCAGCTTAGTGTCCTCCAGGCTCCCCTAAGCTGTCCAATGGCAGGGTTTCTTCTTTTCTAAGGCTCAACTCTAGTCCAGCGTATCCGCTTATCCACTGCCATGGTTACAGTGAAGATGTCCCCAAGGGCCACGCGCTCATCGGTGGGCTTTTGGAAGGTGAGGTGGCCACTGGGGCGTGGCCTGGAAGGCTGCATCTCTCTCCCTGGGTCCTCCTCTCTCTCCGCTTCCTGGCCACCATGACATGTGCAGCTTTCCTCTGCCCTGGGCCTTCTATCATGCAGTTGTATTTCTTTTTCTTGATTTGTTTTCAAACTTTATTAATAGAAAATTTCAATTGTACATGAAAGTAAAGAGAATGCTACAATTAATCAGTGTACCAAATGCCAACTTCAACATATGGTCAGCAGTCAGTCTTTTTTTTTTTTTTGGTACTGGGGATTGAACTCCAGTCCTTGCTCTTTCGAGGCAGGTGGCGGAACCACTGAGCTAAATCCCCAGCCCATGGTCAGTCTTAATTAGCCCATCCCCATTGGTTTGTTAGTGAGTTGAAACATAATACTTCATTGCAATGTGTATCTGTAAAAGTAAATTAATGACTCTTTTTCACTAACATAACCACCTCATCATTGTGAAATCTAACAAAAATAGTCATGAACACTGAATTAGTTTGTATTCAGATTCTTCTTCCTTATACCTTTTCTTTATAATCATTTGATTTGAATCAAAACTTAAACCAGCAACCTGGTTGAGCAATGTGTGAGAATGTGGATGAGACAGAAGGGTACTGTATAAGTGAAATAAGTTGATCACAGAAAGACAAATGCTTCATGATCTTACTCATACGTAGAATCTAAAAAGCTGCTTTTATGTAGGGAGAGGGAAGAACAGAGGGCACCAGAGGCTGAGAAGGGGTGGAACAGTAAAAGGACAGATTCCAGGAATGATGGCACCGACCTGTAATCCAATCTAATTGGGAGGCTGAGGCAGGGGGATCATAAGTTCAAGACCATCCTGGGCAATTTAATGAGACCCTGTGTCTAAAAGTCATAGATGACAGGTATTAAAACATCTATGTTTAAGCCTGCCAAACATGGACTGAAACTTCTAAAGTGAAAGCCAAAATAAAGCTCTCCTGTGTCATCTATGGTGACATCTGAGGTTCAGATGGCTTTGGAACTGGTTTGCAGGAGGAGTTTAGGAAGGTTCAGAGATGCCAGACAAAAAAGCCCTAGAATTCTGTGAGCCAATCTTAATGGGAGATTATGGTCAGAGCTCAGAAGACCAGAATGCTGAATGGAAATGCCAATGGTAAAGCCAGGCTCAGAAGGTTTCAGTTGGGAACAAGAACTCCACTGCCAGTTGCACTCCAGGCCATGTGTGCCTGGAGAAAATTTGTCTATATTTTGCTCATGTCCTGAGACTTTGCAGGAGACAGAGATTAACAGTGGTGGACTAATTAATCTGGCTGAGGAAATTTTAAGGCAGCCCAATATTCAGACTGTGGCATGGATACTGCTGATAACTTTAAGCAAGATTTACACTGACAAATAGGAAGAAAAACTCCATTTTAAAAGTTTTGAGTTTGACCAGAAAGGGAGCTCCTGTAAACTGGGGTCTGTGATGTTTTGGCTGAGGGGCATGAGATTGGTGAAAAGATTAAAAAGAAGCCAAGTATTTTGAGTCAGGACAATAGAAAAAAATGCCTTGAGGTCAACCTGGGAAACAGAAAAACCTTGCTTTTGCTGTGCAAAATGAAAGACTTTTCTTCAAGAAGAGATTTGCGGGCCAAGAGGAAAATATTTCCCTAAGTTCTGCTATGCAGGCACTCAGAGGTCTCTGCAGCCATGATCCAAGGGGGCCTGGCTACTGCTTGAGCTGGTGGCAGCCCTTGCATTTCCCCTGTGGTGCTGGCTTTACAGTCATGCAGAATGCAAGAGTTTCCAGTCAAGGAGGCTTCCATTCAGATTTCAGGAGAAGGCCTGAGAGGTCAGGCAGTGTGTCCCTGGGCAGGCAGTGTGTGCAGGTATGAAAGTGAAGCCAAAAGTGCAGTGTAGATCTCAGAAAGTTGGAAAATCCAAGAATGTGGAATATCTGGTGAGGAAAGCCACAGGTAATGAGAAGAGTCACCCCAAGAGACCGGCCACAAGGGCTACAAAAGGCGATGGCATCAGGATGGAGCTGCCCAAGCCATTTGGAATTCATGTTTTTACCCGGCATGCTGGATATGGAGCTAATGATTTAATGTGTGGTCTGCTCAGTTTCTGCCTTGCTCTGGTGACATGCATTTCTACACATCTGCTTTTCCCTCTTTGGAACAGGAAAGTTCACTCTGTGCCATTGTTTATCAGCAGTTTTTAACTTTCATTTTGGTTCACAGCTAAGAGTTTTCCTTGAGTCTCAGAGGATTCTTTACACTTGGGCTTTTCAGCAATGCTGGAGCTAAAACTTTGATGACTCTTAGAGATGGATTAAATGCAATTTATGTAAATAAAGGCACATAACTCCTTTATGGACCAGGAGAGGAATTCTATGGTTTATATCTAGATGTTCCTCCAAAGCTGATGTGTTTAGAGGTCAGGCTTCTGAAGGCTGACTGGATCATGGGAGCTCATAGCTTACCCATTGTCAGGTGCAAGAGGCAGGGCAGTGAGGACATGCCTGGAAGGGTTTATCTCCTTTCTCAGCTTCTCTCTTCTTTTTCTGCTTCCTGGCCAGCATGATGGATCAGCTGTCCTCCACCCAGACCCTTCCATCATGTCACTTCTGTGTTGAGCACAGAAACGTGGACTGAAACTTTTGAACTGTAAGCCAGGATGAACCTTTCCTCTATTAAGTTGTGAGCATCTGAGGTTGTTTCTGTTTCTTGGAGAGAGTGACTAGAGCTGCTGTCATCCCAGGGAGCCGAGGTCTCTTCCATACAGATTCCATTTCCCGTGCATGTGCACCTGTGGAGTGGGGGCTGGGCAAGAACACAGTGCTGTGGTTGGTTCTGGGTGGAACCTCCACACTGCTTCCATCACAGACACCACGGTGCACAAGGCTCCCTCTCTGCACGTCCGTACCTGCACTTGTCACCTCTCTTCCCTTAATCACAGTGGTCCCGGCAGGTGTGAGGTGGCATCTCACGGTGGTTTCAATACATGGAGCATTTGAAACTGGAAAAATGTCAAGGCAAAGACAAACTTATGCAGTGACACTCTGCGGTGGAGTCACTGAGCACATTCGGGTGGGCAGCGAGAGCAGGCAGGCCACCCTCATGGTCAGTCCTAGCACCCAGGCTCCCGGTGTGGGGACAGCCACTCTGCCCAAGAGCTGAGTCCCTGCTTGGCTGTGGCCTCACTCCACTGGGGCCGGCTCTGTCTGCCTTCAGTCTCCTTTCCACTCTGGACAGCCGACAGGTGTCCTAATATTCATGTTGTTGTGGACCTTATGTGGATGTGGGCCTCTGCGGTGGTTGTCAGCATGGTCACAGTGAGGTCACCCTGGGTTGCAGTGGCCCTGAGTCCCTGCTACTGTCTCTGTAAGACAGCTATGCAAAGACCAGGGCCTTGGGCACCCCAAGGCAGGAGCCCCGTGACAGTGAGCACCACGGCAGGAGAGGGAGTGAAGCACCTGCAGCCAGAGAAGGGCAGGGTCACCCGTGGTGACCAGAAGCGGGGTGGGGTCCTCCTGGAGCGCTCAGTGGGCACCCTGGCCTGCCACACCTATACCCGACTCTCCACTCCCAGAACTGGGGAGAACACATTTCTGTCGTGCTCAGCTACCCCATTTGTGGGATTCTGTTATGGATCTCAGGGGTAATGAATCTGTCTGCCATTTATCCCGAGAATCCCCACTTCCTGGTGCATCTTTAGGTTATATATATACCACCCTCAGGATCTGGGATACCCACTGAGACCTGAGCTAGACTAACAGCCTTGACTATGATGGGTTCAGACAGAGGGATACAGCCCTGTTTCAGCAGAGAGAGTGTGGATCCCTGAAATACCATAGGACCTCCTGTAAGACTCTCTTCCCTATACATGCTGTGCGATAAAGATGTGAGTTCAGGCACAGTGGCAGCTATTTTGCCACCATGAGAGAGGCAGGAATTGGTAGAAGAATAGCAGAGGGCACTGCATACAGAATTGAAATGAGTATTTCTGCACAAGGAAGAGGAGAGAGAGAGAGAGAGAGAGAGAGAGAGAGAGAGAGAGAGAGAGAGAGAGATCCTGCTCCCAATGACATCCTTTAAGGTAATTATTACAACTTTGCCTAAAACCAGAAACACCTCCTGGCTCTTTGGCTACCTGAACCAATGTCATCTTTTATGGTTCATCCACCCCAAGTGGTATTTTCTATTGTTCACGATGAAGAGAATCCTGCACGTTCTTATGAATCTGTTTGTTCTATAGTTCCTGCACTACATCTGTGGTCAACCCCACCCCGTGGGAAGCAGCTATCTTCTGTTTGAATGTAAAATGCCAAGGTCCAGGCTTCTGTCTCAGAGGAGGAAAGCAGGGTTACAGAGGGGTTATCGTCCTGTCTCAAATGACGTCCTCAGCAGCGGTGTTTCTGAGTCCTGGGTGGCCCCAGACAGGGGTGCTGTGGACGGGTGCTGCGGTTGTGCATTAAATCTGCTGTCACGGATGCAGGAAGACAAAGCTTGTATGCAGCGATGTGGCGCCATGCGGTGTCCAGGTCCACGTGTGCACGGCGTTGTGTTCAGACACGGCACACACAGGGGTGTCCTCGGAATCCGCTGTCCTCCACGGTGCTCAGGTCCACAGCCACCTGCTGCCATCAGCGCCCAGGGCCCTTGCTCTGAGAGGCACCAGGGACTGATGCCCACGTTCCTGCCCCATGTGCCCAGCCCGTGGTCCGTTCCCGAGGTCGGCCATGCTCTGTGGGAAGGAGGGGCCCGACGGTGTGGTCCCGGATGAGGAATACATGGCGAAGATCCTGCAACGTCTCTTGCAAATACCCGAGCAACACGCCGAAGCGTCAGTCAGGGTCTCCCTGAGCTCTGCCACTTGCAGGCACAGCTGTCAATCACAGTCCACCCGCCACTCGCCTCTTGGGCTCCACACATACTACTGACGAGGGCTACCGCTCGCCACCTCCCCAGTGTTGAGGACAAAGCACAGATCCCAGGTGGGCGCCCCACTGAATGAATGAAGCGAAGAGCAGGGAGAGACCAGAGCCTCACCATCAGCACAGCCTCCTTGCTGGGGAGCTGTGTGCCTCTCACTAGGCAGAGACTCGGGGAGTCAGAGGGGCTGCGGAGGACCTGCCAGGCACACAGCCATCACAGGGACAGCGGGCGGGAAACCTGGCACGCCTCCTCCTCCTCTGACACCCATCTCTGATGAAAGCACCAAAGGGATCTGCAAAGGCACCAAAGGGAGCCCCGTGCTCACGCCTGTTGGTCCCACGTCTCACCTTGGGTAGGTTCCCATCGTAGGCGGACCACATGCTCTTCAGCTAGCTCGTTCTGCTCTGCTCCTATTGCCCCTACCCTGGGCAATCTGCGTGTATATTTTAAAATGAGAGAGTCGCATTAAATTTTACGAGACACTTTCATTCAGCATCCATGGAGACACTCATGTCTCTTCATTTACTCTGTCAATCAGATGCGTGAAGCCCGGTTCCCGCCTAGGGAGAGGCGCTTCCCCTGAGGCAGCACAGTGTCTAGACAGTTCTGATTGGCACATGGGTGGGCCGAGCTGTGACGTCTCGTGGGTGGTGAACAAGGGTGCTGCTAGACTTCCTAGGGTTCCCAGGGCGACCACCCGCCCCAGACCTGATAGCAAATATTATCTCTTCCAAATGCCACCGGCTGAGGTCGAGAACCCAGCAGCCAGCAAGTTCCTAATACTGACCCAGACGTTCTCACGCTGGATTTCTGTTCAGCTGTATTCCAACAACAACCCTGCGTGGCCGTGTTCCAAGACAGTGCTGAGCTCATCTGCTAAAATTTCATGTGTGATTTTTGAACCTATGTTTGTAAGTAACTTAGCAAAGATTTCTCTTTAGTTTTGAACAACTGCTGAGCTTTGTCATCAGGGTAAGGTCGATTCATAGAATAGTGGGGAGGCTTTCACCATCTATCATGTATTCGTTTTATTTTCTAAATGAACATGGGGAAAAGCCAGCTTGGTGTGGTGAGCATAAGCTTTCACGGGCGCATGAAGCTCGGTGACCACAGCAGTGGACACAGAGTGGCTCCACCGCCCATCACAAAGAACAATCTGTTGTTCCTTCATGGCCAGATCTTCCCCCTTCTTCCCTTTAGGTTAAATTAATTTATTTATTAGGTTTAATTCCTGCTCATAATCAAACTCATGGCAATGTAAGAAAATGTGTTTCCACTCTTTACCTCCCCACCGGCACTGATGTTCACGTTGAAGAGACTATTTACATACTTAGGTATGCAAAACTTCCTAAGTAAATGACAAAAATTATGTAGATATTTATATATATTTAAATATATATAATTTCTATATATATAATTTCTAGTAGAAGTCACATAAGCATAACACAAGAGGGCTAAACTGCTGTAGTATGACACATGGTAAACGTGGCCAACTGCAGAACTGGGGACAGGAAAGGCCAAGGAACACGTGAGGGACTCTCTTCCTCAACAGAAGGCAAAGAGATGCTGGATCTAACCTCCAGGGTAGCACTTCCAGGTCACATTAGCAGGAATCAGGCTGGGGTATGGGCGTGGCGAGACTGGCTGGGCTGCTCCAGGGGGACCCTTTGAGCCTTTGGAAATTTATCGAATCTGTCCACACCAAAAGGCACATCTACACTGAGCCACATACCTCACCTGGGAATCCAAACCATCTACAGAAATGAAGTCACCAGGTAGTCAGGGCATGTGCAGAATATTTATGCTGTAAAAGTATCAGGACGAGGCTGTCAATACGTGAAATAAATTATGATAAAACTACTCTGCTGATTACTATGCAGATATTTTAAGGAAAAGAATTCAATCGATATGTTTCCATCTGGAGGAAGAATATACATGACTATTCTTAAGTAAGAAAAATAAATTAGTCCCAATTTGGGAAACAAAACATATACATTCACTTAGACAGGTGTGAGTGACATTTTAACTGGGAAATGTATAATTTGATAATTTGCTTTCTTTATTTCCCATCTTCCTGCACGTAAACATAAACAGTGCTCTGCAAACTAGAGAAAAGCTAAGGATGAAAATGAGCCATGGTGGAATAACAGCACCGTCTGCAACCAAGCATCGTTCCCACCCACGGGGGAGGACGTCCGTGTCCGCGAGGCCTCGTCACGGAGAGCCCTGTGTGGACGACTCTGTCCTTGGGCCCCCGGGTCCTCCAGGGTGGGGTTGACGAGCAGCTGTAGCCCCAGGAGCCAATTGTGGTGGGTACCAACCATGCCCCAGCTCATGGGAAGAGGGCGCTCACTCCGAGCTCAGTGTCACAGGCAGATGGGGAGGAGATGCACCCTGACCCAGGCGGCGCTGGGGACAGGCTGCCAGGGAGCTGCAGCACCGTGGAGCAGGGCAGCGATGCAGCACACACTTCGAACATGGCTTCGTAAACAGCAGCTCAGGGACCGCTGAGGGACACAGGCACGTGGCACAGGCTCTCCCGGGGACAGTCCACACCCGCTCCATCCTGGTACTTAAAAAATGTTTTCCAATCAGAGCAATTCAGGGCATGAAATCCAGTTCATTAGGGACACACAGACCACAAATGCAAAATCCCTGAGACTTCAAACCACACAGCAGGGCAGTGCTCTGGGCAGTGTGGGCTGGAAAATATCTGACCATCCTAGGACATCACAAGAAATCATTCCAGCTCTCGCTGTCGTCCTGGCCGGGGGCACAGCTGAGCTCCCATGAGCACATGTGTGTGGGCCGCCCCTGAGAGCTGGGTATTAGGAATGAGTCCATCAACATCACGCAATGTGCCGAGAATGATGCAAGCTAAACTAATGACTGCTGGGATTGAGAAGCCTCTCCGTGCACGCACCGTTCACTTCCCAGGAAGTTGTGTGTAAATACTGTTGCTTGTGACCAGAGAGATCTGGGACAGAACCCCTGTGGTGGCCCTCTCCCTGTCTGTCCTGTGACGCGCTCCTTGGCTTCACAGCAGGAAGCAGCCTCTACACTGACCTTGGGGAAGGCGATGCCCCCCAGATATCCTCTGGGCCACTCTTCGCCCTCACTCCCCTCGGCCTGGAAGGGTTTGTCTCGCACACACGCAGAGAAGAGGGATTCCCTGCTTTAAAACTATTCCATCCAACCTAGCTGTGCCCCTTCGGGGCATCTTCTCAAAAGAGCTACAGTCACCCTATCACAGCGATCCGTGCACTCCCATGTTAGCAGCAGCACGAATCACAACAGCCACATCTTGGAAGCAGCACAGATGCTCATCAAGAGATGAAAGGAGGAAATGCGGTACTGCCCCACAATGGAATACTACTCTGCCACGAAGAAGGACAAACTTGAGTCATTTGTAGGAAAATGGATGCACCTTGAGACCACAGCATTAAGTGAAATAAATCAGACATGCAAACTTAAATTTATCACATGGTTTCTCTTCTGTGAGAAACTCAAACTATAAGTAAAGAAAAAAATAACAGATAGAAAATAGGAAATAGATCTTTTGCAAAAGAGAATGGGACCAGGAGATGGAAGGAAGAGGAAGGGAGGGTGGACAGTGGGAAGTATTAAGATGTGCTGTGTACGTGCATCACCTCCCCATGGGGGCTGTCATCATCACCCACTGCAAACAGGTGGTAACACAAAAGTTTTTAAAGACTACATAAAGTGTTACAAAACTTTTACTGATAAATATTTTGAATATTATTTAATTCTGCCATTTCCAGTATATGATAAAATGATTTTAATTACACGGATCGAGGTGAGAAAGCAGCATTAGAGATGAGCCCAGCACATTTTCTTCAGCCCGGAAAGGTCCGCTGCCCTCAGTCCACCCCTGCCCGGCGGTGCCGACCCGCTCTGTCTCCATGTGTGTTCGCCCGTGTCTTCCAGACTTTCACATAAATGGAATTGTGCAGGATGAGGTGAGACTCCGGGTCTTTGGCTCCCTCAGCCTAAGAGCTTGGGGTCCCCGTTAACATGGACACCCCACTCCTCTCTGTTGCATGGGGCTCTGTGTCCACCCACCACTTCATAGATGTTCCTGATTTTTCTGACTTGGGGCCACAGTGAAAGATGTGCTAAGAATGCTCACATGCAGTGTTTGTGTGGATAAAGGACTTCATTTCCAGAAATTACTGTGTCACAGGATATATTTTTCTGTTTAAGGTAAGAAATCACCCGAGCGTCACATAGTTTCTGTGCCTCTCCTTCCTCTCTACCCTGTGGGGATGGACTTTCACCATCTTTGCATGTTGAGAGTTTATTTCATTTTTAATTGTTTTCATTAATTGATTTTGCAGTACTGGGAATTGAACCCAGGGCCTTCCCATTCAGCTACATCTCCAGACCTTTCTGTTCTGTGAGATTGGGTCTTTCTAAGTCACCAAGTTGCTGAGGTAGGGCTCAAACTTGGGATCCTCCTGTCTCAGCCTCCCAGAGGCTTGATCCCCCACACCCGCCTGAGCGTTTATTTCTTACACACTGGTCTGCTCCCATTATGACAGAAACCACCCCACCCTGAGGTTTTACCCGATCAACACGGGGTCTGGAGTGATCAACACAGGGTCTGGAGTTCTTCAGAGCCTCAGCAGGCCTGAGACTCGGGAACAGGATGGCCGTGAGTGAGAGACGCAATCACCACAGCATGTCAGCTCTGGGCCCTGCTCCTCGGAAGGGGCGCTTGCTCCTCTGGAGTCACCCAGTAAGAGCAGGCGGAGTGGACCCCGAGTCCAGTGCTGGCAGAGCCCCAGGGCCGCGTAGCGTGACAGAGCCTGCGTGGGGAGAAGCGCTGCCTGAGACTGGGGTGCGGGGTGACAGCTGGGAGGAACTTCCAGGGGGGTGGGACGTCGCTGAGTGTTTGCGGGAAGCACAATGGTCACACTGAAGGTCACCATGTACATCCTGTAGCGACTGTGTCAGCCGCCGGTAAGGAAAGCAGGGAACAGATGGGTTTTCCAGGGACAGCAGCAGGGGTGGCAGCTCCTCCAACTTCACTTCCATGGATCCTGGCTTGTGCTGTCTTCACACTGCCTCATGGCACAAAGTGGCTGCACCCTCTCTGCCCTCCTCCGAACCAGTATAATCTTCAGTGAGGAAGATCATAACTCAGGAGCCTGAGAAAGAGGGAGGAGCAATGTGCAAAAGGCAGCCTTCTCGTCTGGGGTCTTAGAATGTGCGAGGAATGGCCACCATCAGGGTGAGACATGAAGCACATTCTCCCCCAGTCCTGTGGCAGACTGCTGGACACCAGGGAGTTTACTGAGCAGGGGCGGCTGCCATCATCCTCAACCTCCTCACTGCAGTGGACACAGGTTGGGGGAGCTTGGAGCAAGTGCTCTTCTAAGACCTCCATACGGAGTGGCTAAACTTGAACACCATCTCCCTTTCAAATGGGGAGACGGTGGCTCTGGGAGCTCAGGCGATTCTCCCGGGCGCATAGTGAGCTGTGGAGGAGTGCCCGAGTGCCCCACACCAGGGGCAGAGCCGTGTGGTGGGCAGGACGTGCTCTAGAGGGCTGCACAGCCAGGGACAAGTCACTTGCTGAGCAGGAACCTGCTCTGGTGACAGGATGCACCTGAGGCAGCAGCGGGACCCGGCATGGGCGGGTGGGGCGTCCTTGCTGCAGCAGGAGCAGGGGGCGAGTGGGCTGAGTCCCCCAAGGGCCTTCTGGGTGAAGCCGTGCCCCAGACAGCACCACTGGGAGGTGGGTGCTGGAGGTCACCTGCATGTGCCCTTCCAAGCGACCATGGGACCCGTACCTCTCTCTCTGCTCCAGGCTCCAGGTGTGCCTCTTTGCTCTGACCTGTGCTCCTATCATGGCCAATGCAATTTGCCATTAGGTCCTCACTATAACTGTGCCATGTGGGCACCATGCCCTGGAGCCTGCAAAGCTGCCAGCGAACCTCATGGCCAAACCTTCTTTCTTTATAAAATGAGCTACCTCTGGTATTTCCTCACAGTAACACAAAGCTGGCTAGTACCAGGGCATGAGTATAACCCTGTGGTCATGTCTGTCACTTCTATGGACTGAATTTTAGGGAAAGAACAAGGATGTGTGGGTGGTGAGAAGTAGAAGCAGAGATAAGTGGAAGTGAGGAATCCTCAGGTTTGGTGGGCGGCAAACATAGAGCCATTTCTCCTCTCTCAGGGTATGGAGCACGAAGCTAACCAGGCACTGACCAAAGAAGTCCTCTGCTTTTGGTTTGGGCTTGGTCATTCTGACGCACTCTGTGCCCCATGTTCATGAGAAAAAGGTAAAATTAAAGTACTTTTTAAAAGGGAAAAAAAGTGCATTCACAGAAGAAAGAAAATCTTGTAAATTTCCTGAGGAAAGGAAAACAAAATAATTGTGTCTCAAGTCCCTGCCACGTGGAAGGCACTATTGCTCTGGTTTTACCCTGAGGGACAGGTGACTTCACTGCTGTGTGAACAGATTCTGCAGGAACTGAGTCCTGCTTATCTCTGCTCCAGGTGCTGGGGCTTCCATCTCATCTTAGGATTAATGGGAATTTTACACTTCTATAAAAATCTATATCTGTTAGAAATGATTCCATCTACCTGATAAACAAAGCCAAAGGAAAAATCCATGAGGAGAAAAATGAGAATAAACGGGCAAAAACAAACAAACAAACGAAAAAGAAAGCTAAGCCCAGGCAGTGAGGGTCGGGTGTGACGTGACCTGAAGACAGCAAAGCTGCTTCATTTTGGTGAATTCCTAAATTCATTTCTAAGTCAGATAATTTCTTAAAACCACTGTTTAAGTTAAATAATTCACCCTCCAGGTGTGCGCGTGTGGGAAATAGGTTAGAACACGATAGCATCTTATTACCAGAACATTAAAAAACATGTTTCTTCAACAACAACAGCAACACCGAGAAACAAAACCCTTCAAAGCCCAAATGTGAAACTGCAGTGATGAATTCCCAACGAGCCCAGGCTCCAATTTCCCATTTGGTGGCTGATGTGATGCATCCTTGATAATTCCTAACCTCCCTTCTTACCTGGGTGAGGGAATCTGCTGTTTGTATATGCGAGGAAGGAGTCAGGACACACACTTTGACTTTTGTTTGTTTAGTTTTAGCCCTGGGACAAGGTTTAGTTCGGCTTGGCAGAGGAGCCCGTTAGCCACGGTCAGTTGTCAGTTCTGCATACGGATGCAGGCTGATATCAAACCGTATCTGCTGCAGGAAGCGCTGTGCTTTTTGTGTAACTGCACGGGTGGTGGGTTTCTCACGGGAAATGCTATTTCTTTTCATCACCTAGTGCTCACTTCCTACAGAGTTCCCAGGCGAGAGCAGTGAATTCATCACTACTGAGCGGAGAGGGGCAGAGGAAATCACTCCAGCCACAGCTGGTTTCCAGATTCGGCCTGCACACAGCTGCACAGTCGCCTTCGCAAAGGGAAGACACTGGGGAAGCAGCTGAGGAAAGGTAGATTTGGTGCTTAAGTGCACACAGTGTTTAGAACTCAGCACTGTCTGAAAACTTTCAGGCGGGTCTGGCCCGGCCTGTGGGATTCTGCCCCATGCTCAGGGGAGCGTGGGCTGGGAGGCAGACCTGCTAGCTGGGCCACACTGGTGGCCAGGCACAGAAAGGTATTTAACAGAGGGGACTGGTTGATAAAGCTACTGCTGGGGCTGAAGGAATGGGCTCTGGGTCAAGGCGAAGGCAGGACTTCCGGACGGGCCCAAAGCAGAGGCCCGCTGGGAAACGGGGAGCTGTCAGCCCACTGGAGGCTCCAGGGTCGTCCCACCCTAGCCTGGGATGGACCAGCAGTGCGAGGCACAGCACACACTCACCTCCCCGTCCCAGCTCCAGGCTCTGATGGGTCGAGCGGACTGATGCACCCTTAAGCACATCGCTGTGGCACTGGCTAACGGATCCCTGACTGAATCTGAACACAGCAGGGCACCTGGGAGGTAAGAGCTTTCGGCTTTTCACCTCTGCAGCTCTAGAAACCTGTGCCCGGACACCGAGTGACCTTTTACTGTTCCCATCCTCTCTGGATCTAGGTCTAGGTCTATAAAATCTGAGAACTAGAGCTACCACGTGATCCTGCAGTCTGGGTATTGATCCAAATGAAGGAGGTTCAAACACACTTGTCTCTTGCATGATCTATCATCTCTTTACGGTGAAAGCATTCAGCACCCCGTCACTTAGATACACCCGGGGTCATCCCCAAGAAATGAAATCAGTCTGCCAGAGACACCCGCCCTGCACTGTCCGCAGAAGCACTGTTCATAACCACCAAGAAATGGAAACAGCTAAGTGTCCATCCACGGATGAATGGACAAAGAAAATGGCCTTAGCTGAGAGCAGAAGTTGACAGCAGAATGCTGGCGGAAGGGCATGGGGTGGAGGGAGAGCTGGGGAAGGCTGGCCAGTGGTACTAGGTCATACTCAGGTGGGAGCCTGAAGTCCTGAGGGACTACTATTGCACAGGAGAGGCTGGAGATGACAGTGATGTATGGGATACGTGGAAGAGCTGGAAGAAAAGATGAAGAAATGATACAGCTGAGGAGAAAGATACGTTTGGCCAGCTTTAAACACAAAGCAACGGGTACACGAATCCAAGCATCAAATGGCACCCTCTTCATAGGTACAGTTTGCTGTCTTTATGCATGAGTTACAAAATTTAAAAATAAAGTGGAATTTCAAAAGGAAAACCTTGTTGTGTGGGCATCTAACACGTTGCAGGTACTCTGCTAAGTATTTTGCAGAAGCTGACTTTCGTAGAAAATTACAGGTGGCAAACTTGCCACTTCCGAGATAATAAGGTATTAGGCTGGTCTGTGGAGGGTGGAACGCTCGCCCCGTGGTCTGCTGCGACCCCTTGCTAGGTGCCGAGCCCACTCTGACCCTGCTCTTCTGTCTCACGCTGGGCGCTTCCTGGGAGGGGCACAGGATTGGGTTGCACGTCAGCATGGTGATGGCTGGTGCCTCTACCTCAGAGTCCCTGCAATTACCCCTTGGGGTGGCTTCTGTCGTTGTCCCTTTAGTGCTGGAGGCTACTGCAGTTCCAGAGTCCGGAGCTGCGTCCAGAAGTCGCTGTGGCGGAGCCTGACGCCCGCCTGCTCTGCCCAAGGTGAGAGCTGTCTCTGCCCCCCACAGCTGCCCCCAAGCTCCCTCGGCTCCCGCTCCTCCCTAGCCAGAGATCCTGGTGGAGACATCTGTCGCACCTGGGCTGAGCACCTGAGCTTCCGGCTGTGGAGTCTCTGTCTCCTCCGAAATGAGGCACACAGGTGCCTTCCGGGTGCTGAGTTTCAGACAGCGGCCTCTGCTTTACAAAAGCGACCCGGGTCCTAGCCACACGCCCACCCTCGTCACTCCTGCCCTTATGCGACTGGCCATCACCTTCTCCAGAATCTACAGTGGCCACCTGGTCGGCCTCCTTCCTTTGGCTCCAGACAGTTCTCTGTCCACACTGCAGCCACATGCATTCAGGTCAAGCCAATGCTGTGCTAGAAGCCTCTGCTTCCCCATCTCCCTCTGGGTAAAACCTCAGGTCCTCACCGCCTGCCTCAGCAGCCACCCTGTCCTTGGCCACTGCTCTGACCACCTGTCTCGCTCCCCATTGCTCTCCTGCTCTCCACAGGTTTGCGTGCTTTCCCTGAACACACCAAGCACCTGCCTACTCCAGGGCCTTTGCACTTGCTAGCTCTGTCTTCAGTGCTCCTCTTCCACATATAGGCAGATTCGCAAGTCTCTGCTCAGGCTGTTCAATTTCAGAGAGAACATCCTCTGCCACTTGACATAAAATTGCACCCTGACCACGGGCCTACTTTGTTGCTTTGTTTCCCCATCTTCAGACTCTTATCTACGAACACGTTCATATGGAAGTATGAAGGGAGGGACTGATGGCTGGGTAGGTGGATAGATGGGAGTATGAAGAGATGAATAGGTGGAACTGGATGGATGGATGCATGGGCGGATGGATAGGTGGATAGGGTGGATGGATGTATGGATGGATGGACAGCATGGATGGATGGATGGGTGGGTGGGTGGATAGATGGATTGATAGGTAGATAGACAGGTGGATGGATGCATGGATGGTTACATGGATGGATGGATGGATGGATGGGTGGATGGGTGGATGGATAGATGAATGAGCTTTATTTCCACTCACTGTAGTGTGTTTCATGAGGACAGCATTTTCTGCCCATTTCATTCAATGCTTATCCCCAGTTGTCTTGCATCGTGCCAGACACATAGCAGGCATTTGCCAAGTATTTGTTGGATAAATAAACTGACCAACTGGCCTGGGCTGGGGGTGTCTGACGGTCCCTTTCCTGGTGTGGCTCTGCACTGAGACCTCTCTGTGATAGGATCCAAGTCATGTCCACAAGGACTGGCCCCTCACAGTGACATAAACTCAAAAGAATCCCAGCCTCCCTTACCCACAGCACACACCAGGCAGAAAGGACTCCGTGCTACTGCTGAGTGGGCCGGCTGAGCACCGATGCTCTCTGCAGACACACCTAAAGTGCACACTCCTCAGCGTGGGCCCCAGGCGACCCACACCACGGAGCCCTCTCAGGCTGAAAGCCGGACTTGGCCGGGACTCCACGTCCCCTTGCTCACCTCCCAGGCAGGGCCCTTCTCAACAGCGACTGCCGTCTTGGCTCTGAGCATCACACAGCAGCTCTCCCTACTTTGGAACTTCATGGACAGGCAACCATGCTGGATAGACTTTCATCTGCAGCTTCTTTAGTTCCCCATGTGTGTGATTTCCCCATCTCGATGCAGGTAATGTCATTCTTTCCCTATCACTGCTACATAATACTCCACTCCCAAAGGTCTGTATCTCTTCTACTGGGGATGGGCAATTGAATGATCTTGTGGCAAACCGTGCTGAGTGGGATTTATGCAAGTCTTTCGGCAAACTCATGTCCACATTGCTGTTGGATATATGTCTAGAAATGAAGCTGCTGAATCACTGAGATGCCTATGCTTAGTCTAAGTAGTTATCACCAGTTTTTTCCTAAGTTTGCACCAATTCAAACTTTTAGAAGCAGCGTGTGAGAGTTCTGGTTAACCGGTGGATCCATCGTGTCAGACTATAGTTCTTCTGTTTTGTGGCTGCATTCCTTGCCTTGCCTTCCTTCGCGTGCTGTGGCCCTGTGTAGGAGGAGGGTTTGAGTGTGGCAAGGCGGGGACAGGGCTTAAGTCTTCCTGCTTCCTCCAGCCCGAGCTTCGAGCTTCAGCAGAAACTGCTTAGTTCATGCAGCCACAAGGCTTTTCCCTAGAGTCTAAACACACACTTCCTGGCACTTGGAGACAGAAAAGCTTGTGTCCCCCAGAACAAGGCCACTGTGTGGCTGCCAGCAGGGGCCAGGGCAGCAGTGAGAATGCAGGAGGGCATTGAGGTGCCGCCAGGAGGGGCCTGCAGGCAGAGCCTCCAGTCCTGGGTGACAGCTGCTCCTAGCAGCTCCGTACCTAAGAGTCACTGAGCCTGAAGAGACTAAAAGTCCAAAGAGACGCTCAAATGTAGTATGGAGTCAAATTAATTTGAGTCACAGGAAGCAGAGAAATGGCTATTTCCTGTGCACCTGAATTCCTGGCTTGAGATTCGAATGCCCCGGAGCAAGAGCATCACAGACAGAGCTTCCTGCCTGGCCCACTCTCCTGACCCTGACGACAGGACCCTCACTCAGCAATCTCATTATAACTGGAGTCATGCGGGGGAAGTCACCCCACCCGGCTTGCGAGAGGAGGTCCGGCCTCCAAGATGAAGGAAGGACAAATCCCTTGCTCCTAGGATTTCTCCCCTAATCCCGAGACCATGAACTCAACCCACAGCAGGAGTGGTGTGGGAGGGAGGGATGGGGTGAGGGCGGATGCGAGGCTGGGCCTGGAGCCCGAGGATGCAAGGTAACTCCTGCCTCGGCCGCATGTTGGGGTCAGCAGTCTTGGCCAGGTTGCCTGAACTCCCTGCCTTCAATGTCCTCCTCTTAGTAATGAGGGTAAGTATCACCTTCCTCCTGAGAGGGTCATGGCTACTAAATGAGTGGCTGCAGGCAACAGTCTCAGAGCAGGGCCACTCAATAGGTGGCAAAGGAGGGTCTCGGGAAGGGTCAGGCCTGAGCAGTCGAGAGGGAGGCAGATGAGGGGCTCCACTGATGCCCACCTGGGCCCCCCCGCCCAGGGACTCACATGTGGGGGCTCCCAAAGGAGGTGAGCCCCAGACGGGCCAGAGTTCCACCAAGCAAGAAGGGGAGGAGGAGAGGATGAGGCACAGGCTGGTGTGAAAAAAGTCCGAGAAGGTGGGAACACAGCATCCTCCCTGCTCTGCCTTTTAAAAAAGTAATAAAGACAGAAGCCGGTTGTGTGGCGTATACCTGTGATCCCAGAACTCTAGGAGGCTGAGGCAGGAGGATCGCCAGTTTGAGCCCAGCCTGGGCGACTTAGCAGCAACTTAGAAAGACCCTGTCTCAAAAAAAATAATTAAATAAATAAATAAATAAATAAATAGCTATGGTGTAGCTCAGTGTGAAGGTACTGGTACAATTTCTAGCACTACAAAAAAGAAACAAAACAAAATAAATAAAGTCCAGGAGCTTCAGCTGGGGACATGTCTACCAGGCTGATTCTGCACTGCCCAGCATCCTTTGCGGTGAGGGCTGGTGATGCCCAGAGTCTGGGCCACGGAGTAAGAGCAGAAGAACTCCTGGCCAGCTGCACCCACTCACTGAGGACAGAGCCCTCGCTCTGAGGTAGGAGGACGTCATTCTTCCTGTCTGCTCATAGGAAACAGAACTACCAGAAGGATTCAGAGCATGGGGTCCAGGGCAGCACAGCCTCCCCCGGCTGGGGCCTGGGTTGTGCCTGGAGCAAAGACCCGCCGCCCGCCGGGGACAGCTCCAGGACAGCCTGCGGTGTTTGCGCTTTTGTGTTTCTAACTGACGGATAGAAATGTGCACCTGTGTGCGCAATGTTCTCCTCCGTGCCTGCGTCACGGAGAGGTTAATCAGGACACTGAGCAGACACACACCCCAATCCCTGTCATCTTCCTGTGCTGCAGACGCTGACGTCTCCCTCCCAGCCGTTTTAAAGCAGGCGATGCACTGCTATCAACCGCGCGTCTCCTGAACTTCCCTGAGTCTCCACCCACTCTGCTTCTATAACCTGGATGCTTCCCGATCCCAGGCACACGAGAGCCATGCGGCGTCTGTCTGTCTGTCCTTGGGGTTCGTCCACCTCGCCACAAAAGGCAGGACTTGTTGCTCTGTATGGCTGGGCAGTCTTCCTCGTGTGTACATGCCACACATCTTGTCCACTCGCCCAGGGGGCACACGGGGCTGTGTCCCTGGCCTGCTGTGTTGGGCGGCAGTGTCTCGAACACCAGTGGGATCCCTCAGGGTACCGACCTCACTCCCTTGGGACCCACCCAGGAGCTCCACATTCACTTTCAGTGCTTCCCATAAACTGTCACCAGCCCACAGTCCCAGCAGCACACAACTGCAGCTGCACATCGTCACCTGAGCCACCTTTGGGGCCATTAGAGCTCTGCCTACTCTTCAGCTGACACCGGAGTTAGCAGAGGCAAAGTCTAACTGCACACACAGTGCTTCCCGCTTGCGCACATTTCTCCAAGTCTCATAATACACAGCAAAACAAGCGCTCCTGGCAAGCCCAAGTGTCAGCTGAGGAGTGTGAGTCACTGTGACCACTCTGGCATGACACTCGGCTGGACGGAAGCTCACAGACCAGAGCTCGCCCTCCAAGGACACCAAGGCCCCTGGTGAGTGTGAAGCCCACCGGCCCCAGACCAGAAGTGGCCGAACACCGCCAGCTGAAGGTGGAGATGATGTTCATGCTCTTGCACAAAGGACGCCACCCAGGGACATGGACCCAAAGCAGACGCTCACAGGGTGACACGTGCACACATCTCATGGACGTTCTTTTGCTAAAACGGAGCCAGACACTGAAGTGCAGACGCCATGTGAATTAATGTGAAGTTCGACAACAGGAAGCGGCCGTGTGTGGTCACAGAGGTCACTGGGGCTTCGCTCTGCGGGTGGCCCTGGCTTGGAGGGGCAGGGGGTCTCTGGGTGAGGCCAGGTGCTGCGCTTGGGTCTGGCTGGTGCGGATGAAGCTGTAGGAACGTGTGACATTTCCTTACCCTGTACACAAAAGATTCTGCACCTACTTTTCGCAGTGCTGAGGATGGATCCCAGGGCCCTGTGCAAGCTAGGCAAGGCCCTCCCGCAGTCACCCTCCAGGCTGACACTCTCACTTTTGTTGTGCATAACGCAGTGATAAACGGCTGTTCCCAGCTCATTAGGCATGAAAGAAAGAAATGAGTTCTACCCCACAGAAAGAGTGAGGCAGATACCACACGGCACAGCCCCAGGTGTTTCCTGCAGCTGTGATCGGTCCACTGCGGTACCTGCCTGCCTCCCCCCATCTTCGACCCAAGCATCCCTGGAATTACGTTTCCAGGAGCTGCTTCTGCCCACTCTTGCTCTTCCTGCCTTCGTAATCTCCAGATTTGCTGCCTTGCATAGGATTAAAACAGAGCAGCAGAGGGCCGGGGATTTAGCTCAGTGGTTCCGCCACCTGCCTTGCAAGAGCAAGGTCCCGAGTTCGATCTACAGTACCAAAAAAAAATAATAAAATAAAATAGAGCAGCAGGTAGAGGACCTGCATGTCCCGAGGCTTTCCTCACACACAGTTGGCAGGAAGTTAGGAGCGGGGGAGAGAGAAGTGGGAGTTAGGGTTTGGGAAGTATGCAGGAAGTGGGGATTAGTACTAAACATCCAGAGCTGAAGATGCACCAACTGTGGACACCAGGCTCCTTCTCATGGGCCCTGGGAGCACTGAGAAGCTTCTGCTGGGACTCAGTGTCCCAGCTGGTAACAGGCAGGTCCCGCAACCCTGACCTGGGCCTCAGCATCTGTGCGCAGGGCACAGGGACGCAGCACTTCCGAACGGCGGCTTGGTTTCCCTCCTTTTTGGACCCCACCATTCCAGACTAAGTTAGTCTATTCTTTTTCTCTTATTTTTAATTTTACTTTTCATCGTTAAGGTCTATTCTGTGCTTAATGTTCAGCTAGTATAAAGGGAAAGACAAGCCATTTTATCAGCACTGGAATTTTAAAACGTGCCATAGATTACAGACGTCTTCCAAAGCATGCTGGGCATCCTTTTGGGGGCTCACTCTTCTGTCTTATTGGTGCCAGACACAGACAGGTGCCCTGGCTGATGGAACCCAAGTGGCAGGGGCAGATGACACTACAGGGCTCGGAGTCAATCCTGTGGCCC
Organism: Heterocephalus glaber; assembly: GCF_000247695.1. The sequence goes on from NW_004624747.1 coordinate 26,619,472, forward strand.
CCAGATCCCTCGTCCCTGCCTTCCCCAGAACGCCTGCATCCCTGGTAGAGGGAGTGGCTTCAGCCCTGTCCCAGAATGCAAAGGAGCGCTAGCTGGCCATCCCGGGCCATCCCGGTGGGCTGCACCTTGGGCATCCGCCAACCTGGCTGTTACCTGTGCCTGCCACGTCCTCCAGGGAGGTGACAGGAAGGACCCCAGGCGCAGCAGGCTGTGCAGTGTCCCCAACCGTGTAGGAGTAAAAAGGCCAGAAGGGGCCTGCGGTGAGGAGGGCAGGGCGTGCCTCTGTGACCATGGCCCCACGGGCCAGGTCTGCACCCCCAGCTCTCGGGAGAGGACACCAGAGACCACAAGAGACCTGGGGTGGGCAGGGTGGCAGACTCTGTCCTGGTGCAGATGTCAGGAGCTGGGGCTAGGGGTGAGGCCCAGTGGAGCTCATCCCAAATTGGGGAAGCATTATCAGGACGGATTCCCCTGTGCTGGGTAAGCAAGCGAGGGGCTAGGAGGACACGGGGCCCGGGTGACGTGTAGATGGGATGATTCCCAGTGCACAGAACCCTGCACAGACCCACCCCAAGCCAAGCAGGCTCAGCCCGCCACCCATGGCCAAACCCGGACCCCAACTCCATGCTCCCGAGCCACGGGGAGCCTGGGGAAAGTCACAACAGGCTGGGCGGCCAGACTGGCAGCAGGAGCACGGGATTTGGTCGAGACAGACTGCACCGAGCTGACAGAGCGGAGGTCTGAGATGCAACTGCAGAGAAGCGAGAAGACCTGCTCCCTCTCCCAAGCCCTGGATTTGGACGTGTATCGGCCACCATTTACCGGGGTCTGCACGGGGGAAGAGCTCCCACCTCTGGGTGCAGAGGCCACAGAGGAGGTGCCCCCTCCCTGACAGGGAAATGGGGACATCAGACAGCAGCTGGGCCGCGGCGCAGGCCGAGAGCAGCTGCGGGCAGAGACGGGCAGGCAGACAGGCCGAGGGCCAGAGCATGGGGGCAGAGGGCAAGGCCGGCCCCACCTTCCTCCTTGCCCTGGAGGCCTCACTGCCAAAGCTTCTGCTTCCGGTGATCCTGGGGAAGGCTTGGCAGAGACCACGCCTCGGGCTCAGAGCCCAGCAGGCCCAGGACACAGAGCGAGAGAACAGGGCACCAGGCCTGCCTGGCCCGCGCCCCACTGTCTGGAAACCGTGTGCTGCACAGACATCCTCAGCCTGTGTGTGCGGGCAGAGATGACCCTGCAACATGAGTGCCCCTGCTCTTCCCGCTGCCCACGGTGAACCCCAGGCCAAGTCACTGCAGCGCCCCCTGCTGGAAGATGGCATGAGCAAGGTAAGGGGCCTCAGGGAGCTGCCAGGGAGTGGGGTCTGTGGGAGCACCCCAGCCTCCTCCCCCTGCGCCACGGCGTGCCGAGGGCACAGACTGGCAGCGAATGTGCCCTGCAAGCAGTGGCAGCTGAAACCCACTCAAAGCTGGGCGTGGTGGCGCACACGCATAATCTCAGCACTCTGGGGGGCTGAGGCAGGGGAATTGCAAGTCTGACACTCTGTCCCACCCCAGACACCTCAGTGATTTAGGGACCCTGTCCCAACATTTAAAACCTTTCAAGAAAGCTGGGGGTGGAGCTTGGTGCAACGGCCCTGAGTTCAGTTCTAGCCCTGTTAAAAAACATCAGAACAGGTCCACTTGTGAGCGATGGTGCAGAATCCCCAGGCACCTCCTGCGAAGGTGGAAGCCATGCCCACCTAAGAGCAGAGGCCTCTCCTGCTCGGATGTGATCAGAAGTAGATGGACAAGAGCCCACGCACTCGAGCCTGAGGGCCTCTGATGCTGCCTGTCTGCCTTGGGGTGTCCAGAGACGCAGAGGGGGCCCTGCGGGGCCACTGCCAGGCCAGACCCAGGACCAGCTGGGTGCAGCCTTGGGACAGAAGCCCTCTGGGAGCGGCCCAGCTGGAGGACACGAGGGAAGCACTGTGACACCTGTCACCTGCAGTGTGGAGGCTGGCTCAGCTCAAGAGGGATCTGTGGGGGCCCCCAGTTCCTGCTGAGGCCACCCCAGGGCTGGGCGGCTCCTGCTGCCAACCTGCTTCGTTCAGGGCTGCTACCCCCAGAGAGACCCAGGGCTTCCTGCCAGAGACCCCTGCAGTCAGGTTCCAGTCCCCACCTGCCCAGTGTGCCACGCAGGCCTGAAAAAAAGACTACACTTGGAGACAGAACTAGGAGAGAGAAAGCAGGGGCCAGGACGACCAGCGCCGGTGCAACCGACAAAGGCCCTGGCCAGTCCCAGGCACTGACTTTCACTGGTGATCCACTGGGGTAAAGATGAGCCACGTGCACTTTCTATGGAAATGAATGTAAACAAGGCTCATAAAGGACAAGACAAAGCATTCTCAAATTAGGAACAGAGTAGACAAAATATATGGTTGTAATTAGAACACTGTCCTTCTAGTTTGAGGCTTTTAGCTGTGGGAATGGAATTTGGGTGTGAGTTACTCTGACCTCAGCATGTGGGCTTCGGCCGGACTTGCTTCTCAGAACAAGCCAACTGTGGGGTTAGCTCTTCACAGATGCCTTGGGCACAGTCAGTAGTGTTACGCCCTCTGCAGCTTCCTATAGAAGCCCAGGCCCTGGAGCCGGGCCCAGCACCTGGTTGCTCCGCTGACCACCAGGTCCCTGAAGTGACCGCCTCGGCACGCGCTCCTCGAGCCTCCTCCTGTTAGTTTTCTCTCGTGGCTGAGACAAAATACTCGACGCCCGAAGTGAAGGGGGAAAGGTTTACCTGGCTCACAGTTCATAGAGATTCAGTCCACAATCGGCTGGCTCCAGGGCAGGGTGGCGGAAGACAGAAAAAGCAGCAAGGGACCCTAACAGGATCTCCCTGCTCCTTCTATCTTATTGACACCACCTAGGGAGGGTGGCACTCACGCCCTTCATCCTAGTGCCCTTGGGCCTGGCCCCAGCAGGAATCAACGACACGCTCCAGATTCGCCACCTCCAAAATAGCCTCGGACCCGTGAGGCTTCGGGGAACACCTAGACACAGACCATGACACCCCGCTCATGGGCTCCGAGTCTGCACTGTTCTGTGCTGCCTCGCATCGTGAAAACCTTCCTCACCTGCACTCAGACCTGCCATAAACGGGCAGCCACAGCCAGGCCCGGAGCCCACGGTGTGCAGGACACCGCAGCTCCCCGGCTTGCGCCTGCGCCTGGCCTCGCCATCCCTCTCCCTCTCCCCTTCACTCTCCTCTCTGCCCCCACCCATCCTCCTTTTCCCTCCACCTCCCACAGCGGGGCACATTTTCCTGAGGTTATGGATGTTCCATGTGCACTTCCGGCTCAGCCCGGGCCCTCCCTCGGGCTCACAGCTGCCATCGGGGTGAGAAGGAGCCTGAGGCCCCTGCCCCTCCCCCCTGCCTCCCCCTCTCCCTCCTCTTTCTCCTCCTCCTCTCCCTGTCTCCCCTCCTCCCCTTCCTGCCCCCGCAGGATCCAGGGGAGAGCCTGCACCAGGCCTAGCCACGGATGTGTCTCCCGTTCCTCGACCCTGGCGATGGTCTGCAGAGTGACCACATGACCCAAAGACTGCAGTGATCTAAACCACAGAATCTAATTTCTGTTAACTCTGAGGCCCGAGGAAAGGGAGGCAAGGGTGATGTGGTGCATGAACGCCCGGGTCCAGCCATGGCTGAGGGTCTCTCCTGCATGTCAGTTTGAGTTGATCTATGGCCCTCTAGGCTTACGCCAGGTGGGGCTGGTGGTTCTGTCACCTGCACCCTCAGCTGATTCCTCCACTTTGCACTTTTCCCGACAAGCTGACTCTGGGGTGGAGCCACACGCAGGCAGTTTATGGGAGATGGCACAGGGGTATGGAGCGTGGCGGTTCCTTCAGGGGACACATTGGCCCCAGGGGCGGAGCCTCGCTCACCCGTGTGCATCTGTCACAGCAGCTCTCTGCACAGTGCAGGTCCAGGGTGACCGGTGGGGGCAGCTGTGAGCCCCCAGGCAGAGATGACATGGGCACACGCAGCGTCCTCACCTCGGCACTGGCGCCCAGCACCCCAGCCCGTGATGGCCCCGCTGTGGCAAAGGCAGTGCTGCGTCAAAATGATGAAAGTGTTGCCCTCAACAACAGATTTTGGGCTTTGCTTTTCGCAATTTCTCCGTCTGCTATTCAAGGAGGAGAAAATGCTTCAGTGGTGATTTCTTTATTAGAGGCAGCAATTGTGCCTGCCAAGTTTTAACCAAGTCGCCTGACCGCGAGACCTGGCTGGCATTACTGTCTCGGGGAAATAAATGCTCTGCATGGAGCAGAGGATGAGCACACGCCACATCTCCACATGTGTGGCACCGGCATTGTTTAACATCATTCCCCTCAGAGAAGCGCATCCGCGGCAGTCGGAGGCAGGCCCGGCGCTGCCTGCCCTTCCCAGGAACAAGGCAGCCGCTCCTCTCTGTCCCAAGGCAGCGAAGCGGCTCTGTGGGAAAAGGAAGCCAGTGCCATTCCACAACCACACTTCACCTAACTGCATTTTGTCTTGGGGTTATTTTTAGCTCACAAAGTGGGGTCTGTGTTTTCCTGCCTCAGTCACCCCAGTCTGCACTGTCTGCTCTGCCCCTGCACCAAGACTGCAAGGTACACGTTACGCTTTTATTAAACGCACTCGCTGGCTTTGCTAATGCAGCACTTTGAAAGCCAGCGTTGTTGCCCATGGTTAAGTGCAAACCAATATTGTCTGGCAACATAGGAGGAGGCCATAAGCAGAACCAAGAAGAAAACAAAGGCACAGAATTACTTCTAACTGCACGCTGCTGCCTGCCGAAGGCCCTGGGCCAGACTTGTACTTTCCTGTGAGAAAGGTGCTGAGCAGACATCAAGGTCGAAAGGCACCCTGGCACCAAACAGCCTTTCTCCTTGAAGTCACTGGGGAAGAGTGAGAAAGAGACAAACTTCTCACCCAGAGACTGGTTGTTACGCAGCCACAACTGCCTGGTGCACACCCCCTCACTCCATCGGGAAGCGTTGGGTATGCTGAGCATCCCACAAACCACAGCGAGGACAACAGAGAGATCTTGGGTCTTTGCTGAGCCTGAGCCCGAAGAGCCGGGTATCACTGCCTCAGTCTCCTGCAGAATCAGCTGTGGTGTCATGCAGCCCCCCGGAAACCAAGAGCTCCTTGAGGCCAAGAGTGACGTCTCCTTTCTCTGTATCTTTAGAACAAGCAGGAAGTGAAGTCAGGCGAGGAACATGATGCTCACAGGAGCGCAGGTGCTGAGTGGATTTATGAAGAGTGGATGTGTGAAGTTGTGTCTGTGCACATTTGCCACGTTACTCTGGCCAGCCTTTACAGTTACATGTGTGCCACTGTGCACATCTGCTTCACAGATGAGGAAACCGAGGCTTGCTCTGGCTAAGTTACTTCTTCAAGCACACGGTGGTAAATAATATTTAAAATTTGGTGTTATGGAAACCTTCAGGCTCACAGACAGAGAGAGAGAGAGATCAACTGCATGACTACACCTGAGTCAAGCAGTTGAGTTTTTGAATCTTCCTTCACTTGATACATTAAAGCTAAAGTATTTGAAGTATGATATGTGAGGAATAGCCAGGCATGTTGGTGCACGCCTGTACTCCCAGCACTCGAGAGGCTGAGGTAGGACCACAAGTTCAAGTTCAGCCTGGGCAACATAGTGACTTAGTGAGATCCTGTCTCAAAATTTAAAAAATAAAAAGGGTGCAGATGTAGCTCAGTGCAAAGGCCGTGGGTCCAATTTCCAGTACCACACACAAAATGTGAAGTGTATTACTACTTCCTGCAGCATGCTCCCTCTTGACATGATAGTGACATATTGCAAGTCCAGTATTCATGCACGATGGAGGGCAGTCAGACATCTCGGGTGAGCTGAGCCTCTAAGAGACAGACCGCGTCCCCGCACCTCGGGCACCCCACCTCACTGCGGCCTCCTGCCCGCTCGCTCCTCCTCCACTTCCTGTCTGTTGATGCATGACTCTGGCTGCTCACCATGGGACCAGCACCCAAGGATGAGGAACGCATGCCCGCCGTGTGGCCTGAGCAGATCCCAGCTGTAAACCGCAAGCCAGTCGCCTCTTCCACCCTCCACCCCAGGGGAACTGTGGCAGCTCTCGGCTCCGGCCCCTTCAGAAGGGCCCTAAGCTCTACGGCTGCCCGGGCGAAAGCCTGGATGCCGCTGTCCGACACGGCCCTCGCCGTGCCCAGCGTTGAGCTAAGGAAAGTGTGATGGGCCAGTGCAGCTCCCGTGACCACACAGCACAAGGAGCCGACAGCGTGGTCTCCTATGCCCAGGGACACGGGCTCAGGGCAGGGCTCACAAGTGCCGAGGTGTGACATGCACCTGCCACCGGATCTCTGCAGGCCCCTCGGCCATGCTCCACACCCGTCCGGGCACCTGTGTGCTTCCTAGCTCCGGGCCGAGGTTCAGCCTGCATTTAGCAGACAAAGCAGACAGCACCATTGGTGATGGAATGGGTGGGAAGGAGGCTGCACTTGTGCAACACCTGTGCAACACCTGTGCAGAACAGCACAAGGCTGGTATCGGGCTCAGTTTTGCCACTGGGTAACTCTGCATGCAAATACGATCATGTCCACTAGCACCGTCCTCTCATTTCTAACCAGAGGGGACTTCAGTGGCTTTCTTAAGATTGTCATGAAGATTAAATACAAGGACACAGTTAGCATCAAAATCTCAGGCATGTGGTGATCACCAGTAACTGCCACTTGCTCGGTCACCGATTTCATTGCTGTTTTCATTGCTGGCTTTGGGGACAGTGGCCATGGAGAGATGACGGGGCTCCCTGTTCTCCCAGTCTGGGGGTCCTGTTTTGGAGGTGCTCTGGGCTAATGTTGACCAGACCCCATGCCTTCCTTCTTCCGGTCCCTGACGTCCCCCTGCCTGCCAGGTCTCCATGACTGACCTGCTGCAGCTGTGGCACAAACAGCTCTTGGCTCATGCAATTAAGAACCCAAGGTTTGTCCCTGGAACAAGAAGTGGCTGAGCCACCAAAGGTCCTCCTTCAGCTGTAGGTAACTGAGTCTTCTTTGTCTGTTCTGGTTGGTTTTGGCCAATGGGAACTCCAGCAGACTACTAAAGGGTGGAAGCAGAGAGGGGTGAATGTGCCTGCCCTATGTGCACCTTGATTGGCTGCTTGATGGTTTCTGACAGTAACCATCAGTAACTTGATTGGCTGCCTGACGATGACTGACAGGGGGTCTGCAGTTAGTGCTCCTACCCCTGTGCTGCTCTCCCAGGTGTGCAGCTCTAACTGGGCTTCTAGAGATTTCTTCTCCCTAAAAGCATCAGTCTCTCTCCCTGTCCTTTTAGAACCAGAAAGCCTAATCCTGTGGTCTCCAGTGCTCAATGTCCCTTTTTGGGTCTTTCACCACTAAACCTCCCTCCCTGCCATCCATTGCCGCATGTAGTGGGCTCCCCACAGGCTCCCGCTGCTAAGAACAATCCGTGGTGGAATCAGAGCATCCTGGGTAACCTGTTGGCATGAGGCCTCCTTCACACATCCACGGACATGGACAATGTCAAAAGAACAGTTCCGACTTGATATTCACAGGCTCTGCTTGCCTCTGAGTAGGCAGAGGATTTTGTTTTTGTGTTTTTCAGATCCAGTTCGCATTCACTGGTAATGATACCAGGAGACAGGAGACACAAGCTAAATTCATTACAATTTGCTGCCTTCTCTGCTAGGAGGTTTTCTGAAATGCTTTAATCAGACACATCGGATACGGATAATTACACGGGGAGAATCTGGGTGTCACGCAGAGAGAGAAATAGGTCTGGTGGCGCTGCTAATGAAACTTGGCCCAGAGGGAATCTGAACTCAACACCTCCCAGCAGGAGGGAGAGAGCCCAGGGCACAGGCAGGGCTGTCGGAGCCCTGGCAGGTGTGAAATGGCCAGGGAAAGGTGGACACGCCCAAGTGCTCCGACAAATGTGTGTATGAATCAGCTCCCCGCTCCATTTCGAGACGGTGCCCTGTGCAAGGGTTATCTGAGACCCCGGATCGCAGCTGCCGGAGCTGGGAGCCATCCCAAACACGGCTCTATGGGACAGGAAGAGATTTCCCCAGTCATAAGCAGGACCCAAGGCCAGCCTCGCTGTCTTTGGGGTGGAGCATCACCAGCTTCTGGAATGAGCACACGGGCTCTGTGTGTGGCGGGCTCTTCCGAGCTGCTCCCAAACGTCTCTCCACTTTCCTGTCACCATGGCTGGTAGTGAGTGCCTTCCTGGTGACAGGCCTGGGGCCCCTCAGCTCAGCACCACCTCGAAAGGAGGACAGGCTGGGCCTGCACAGCCTTTGGCTTTCTTAAAAGAATCCTTTCTGCAGCAGGAATCAAGAGTGCGTGTTTTGTCAGGCAGCAGGAGGCAGCCAGGATTAGATGCTGCTTTAGCTCCTGCCGTGTTCCGTGCTCTGGATGATTCCCTGTGTGAATCCCAGCACTGATGCTCATGATGGCAAGCAACTCTGCTCTCTGGCCAGGGCTGTTCCCAGGGCTGATTCCCACAGGTGACAGCTGGGGCTGCACCTCTCCTCGCAAAGCCACCACCACAGGCGCCAGGTTCCCACTGCAGGCCAAAGGACACTTAATCCAAGGAGGGGACACTGGGAGGAGTCCGGGGGATGGCTCGGGAGTCCTGCTGGATGTGAATATGTGGGATTAGAGAAGGAGAAACCGCAATTCCAAGGAATCACTGGGGATTCTTAAAAGTACAGGTGTTCTTAAAATATTCCATAGTCGTCTTATTCTTTACTGACTTTTTTCCAGTCCTGGGGATTGAACCTTTCATACTGAGTTCCATCCCCAGTCCTTTTTAAATTATTTTATTTTGAGACAAGGTCTTGCTAAGTTCCTAAGGTGTTAAGGCAGGGCTCGCACACTCCATCTTTATAGGTGTGTAAGGATTACAGGTGTGTGCCACCACACCCAGCTCTACTGACTTTTATGAATATATAAAAAGGAATTTAGTAAATAAGAATAGCAAAGTTAGTTGCACTTACAAATCACGGGGCATACAGGAGCTATTCAAACACCAGAAACCTAGGAATGGTCCCCAAGTCATAAAATAGGCAACCAACTGCCCACTTAAGGACTTATGTTGCTTCCAGGGTGTGCTGTGCTTTGTGTGGCAGTCTGAGGACCTTATAAAGTGCACTACGTGCATGAAATCATTGGCCTTTCTTCCAGCAACAGTAACTCCCTGATAGCGGCAGCTGGGGCCACCGGCTGACATCACAGCCCGTCAAGCTGCACAGAGACCCACCAATGAGATCACGGGGCTCCCTCGGCTCCTACCTGTCCTTCCCCAGTGCCCCAAAGGACAACCTCGGCCCTCCACACTGGCTCTCATCTTTTCCCTGCTGTCTGTGAATTCTTCCGCACAAGGGCCATCTCTCTGTGGATTAAGTTTCAACCCTCACGGGACAACTACGATACTTTTGCCCAGTTCCACATCTGATTGTCCCCAGGCCCAGAGCATGGGGGAAGCAGTGGAGTTAGGAACACCGGAAGGAATCATGCACAGGAGGACACACTCCGCCCACCCAGGGCGAGTGGAGCGGTGGCTGGGCAGGCCACACAGGCAGCTAGGAAGACAGTGACCTGAGTGAAAGATGTAGGGGCTGGGCAGGGATCTCTGCTGGCCCCTTGTCCTCAGGGACGTTGTCCTGTGTTCACTGGTGGGCATATCAGTCCCTTGGTGACTCAGTCAGCTCGACAGACACAGAACAGGGAGGAACCGGGAGAACCACGAAGGAGGCGTGAGATGGTGAAAACGACTGAGCTTCCCACTGGGTGCTGACGAGATCTCTGTGGTCAGATGGCTGTGGACATGCAAGCAGCGTGACCACCAGGACAGTGACTGGGAGGACGCCGGAGAAGTGCACTTGTGACTGCAGATCTCTGGCTGCGGTGGGCGCTGGGTCCGGTAAATTGACTCCGGGCTCCCAGGTGTGGGCTGTGCGACCAACCTTGGGTCTCGGGCTGTGGGACTCAGCAGCCTGGCTCAGAAGCGTGGCACGGCCGGGAGTTGTGGGGCAGCTCTGCTGAGAAAGGGGACAGGGGCTGCAGTCACTGGGAGCTTACGAAGCAGAGAGCAGACCGGGGTAGCCGAGGAGGAGCAGCCGAGACCTGCAGGGCAAGGCTTTCTTCCCAAGTGGAAGACGTGGCTAGGGAGGAGGAACAGGACCCAGCGGGAGCCCCAGGGAAGCAAAGGGCTACGGCGCAATGCAGATGGAGAAGCAGAGCTGAAACCCTCTGCCTATCCAGTGGCTGAGCTGCAAGGAGGGTTTGGTTTGGAGGCAGATGAAGAGAGACTGGTGGGGAAGAGTCAGCCACCAGACCCAGGGATGTTGTGGACCGATCTAAAATTCATTCCATTAAGTTATAGTTTTGTCTCCTTCGAGTCTTCACTTCAGAGTGCAAATACTGGGGAGGTTGAACAGAGGTGTGAGCTCAGCTAGAGACACCAAACATGGGAGAGGAAAAAGGAGACAAATGGGAGGCGGTGAGAAGACACAGGGAGAGAGAGGAAGAAGGGTAGGCGAGTGAGTAGATGGGTAAGACACACAACTGGACAGTTGAGGCAGCACGCCGGTGGATGGGGGAAGGACCGAGGGAGGGAGGGACGGGCATATCGATGGAAAGAATCGATAGGCAAATGACTGCTCGATCTATCAACCAACAGAAAAACAGTCAGTCATGTCCATACATATGCCATGTACATTCCTACCAAATACGAAATGTGAATACACTTTGGAAGACCAAGAAAGAGCAAGGAGACATTCCAAGGTACACTACGAGGAACTCCAAGGGATAATCTCATTTGAGTCACCAAAATCCTAGCAGCTAGGCATAATCCCATGTTAGAGAATAGAAAAAGTTGAGCAAAAGTGTTAATTCACTCAAGGTTACAGGGCCCTGGGTGTAAGCTATGATGTGAGACTGTTCTGAATGGCATCAAAGCCCAGCGCCTTTCTGCTACAAGGAAAGTCCTTAGGCCAAAGGAGAAAGAGAGAAGAGAAATCGACAAATTCAGGCAGAGTGAGTCTGTGGGGTAACACTGCTGGAGGAATTTCCTGGGCTCAGCGCTGAGTGATTAGAAAGGCAGAGGGTGGAGATGGGGATGAAGAAGCCAGGGAGGGCGCTTCGTGCCTAGTGCACTGGTCAGCTCTCTCACTCCGAGACACAGTCTCTGACCCCCACAACTTAACTTAAAGGAGGAGAGGTCTACTTGGCTCATGGCTTCAGTGGGTTCAGCCCATGGTCAGATGGCTCCGAGGCAGCAGCAGCACCATGGCGGAAGGGGTAGAGGAGCAAAGCTACTCACTCGTGGTGGCCAGGAAGGAGAGCAGGGAAATATGCCAGAGAGGAAGGGGTGAATGGCCGTACACAGTCCCCAGGGTCAGGCCTCTGGCCCACACAGACACGCCCAGAAGTGTGCTCCCCAGCTGGACCCCAAGCCAATCAAGTGGGCACTGTACCCTAACCACTACAGAAAGAGAAAGACAGAGACCTAAGGACAGAGGGCCACAGCAGATGAAAGGAGGCACAGAGAACAAAGAGATCAGAAAGGAACGGAAATACTCAGTTGCATCTGAGGCAGGGTGAGGAGCTTTCACATTGAAATGGTGTCACAGATCAAAATATAAATGGAGTGTTACAACTTGAGGTGTAATCGCCACCTTTGTAAGAGGGAAATAACACGGGCCAGGGCAGAATCTTACCGCCACTCTTGCAAAGGAAGTTGTTAGTAAAGATGCACAGTTGATAAACACTGCACACATTACTACTCAGCCCTCGGACTGTTGTGGGGGTTGGAGCATAACACACTCAATTAATTTTACAATGCCACTAAATATTCCTCTTTGTTAAACAGAAATTGCCTGTGTAAACAAGGCCCCAGCAATTAAATTTTGGCTACCCTTGGGATATGGTAATAAAGAATTATTTTGTCCAATTAATGGCTTCAAATTGATTACAAACAAGACTTTCAGAACAGGAGGTCAAGCCAACAGAGGATTAACCCCCTGGACTCCGAGCCTTCCGTGGGACAAGATGTGTGTGCCCTGCGCGGTCCTGGGGCTGCCACGAGTCCTCTGAGAAGGACAGAGGGAGGGGCGGGCTCCCGGCCTCTGATCCCGGATGCAGTCCTGTTCTTACAGCTGCTCCGCTCTCACACAAAAAACACTCCAGATTCCTCCTGTAGAGAACCCAAGTCAAGGGAGGAGCAGCGGAGAGCCGAGTCTCCAGCTTGCTCCCAAAACTCAGTGCAGGAGCCCAGAGCCCTGCACCACACGACCCTGCTGGGGCCATAGCCTCGGCTCTCCCTTATAAGCCTGTGACCAAGCAGGGGCATCATCTTAGTCACTTCCCTCGTCCCTGGGACAAAATACCCAACACCTACAACTTAAGGGAAGAGAGGTATATTTGGGCTCCTGTGTCAGTCTGCAGTGAGCTGGCTCCAGGGCAGGACAGCAAGCAGAGGGGCCCGGGGGAAGAGAGCTGCTCACCGCATGGTGGGCAGGAAGTCATACTCTCTGTGACCACCTCTTCTGGCCACACCCACCCCTAACAGCAAGTCAGCTACGAGCCCCCAGGATCCGGGCGCCCCCCCAAGCCCTAGCTAGGTGGGCACGAGACTCTTGGGGCTATGGTTATAAACCTAACAGGCTCTTGGCAGATGGGTGGGGCAGGAGAAGTCAGCACAGCCCTGCCCTCCAACCCCATGAAGAGGCCCCAGTGTCTGTGTCACAGGATCAGCCACAGAGAGCTCAGCGTGGCGTCAGGATGGTGCACCCAGCCCACCCACAGCGAGCACTGCGCGGGTGAGAATAAACTGCCCTTACAGTAATGACGTTAGTATCGTTACCCTTTTCTGCAGCCAAACTATTAAATGATAAAGACTGGTGCAGCTGCCAGCCACTCTTGCAGGGCCTCACAGCTGGTGCAGTGGGGAGGGCTCAGTGCAGTGGCTGCTCAGCAGACTCCTTTTTGGGCAACCTTTTCTCCGCAGAGCTTCAGTCCTCCTCCTGACAGCCGCTGAGCGTCCTCTCCTGCAGGCAGCTGCACTCCACACTCACTCGAAGCTCATTCACTCAGGGCCTAGTCAGTGCTTTCCCTGGGCCCACCCTGCTCCACAGGCCCTGTGAGTGCAGTGAGCACTCCAGACAGCCTCCTAGACATGATGAACTGCATGCAGTTCCCCCTTCTCACCAAGCATGCACTTCACTGTCTGCACATCCTGTTAATCTGGAATGTTTATTCTCACTGTCTCTTGTGGCTTGTGTAAGAAACTCCTATTCATCCTTCAATACCCAGCTTCGGTGCTTCTATCTGCAAGCTGTTCAATAAACCTAGGGCTGCAGGAACGAAGTAGGCTCCCAAAGCATCTAGGAGCTGCTCTGATGACTGTAACTAAGGGTCTGCCCTCTTCACCGATGAACTGCACTTAAGAGGCAGGAGTGGTCTGTCCCTCTGTACTTACTATGAGACCTGGCATGTAGTAGATGCTCAGTAAAAATGTATGCCAAATGAATAATCGAGAATAAAATGTTAAGTATGCAGCTATAATTCTAATTTAACAAGACAATGTATCCTGCCTTAATAAATATCTGAGGGGGCAGACTAATACGCTTGCATCTGGGGTGCAGCCTTGTCTTCAGGGCGTGCCCCGGCCCTGCTTCCTCCCTCTCAGCTTCATCTCCTCGAAGCTTCTCAGGGTGCGGACAGGTCACCCTCAAGGTCATGGACACTCCAGGTCCTCCTGGCTAAGAGAGCTCTTCCTGGGAGCTCCAGGCAAAATGCCGGATGCAAACCCACCGGCCACACTTAAGCCACATGACCACTCCCAGCCAATCTCTGCCGCCAGAGGCAGAGCACTCTGATTGGCTGGGCTGGGTTTGGCGCTCACACCTTTACTGGGGGGAGCAGGAAGTGGGCAGAGGTGGCAGGAAGGAGGCTCCTCAGGGCTGGGGCACAATGATTGGAAGAGGAGGGGATGCCAGGCTGTCTCCACCCACCTTCAGAGCCCCCTAAAGAAGAACGATTCCTGAGTTCGATCCCCAGTACCAAAAAAAAAGAACGAGATGGTATCAAGGCTTCTGAAGGAGGGCAGAGCAGACATGCAAGGGTCACAGTATCTGAACTTGGCCTAAACCAGGAAGAACTTTGGCCTCTCGTGGGGCTCGGTGTGGGAAGCCAACGCATACCCAGTAGGAATCATTTTGCACTGGAACAGTTAAAATGAGCCAAACATTTGGAAACACAGGTTACAGCAGGCTCCCCAAGGGCCGGGACTGCCAGGGGGCAGGAGGAGAATTTCATTCTGAAGGCAGAGGAAGACCACAGAGGCCTCTCGCTGGGCAGGAAGCAGGCCGAGAGCCTTGCTGCAGAAAGACAAAGCAGGCAGCTGTGTGCGAAAGGCCTGCTGCTGCAAAGCAAGCATCTCAGTGGCCCAGGCAGCGGAGGACGGAGCCCTGGGCACAGGGTGAAGAGCGTGCACGGAACCGCAGGTTCAGGAGCAGCTGGGGACGCGATCGAGGGTCATGGAATATTTTTTTCCACTCATCCATCTGTACTTCAGCCACTCTGATCTGGGGCTGGCATTTAGGCAACAAAGCAGGGACATCTCAAGGGCCATCATTACTGGACACTCCACCAACCTGGCCTTTTCCTGGCTCCACACGAAGAGGAGACTGCTGTCTCAGGCAGAGAGGGGTTGGGGCCGTGAGCAGAGACAGAACCCCCTCTCTGTGGCCACTGACCCCATGGAGGCCACTCGGGGCAATTCCCCCACACCCTGTGCGGACTGCTGATGCCAAAGGCCGAGAGCCACAGCCGGATGCCGTCCTGACACGCGCTCCTCAGGCCAAGGGACCCGAAAGGCACCTCTCAAGTGCCATCCTGCATCTACCAGGAGCTCAGACCAGCAGACTTGTCCCTGTCCCCATCCTTGGGGCTCCAAGGGGCTGCCTAGGCCCTGAGCTGTCCATCAACAGGATTGTTTGCTTTTACCTTTTTAAGTTTTCAAAATGAAAATCACAAGACGTTACTCAAAACTGTAGGCTGATCCATAAATAGTTCACCGGTTTTATCTCAGCGTTTATCTTTCTCCACAACCCATCCCAGCAGCCTCCTCTTTCTCTCTTCCCACTTCCTAAAACAATAGTTTACATAAAATACTTCGCAAACTCCTTTTCCCCCTGACAACCATATATTTCTAATTACTCGGAGCCGAGGGTGCTTGCCACATTTTATTTTATCTTTATGATTAGATAAATCAGTTCTAATGTTGCGCCTCGCAAATCTGCTCCTTCCAGATGGAGGCAGATGTTTGCTTCCTGGAGGCACTCCTCTCCAGTGGCCCAAGTGGCGGCCACATGCTGCTCAATAAACACCCTCTCCAAGCGGGGCACCCACCCACACATCACCGGAGACCTCTGAGCAGCGACAGCAAAACAAAACTTGCTCTGCATTACTGAAGGGAGCAGACCACCAACAGGAGGCTGCGGATCGAAGGGAAGGGACACGGCTCCGTGTCCAGAGGGTCGTTTCTGTCTGCTCAGCCACAGGCGCTGCCCCATCCTCATCGGTGCCGTGGCCGGTATCTGCTGCCTGCAATCCAGAGACTACACAGAAAAGGGGCTCCCTTTTCTGGTTTCCTTGATTGCAGCAGGCGTGTCTTTGACTCTACAGGCCGGGAGGTGAGTGAGAAAAGTAACAGCTGTCAGGTGCTCCAGGTGAGGCCCAGCTCCCCTCTTCCAGACACCTGGAGGTTGTGAGAGAGGCAGGCTGAATCCGAAATTCTGGGGGTGTGGCCTGCGGCCTGCTGCCCCACCCCATCTCAACAAGCTCTCCGGGCCACTCTCGGGTGATGCTGAATTCTGAGGACGACTGTCATCAGGTGACAGAATGGAAAATAGAACACTCTCCTAGGAGAGCAGCCGTCCATCCTGCGCATCTGCTCCATTGGGGAAATGGGGCGGAGCCGCCCGTAGGTGCTGAGAGCAGAAAGGAGGGACTCCAGGCGCTGTTCTGGTCCAGGGTTCCCTGGCTGTTGCTCTACAGCAGACCCTGCGCTGCAGAAACTTAACACAAACCCTTCAGCCGCAAACAGCCAGACGCTGGGCTTCCCACAGGGGCGTCAGGCACTGCGGAGCAGGATCTGAAAGAGTACAATGGGCAGACTTGGCCTTGTGGGTTACATCGCTTCAATTTTGTCATCTGCGGCTGCTGCTGGCAATCAAAACCACAGGAGCGGTTGCAAAGTGGAGTCACAGAAAATGCCTTGCAATGTGACGCTCAGAACCTGAGACCCGGGCCAGGTCTCTGCGGATGCAGGCTTAGCTCGGTGAATTGCTGGCCTCCTTCCGGAGCCTTTTCTCCGGGGTGACCTTCCGCTGGACGCCTTTCCGAGACATGCTGAGCTGAAGGTATTGACCACGTGGTTCTGAAGAGGGGCGGAGCTGGCCTGCCCAGCCTGCGCGCGGTATGTGAGTCAAGCTGGAATCCATACCCAGGCGATCGCTCCTGATCAATCTTTGTTCCAGGCAGTCCAGCCCAGCAGCTTCTCCAGGGCTCTCCAGAAAACGGGGCTATCGATCCAGGGGTCTGAATTTGTAGTTTTGACTATAAAAGCAATTTGTTTGTGGGGAATGGCTGTATAAGGTGAATGCATTTGGATCTTAACTCCAAAGAATTCCTCTGGGTAACTGCTGAGTTTGCAGCCGCTGTCAGTGCAAGTCACTAAGGCAGTTTGTAAGTTTATTTTTTTAAGTTGGTTGACTGAGGGGCTTTTTGGTCTGGTCAATTATTTTAGGCCGCCAAGGCATCCACCAACATATCTGCAGGAGCGGTTTCTATGGAAGGGACTGGAACTGCTCCAAGCGATAATGGCACAAACCACCCCTTAGTATGCCTTCTATTCTTGGGGCCAGGCACATGCAAGGTTTTGCTTATTTGGTGTGTTTTGTCTTATCTTGTCTTTTGTCCTTGTTTTTCAGGTGAGGAAAGCAGCTTGCCCAAGGCCACAGAGCTCTAAGGCCAAGAAGGAAACTCAGTCTCTCTTTAAAAACCTGGCTTCTTTATAGGGATGACAAAGCTTGCAGAAACCATGCATGCAGAGCCCCAGGTCACGTGGCAGCACGATGTTTTCTGTACAGTTCTAAAAACTGCTTCTTACATATGAAAAGGCAGGCACTAAACAGGCTGCTTCTCAAAGGGATAAAAATGACCCTAAGTTGACACAGTGACTTTTGTCCTTAGAAAAGTAGAGGACGATTGTAAGTCATCGGGAGAATTATGAGACACTGGACACGGGCTGCACAGAAGTCAGGAAATGAGCAGAGAAGCTGTCTGCAGAGTAGCGGAGCAAACAGTGGATGGGGCAAAGGGGACAGATCAGGAGAACCCGGAGGGCCAGGGGCAGGGGAGGAGCAGGTGCCAGCACCCACTGGGAGCCCTGAGAACTGGTCACAAACCCTGGCTGATGGTCAACACCTGCATCTTCACTATAAACCCTCAGGACATTAGCAAGCACTCCCTGCAGTCAGAAGCCCACCCAGCAAGGAAGCTGAGGGAAGCAGATGCTGGGTCTTTCTTACTCGCCATTGGTTCCAAATGCCCCACACAATGCCTGGCACCCAGGAGGTGCTCAACAAAAATGTGCCAATCAGCAAAGTGACCCATTAAATCCGTGCCATTGGAAACCATGTTCCTGGACAGACAGTGCACAAGACAACTCTTGCCTCTGAGTTGTGCCTTTTGGGGGCATCTCAGGGGACCCCAATAATGAAGCTTACAGAATTTGGCAGTGTCCGAAAGCCCCACCTATGAGCGTATGAGGCTGTTGGGGAACACCTCAGAATAAACCAAAACACGTTCACAAAACCTCTTACAGAGCTGGAACTCTGGGAGGCCAAGAGAAAACACGCAAGGGGACAAGACACACACACAGAACTGTAACCTGGCCAACAGTGAGGTGGAGGGTAGCGAGTGGTGAGGCGTCTGCTCGGGGAGGGTGCCCGTGGGGAAACTGAGGCACCAAGCAGAAGCTGGACCCCAGTGGGGTGTGCAGTGGACGCTGGGCTTGGGCAGCTCCTCCTAGGGCATATTCACCCTGTACTCGCAGCTCCCTGCAGAGCAGGACCCCGAGCAAAGGAGTCTCTGCAAACACTGCTTCCCCATTTAGGGAAGACAGGTGGAGAGGAAAACTCCAAGAGAGGGCTGGGAAGCAATGGGTCAGATCTTGAAAAGCAGATTTTGCTTTTACTCTGCCCAAGACAGTAGTTCTCAAGCCAGTCACATCCAGCACCACTTTTTAATAAGAGATATTTTGTTTTGACCTCTTCTGTCTCTGAAATGAAATTCATACATAACATAATTATCTGTAGGCATAATTCAAAAGAAATATAATGGCTTAGCCATACACTATGATGAATAAAGAAAAGGAAAATGATTTGTAATGAAACTGTGTGTTTCCACACCCAGATATGGACCCAGAAACAGGACGACACAAGCAGGGTGTGTGCCACACCAAGGGGCATCAGGAACATGAGCTGGTGTGAAGTGGTAGAATTTTCTGTAAAGCCCAGCATTTTCTGAAAACTTCTGGACAAAACAAAAATATAATCATTCCTCGATTTAACCAGTGAATGAATTCTTGGACTATTTGGTAGACAGTGAAATTATGCACAAATGGTCCACATTTATGTGTAAAGCAAGATCAAGGTTTTAGAACCAAGTGATTACAAACGCTCCTCTTTCGTCAGTGTCCTGTGGGGCATTTGTGTGCACTGTGGAGGAACAGTGTTCTCCACCCCATGGGGCGCTTCATGCCGGTGGTCCCAGCACACATAGGGGCGTGTGTGCATGTGTGCATGTGTGTCCGAGTATGTGCACTGAGAGGGGATGGAAGGTCTGGGAATCCGTCGACTGTGACCATGGGTTGGGAATCCCTGTTCTGAGCTCCAGGACCACTGAACTGAACGAAGGACCTAAATCTAATGCTCACCAGTCACTCAGCCAAGTGACTCTGCCACATTAAAATGCAGCTGTGCACCCACAGTGCAGACACTACACAACACCCGGCAAGCTATGTCCCTGATGCTGATGCTGGGCACCACGCCCTGCTGCGAGACAGTCACTTAGGCGTGCAGAACCTGATTGTGACCTCCATCTTCTCATCACACCTGGGATGGCAGGTGCCACCGGCTGCTTATCCGTGATGCTCACCTTCCCTAAAGCATAGAAAAGCCCGATCTAAGTTTGCCATGTCAAAATACCATAAGGCACGGAGTCTCGCCTCAGCAATTTGGGCCAAAGAATGGTTTGCTGTGGGAGCCAGAGAGCACTGCCGAATGTTCAAATGAAACTAAATGGCGGCCAGGCTTGGGAGTCCTGGGCCGACCAGCCAGTTCGGCCCACAAGCCTAACAATCCTGCTTATAGGGAGTGCCAGCGAAGGTTCTTAGCTATGCCTTGTGAATGCTTCTGATTTCCTAAGCAGAACTTAAGTTGCCTTCCAAAATAGTACCCAGCATTTCCCTGCAATCTTGTTCTCTGTAAGACATTATCCCACACTTTAGAAGGGCTGCAGAAACCCTGCAGGCCTGGAGGACCACAGCCTGCTTTCCAGCACCTGATGGACCATGTACTGGCCCTGGCCAACATGAAACTGACTTCAGTTTGTTGCTTTTCTCAAAAGTCTCAAGTGCTCTCTTCTAACTCTAGACATGGCAAAGCTTGGAATTTTCTCTCATCTCCTCTCTATGCTGTTTCTGGGAAATTCAGAGGAAGTAGGTTCTCTGCTCATCCCAGGAGGGTTACTAACAAGCTTGCTAACTAGCACCATGTGTCAGCACAGCTTCCCTGCATTCCTGGGAAACAGCTGGCTTGCATGAGAAAGAGTAACAGGTATGAATTCGAAAGATGTGTTGTTGGCTAAAATGTGATGATCACTGTAGTGCAAGTGGGCCGATCAGGTTCAGGTGGATCCATCCTGGCTCAGAACCCCCATTTTGGAAGGCCCATCTCATCTCTTCTCCCCATGGGGTGGGCTGTTCTTGGGCTAAGGGACCTAACCGACGGAAGCTTGTCACCCACTGCTAGATACCAACCCAGGTTCTGGGTATGGCCAGACCGGGAGGTGATCACCATCTACCCTGCTAGGAACCCAGGAACCAGTGAGGCAGAGTAAGGCGGTTTGGGGGTGGGAAGAGGCCACTAAGTGCTGTGCTGCTGGGGGAACCTTCCAGGGATAGTGCAGATGTGCAGAAGGGGGGCAAGGGGCAAGGTATTCACCCACCTAGTCCACCAGCCAGGTGCAGGCAGCTCCCGGGAGGGAGCAGCCAGCTCCCCACATGTAGGCCTGTCACTGGGTGAGATGTGTAGACTCTGGCCACCAGGACGACCCAGGGACATCACGGGCACTTGCACTGGGCACTTCTGAGCCCAGATTTCAGGGCTATGATGAGTGCTGTGAGGCTGGGGCCCTAAGGCCACAGACCAAATGTGTGAAGCCACTTCCGGGTCTGTGTTCCCCTCACCTTGGTTCCATGCCCCAAGGACCAGCTCCGCTGCTCTTTGCTCACCCAGGGGCCAGCCGGCTTTCCACAGAGGCACCTGCAGAACTACCCCCGAGGCACGTGAGTATCCCCTGGGGTGGGACGGCAGAGGATGGGAGGAAGGCAGCAGAGCTGACCCAGGGTTCCTCTGGGGGCTCAGGGTGAAGGCAGAATTGCAGAACTGCACATTCTCCCCGGGCAGCCTGGGGGTTATGAAGGTGCATCTGTAGCAGCAGGAAGATGGAGCACCTTTCCTCTATCAGCCCGTGAGTGTGGAATATGCAGACGTACAGTGAGCCCAGCCCAGACTCCTGCCGTGAGACTGGCTGCTCTCCACCTCAGGCTTCTTGCTGGGCTTGGAAAGGTCTTGTAGCCCCATGGGAGGATCCAAGCAAGCTGGCAATGGGCTGCTGCTCATGCCTTGTCCTGAGGCTGGGCGTGCTGCGACCACTGTATCCCACTCCTTTACTCCTCATTGCGCCAGAGAACAGGGCGATGTTACATCCCCATTTGACACCAAAGCTTGAACATTAGCAAAGTGGGTCCCGCTCACAGATAAGGCAATGACAATAGTATCAAAGAGCTTGGGTGCTTGGTCCCACCCTGAGTTGCTGTGGCCTTGGTGACTGAGTTGCTGTGGCCTTGGTGAAGGTGGCAGCTGATGCTCAGGTTCTTCTGCACAGCGAGGACAATGGAGCAGAAATATCTCCTGGCCTGGTTCCTGGTCCGCTGCACGTCCTGCTGTGATGACAATGAGAGACCCTTGGTCTAAAGCTCGACACAGATGTCAGGACCACAGTGCCAGTGCTGGCACAGCCCAGGGCGGTGGAGCTGGGCCTCCCTCCATGCCTGTGGTTGCTTACCAGTTTCCCCTTCACACTTCCCCTCCTCCTCTGTTCGTCCTCCCTCCCTTCCTTTGTTCCTCCCTTCTTTCCTCCCTCACTTCCTGTCTTCACACTTCCTTTCTTCTTTTTCTTCATTTCTTGGACTGTGAATCACATGAGTATTGAGCACCTGGTACAGTATGTCCCCAACTTACAAACAAGTTCTGTTCCAGGAGAATTGTTCGTAAGCTGACAAAGTGAGTCTTATACAGCACACCTGTGAAAGTTTGCAACTCAAATGTTTGTAAGTCAGGGACTTACGGTCCAGCCAGACACTGTTCTAAGTGACAGACACAGCAGTGTGCGAGACAAACAAGTCTGGGCTCAGTCACAGCATGGACCCTACCAAGGACATACATAAATACACAAACTGTAAACAAGAAAATCAGTTACCCAAAAATTCCTGGGAAGGCAGGTGGAGCCCTGTCCCACAGGGTGGCTGGTGCATTGGGGTGTGTGTGTGTGTCTGTGTGTGTCTGTGTGCGTGTGTGTCTGTGTGTGTGTGTGAACAAGTGTGTGAGTGGTTCTGATCATAATCCAAAGAAGTGATGTTTCGTCTAAGCTTCAATGATGAGAAGGAAGAGGCCCAGCTGAGGGAAGACGACTAGTGCATCTTAGCACAGTGCATGCGCTGAACACCCCTGAAGTACAGGGAGCAGGAGAGCAGCAAGTGTGTGGGAGCTCGGACAGCAGCAGAGAAGCAGCAGGTGACGGCCGGGCACAGGCAGGGGATGGACCTCGAGGACCTCACATGCCACGGTGAAGCGCTGGACTTGTGTATCCAGTGCAGTGGGGAGGGATGAGAGTGACAAGATGGAATTTAATTTGCGTAAGCTCGCTCTGCCTACCCTGTGAGGTAGGCCAGGGCAGGTCGGGAGGCTGCCCACCCTAGGGAACGTCGCCCACCCTAGGGAACTTCACCCACCCTCGCTTGCCATGCTTTCTGGAACTTTCTTCAGAACTTGGTGAGACCAGGTGCTGTGGTTTCAACTGTGTCTCCTTCAAAATTCTTGTCAAAATTGAATCTGGGTGTGGGGCACGGAGAGGTGGGGCCTGGTCTGATGAAGTCGTGAGGCTTTGGGTTCAACTACCCCTTGTATCTGGAAGCAGCAATGGGCGCCATCTTGGAACACAGAGGAGCCCTCACCAGACTGACACCAGCACTGCTCCCCAGCCTCCAGGATGGTGAGAAGTAAATTCCTGCTCTTTATCAGTGTCACAGTCAGAGGTGTTCGATTATAGCCATACCGATGGGCTGTGATGCTGCTCACAGACCCCTCTTTCCAGGTCCATTTTCCAGTCAGCCACCCGGACTCTCCTGTTCTGGTTGCCACACGCTATCCGTCATCATTTCCTTTACACTCTCCTTCTTCCAAGCACTTGCGCCTCACTGGCATCCTTGCCAGCCCTGTGGATGACGGTTCATCCCAACAGACCTAGCTATTTCCAACCTGGGCTCCAGGTGGAGTCATGGACAGCACCACTACACAAGCACTCAGGAGGCACTGGCGCCGTGCATGCAAGAGTCATCAAGGGTGAAGTCATTGACGGCAACATTGCCAAGTGCACCAGGGATGCAGGGACTGGCTTCCAGACTCTCTCGGTCTTAACCTTCCATGAAAATCAAAATAAGTTCGAAGGAGCATTTTTGCTCCTACATCAAGAAGAGTCAAAGCAAACTCGTCCCCCTTACGGGACCCCTTAGGTCCCCCCTTAGTTCCCCCTCAGGGACTCAACTTTCTCCCTCACTTCAACTGGACAAACAGTGGGCCGTTTACTCTGGGCTCAACTCAGTCTATGACAGCTCTGGAAACATCGTGCTGGTGTCCCTCATCCCCAGGCCTGGGGATGCCCTTCATCCTTAAGCAGAGTTTACTGACCGTGGCACAGGGCTTTGGGCACTGAAGCGGGACAAAGGTGTGGGGCATCATCTCCACCACTTAGATGCTAACCCGAGACACTGTGCATGTGTAAAATCAAGTGCTGAAGAACGCTTTCAATGGTAAGCAACACACATTTACTGGGCCCTGTGTCTGGACAACTGCAGCCCAAATGTTGTTTAG
Source organism: Heterocephalus glaber (assembly GCF_000247695.1). Next base: position 26,643,021 of record NW_004624747.1, read on the forward strand.
GCTTGGTTCTTTAACTGGTGCCATTTTTATGTATTTTATTCTTCAGAGACTACTTGAGGGAAATGGGAATCATTACAATAGAATATAATTGTCTCTTTTTAAATTTTTATTGTTTTCTAAAATATAGAAATAGAGCTCCTAAGTGGTAGATTTGTTCATAATTACAGACAGCAAGTAGACTTGAAATGTCACTCTCATATAATCCTAGCACTCAGAGATAATTACATTAACAGTTGGGTACGGATCCTTTGAAAAAGTCTTTTCTATCTGTTATACCATGGTTGCCTAGACAACTAGTGGACCCACCACCCTTAGGACAGAAGCTAAGTCCCCTCCTGGTCCTGTACATCTGGTCAACCAGAGAAACAGACACAGACAGAAGGAGACCGTGCCTTAGGGACAGACTGAGTCCACATGCTCGTGGCTGTGTGATAAGCATGATCTATTGGAGTGATCTGGCCCAACTCTACCCCCGAGGGCATCTTTTCAAATCTGTGTCATCCCACCTGACACTCACACTGCACTGTGTTAAATGTGGCACCTACAATTCCTTTATTCAGTTCCATATTAGCAGTTATTTGAGTTTTTTCTAGTATCAAGCTGTTATACCCAATCGACAACTTCCTCCTCACATCTCAGGGCACTTGATATAATTTACCTAACTACCTGTCTTTTATCTGTGCATATCTGCTTGCATTCTAGACACACTCCAAAAACCAGTCACTCAAACTCTGAGCTACATTTGCAAACAGCTGACCTGTAGGGAGGTTTGGTTTGGCCTGGATGGACTTTACCTATGTGAGGAGCTGGGGTCAGCTCCATGGTTAGGGTCCCTGCCTAGCATCTGCATAGCCCTGGTTTAATCTCCAGGACTGCAAAACTAAAGAAATACATGGAAAGTTCACCTAAGCATCTAGATTTCTTCACTGTCATGAAAGAAGGTCTCTGGCAGCCCAGCCCCCAGTCCAGATACCAGTGGCTGTCACCTTCTGTGTCTCAGTCCCCGCTTAGTCTGTGTCCCTGTTTGCCACAGTTCCTCCTTGCCCTGCCACTCTGCTGGGCCATGACCATCCTCAGCCATTTCAAGGGTAGCCCATGTTGGTCACATGGGGTTTTTTGTCATTTAATGACTGACTTATATCAGCTTTGGGATACTGGACTCTGAGCCAAAATATGGGTTCCAACTCTGGATGCACTCAATGTGTAACTTCATACCATGGGGTCTCTTTGAGACCCAATCCTCCCTTCTGACACCGCACCTGGCTGGGTTCCCTTGTGGGGCACTTGTATATATCAAACAGATTAATTCATGGACAGTCTGTGCCTAGAAACTATGCAGCACACTGGTCACCCCATGGGAGCATCTTTGTGCCCCAGCAATACAGACAGTCCCCTACCAGGCCAAGGGCAGAAGACACACATAATCTTTACAGTATCTATGTCACCAACGTAGATTTTCTGCTCACCAAAACCCATTCCTTTTATTTGATGCACAGAGCTACACTACATCTCCTGCCTCCTTTGTAGCAGAAGTGGGCACATGACCAGTACCTGGCCATGGATGTGAACAGGATGATGCATAGCACCTCCAGGTTTGTCCTAGCAAGCCTTCCCATGATCCTCTCTGCTCTCGTCCTATTCATTCACTGGGTGTCATGGGTTTGGTAACCATAGAAACCATGTGTTGAGACAATGAAACCAACCTTTGAATGAATCTGGATCTTAAATCTTTACTGGGTGGAGAGCTATCAACAAGCAGTATGTGTTTGGATGTTACGTGAATTAGAAAGGACCTTCACTCTGTACGTCCATCAATCAGCCTGGGTTTGTTCATTCAGCCAATGTGACTAAACTAAGGGTAGGTAACAGCTAGAGGGGTGTCACGTTGAAAAACTTCCTGGATTTCATTTGAATGCCTTTCTCCTTTTCTTTCTTTCTTTTCTGAGCTAAAATTAGTACGGAAAATTAGTGAATGTCAGTTTCAAGCCAATTAAGAATAGTTTGGTTACAAACGCGGAGCTGCGAGGCACAATGATTATGAAATGCTTCCCGAGAGACAGAGCTTGTTCAGAGTTCACTGAAAAGCAACTGATTTTCATTCTAAGGAAACATGAGAGAGCTTTTCAGTAGAGAGCAAGGAAAACAAGAAAGAAATGTGTCTATAAAGTGATGGGACTTAAGTACACTTAAATATACAGAGGGAACATCTAATTATACATCATGTCTTTAATACACCGTAACAGAATGACTGACCGAACGCAGCCTCCCCTGCCCACTGCAGCCCTGTGGCTAACCCTGTTGAGGTCTCAGAAGTTTACTTTTCTGCTTTGCTCAGCAGAGCTTCTGTTTTCTCAGAGCTCCCGAGTTATACAATGTGTACCATCAGAAGGGACCTCAGGCTCAGTCCTGGTTAGGCTTTGCACCTGCTGAAGTACTCCTTTTTCTCCCCCGTCCCTGCCCCTCCCTCCCTCCCTCCTTCCTTCCATTCTTCCTTCCTTCCCTCTCCCCCTCATTCGTCAGCTATGGAACCCTAAATATTTGTGGTGGTTTTCTCCTTCCAGTCTCAGGGTCACAGGAAGCTGCCCCCTCTCCCCCAGTCACAAATCCCTCAAATCACCCGTGAGCTAAGTGTGACAACTGGAGTTTTGTTTCGCGTCTTCCAAGGCTCAGAGGGGACCAAGGCCAAAGGAGATCAGAGGGCTACAGCCCTGGATATAGCTGGGCTGCTTTGAGAGGTGCTCTCTCCTGAGGCTGCTGTCCAGGGCACAGGTCCCAGCCACCACACAGCCCTCTGAGAGTGGTGAGTAGGGCCGATGTGCATGATGCTGACACCAGTGGAGTGGAACCCATGCCTGCAACACCCCATTCCCCTGGATCCTGCGGGACCTGAAGCCAAATGGACTCACACACTTCTCACATCCTGGAGCCAATAAAACCCCCACCTCCCCTCTTGCATTAATCTTTCTGGAGTTGGGAGTCTATAACTGGCAATCAAAAGCCCAAATGAATCCAAAGATTAATGGGAAAATTCTTTCTTTTTGGGGGGAGTGGGGTGGTTTGAGAGGGTCTGGCTGTGTAGCCCAGGCTGGCCTCAAACTCTCTGTGATCCTCCTGCCTCAGCCTCCCAAATCCTGGGATTACAGGCCTGTGCCACCATGCCCAGCTGGGAAAATTGTTTTTTATAGGTAGCACTACTGAGTCTATCATGTGAAAGGCACACTTTATATGTAAAACAGCATCGAGGATATTAGTTAACATTTATTGCATGTTTGAAGTATGCTGGACCTGGCTGTAAGTGAGCTACACAGTAATAACACACACATGTAGTAAGAGAACTCACAAATTGGGGTACAGTCAGAAGTAAGTCTCTTCACGGTCCAGACTTCACTTCCCAAGTCTCTTCCCCAGACTCAGTACCATAGCCAGTTGCTCTGTGCACTTTTAGAGCTATTCCGCGTTCATAAACATGCTTTATCACACGATGTGCGGAGGCACAGGTATGCAGGCAGCAGCGGGCACTACTCTGAGTCCGTGCTCAGCTCCCTTCTCACCCTGCTGAGTCCTCGCTCCCCAAGGCGCCCACCCGCCCCAGGGCTCTGTGGACCTGCCGGGCCATCCTAAATGGCATCCTGACTGCCCACCCCGCCCCAGGTCTGCAGCAAACTGAGAAGCCCAGAACACGCAGCAGCTGTAAAGCCGGGTGCAGGGCGGCATCCCGAACCCCTCGACTGGAGCCCACCGCCAGTACCTCTTCACTTTGGCATCACTCGGGCATCTACATTTCTTACAGTAACGTATGCCTGCCATGTCGACAGGTTATGTAAATGTTTAGCATTTGCATACTAAGAAATGTACAAAGCTGTATAAATCGGCTTATCTATGTAACAGGCACTTCAGCTTTGAACATTTGGCATTGCCCGGTTTCTGTCCTGGGGCCTCTGTAGGACTTTGATACTACTCTACTCCAGAGTGATTACCATGTCCCTCTAAAGTAATACAGGGCAGAGCATGGTGTCTCCTCCAGAGCTCTGTACCTTCCCTTCGCCGAACTCAGCAGTGTCCCCTCCCGGCCCCTCGGGGAGACCGACCCTTCCCTGCACCTGCCCGTCCTCTCTGCCGGAGCATCCTGCCCTCCTGCACCCTTGGGTCCTTCAGCTGTGGCTCCCATGTTCAGAGCCGGGAGCCAGGGCCCAGGGTCGCCCATGGTGCTGGGCACACAGTCTGTGCCCCACCAGGGCCAGTGATGTAAGGGGCAGTTCTGACTGACAGAAGCCCCTGCCCCGTCAGGAGAATGGGGGTGGGGGGCAGAGGCAGGCCAGGACTGGAGTGAGAAGCTCCTTCTTCACCAGGCAGAGGAGTGTGGCCTGCAGACAGTAGGGCTTGGACCACGGGGGCAGAGCCCACACGATGTTTCCTAGCAATCCCGGGGAAGGAGTGATCCACAGGCCCTACAGGTTCTGGACGTCCGCAGAGGTCCAGGGTTTGCCCTGGCACCTGCGCATACTGGCCAGGCCACAAGGTGGCCCCCACTTGCACGGCGATAGCAGCTCCATGTGGGTGGCACCCAGCACTGCCAGGTCTGTCAGGTGCCCGAACCACATTACTGTCCCGGAAGCCACGCCCAGGAGCACACATGGGTCCTTCAGCGGCAGGTCCGTCCTGCCCGGAGCACTGCTGGTCATTCGGGGTCAGCATGGAGCGCATTGGGCCATGCATACAATTCAAACGCATGCAAGCAAGTGACGCATTCTACAGGGTCTCTGTCCACGTCTCCATAAAGGTCCTCCTGGGGGTCTTTGTGGGTGAAGGGCCTCGGAGGCAAGTCAGAGAATTCTACTCCGAGCTGCTCAAGAAGAGGACTCACCTGAGAACCCGGCCAACCCTGAGGAGTCCAAGGTGGGGACAGGAGAGCTGGCCACAAGGACCAATGGGAGCTGCAAGCCCGGGGCTCCCTGCCCTCACCCGGCTTCCCCAGCAAATCCGTTTGTTTTTCTTTCCCTGTGTCTCTGCCAGCTTCTCCTCTTACTGTACCTGAGATACTATACCGGCCTGCAGTCTGCATTCATCCAGACACACGCACGGCCCCTGTCCTGTGCACTGCATTATTTCAGGAGCTGGGCCTGGGTACAGAGAGGAGACATGAGCTGCTCTCAGGATGTTCATCTGCCAGCGGAAGGGACGGGCCGCACAAGGGCGGGCTGACATGTTTTGCACTTCATTTAATTTGCTGCTGTAGAAGTAAATAGCATGGAGGGTCTCAAAGGGGGAGGTTCAAGGCTCACTTTGCAAAGGTAGTTTTGCCTGTGTAAAAGCAAAGTCCGGGAGGTGGGACAGGGGCATTGGTCTGCCCGGGAATTCCTGGGCCAGAAAACTGATCATAGTAGAATCAGCCGTTCGCACAGAAAACAAAAAGGTGTGGATACGAAACTAAGTCTGCTTTAGACTCCATGGCTCAGCACAGGAGAGGGAGGGAGCTCCTCCCATCGTGTTTGGGTCAGCGGCCCTGAGGGTGAGGGACGGAAGCAGGATGAGGACTGAACAGAGCTTTCCACCCCTGGCCAGCGCATGAGCCAAGAGCCATGCCGCACTGTGGACACGTGGTCCCCGGGCACCAGGGGCTCTGGCGGGTGTGAGCACACCAGTACCTTAACCCACTGATGGGTTCATATGGATGGCGCTCCTGGGACGAGATGGGACTCAGACGGGGACTGGCTGGGCGGAGCAAATCCTTGGAGTTGGCCTTGGGGACTCCACCTTGTCCCCAGCCCCTCAGCCCTGGCTCTCTCTTCCCTCTCCCTCCGTCCACCATGAGGGGAGTAGCTCTCTCCTCCAGGCCCTCTGCCATGCTTTCTCTGCCCCACCACACTGGAGCCAGCTAACCATGGACCAAGCCCTCTGGAACTGTGAGCCCACACAAGCCTCTCCGTGAAGTCCGTCTGGGCAGGCTTCACTCTGCCTCAACGATGGGCCTTTCCCCAGCCGGGACACCACAGGCAACAAAGACTGGGATGGAGGGCGACTCATGGGACCACACGGCGCTGGACCTGTGGCTGGGGAGATCCAGTGTGGAACTCAGGGGAGGGAAAGCCTCGTGGGGATGGGACAGGACCGAGCAACCCTGCTGTACCTCCAGCTGCCAGAAATGGCCTGGCTGCTCCAGCACTCAACTGCTCTCTGATACACAAAACCCAAAACAAAGCACCCGCCACTGTTCAGCTCCTAAGCAGCTAACAGGAGCCCTGAGCTGAACTGCATTTGTGTTGTTGAGCGTTTCATCTCCTGTGGATGCTGGGCCCTCTGCGGAGTCGGCCGGGGCACCCTAGGTGCAGGGGTACGGCTGCTGATCGCCACGGCTGCCAGGTCCAGGGGCACAGCCCAGCCTACAGACACTGCACCGCGGCTGCAGCGAGGTCTGCTCCTCTCTCGTCCTCTCCCTGCCGGCTGGCTGTGGGGATGGCACAGCCTGAGCGCCCTTTGTCTGCCCAGAGCACAGTACCAAGCAAAGGAGCAGCACTAGGAATTGCGGCATGGAGGCAAAACTCAACTCCCAGGCTACAGCACAAGGTGCAAACCCATGTAAAGCTGCCGGGGTTAAGGGAAATTCTGACTCAGAATGACAACTGAAGTGAAAAGCATTTCACCAAGCTTGAGGACTCCACATCCATCTCTTTAGATCAGAAGACAGAGGAGAGAGGGCAAGGCGCGGCCCGTGATTTCTGAGGCTACTGAGAAAAGGCGCCTGGGGAGGTGCCCTGCAATTTCTCTACTGGAAAAAAATGAAAAAGACATGTGATTATATCAGAGCGATGAGTTCATTTCACATTTTAAAACTTTCTAACAGGTTCCCATTGCCAGAACGGGTCTCAAGGGAACATCCGGAAAGAAACATAAAACTTTAACAGAAGACTTGCTTTTATTTCTTTAAGTTTTATTTTGGCTTGAATGGACTCATACTTGTGCCTATTGATCAGTAACTGTGTGATAATGTGTTGCGTGTGTGTACTGCACAGTGATCAGATCAGGCATTTAGAATTCTGTCACCTCAGGTGCTTATACTTTCTGTGTGGTGAGAACATGCAGAATCCCATGTTCCAGTTGTTTTCAATTATTGATGCATTATTGTTAACTAGTCAAACTTCTGTGCTGCAAAGCACCAGAACTCAAAGCCAAGATAGGAAACCAACCTAATGGTCTGTCAGTGGAGCAAAGATGAAGTAAGTACAGTACATAGACAGTGGTGGAATACTATGCAGCCAGAAAAAGAATGGCACGGAGATTTGTGTCCACATGGCTAAAACTGGAGGATGCTAAGTAAAATGAGCCACACTCAGAAAGACAAATATCACGTGACCCTCTTCATTTGTGAAATACAAAATAAACTGATTTCTAAGATGAAGAGTAGAGTAGCGGTTACCAGAGGCTGGGCTGGTGGTGACGGTAGACTTGGTAGCAGATTTGAAGTTCAGCAAGGGCTGATCCCTAGATGGCATCTGTGACCATTCCTACCTTGGAGACAACCTCAGCTCAGAATGAAATCCTCAGTAAGCTAAAAATTCAACTCCTGTCTGTACAACATCCTGCATCTTAGAATTCCCACTCTCGGTTTCTGAAATGTTCTTTATCCAGGGACACTGACACCACCGTGAAGACCGAACATCAGGCATTAGCTAATTGTGTATGTTTTACACAAAGAGGTAGAGCCATAGAATAAAAGAACAAGAAGGTATTTCCCACTTGAAGGCACAGACCAGAGAAGGGATGTTCAATGAGGACTCTCCCAAAGTCTGAAAGTCACCCAGTTACAAACAGTACTCGCTTGGGGGACCTTGTAATCTGAAGATCTACTCATTCCATTATTGCAAACAGAGGCTTTTCTAGTGGCTGTCACCAAGAGTCCTTGTCCCTCTCCCACACTGATAATGCTGTGACATGGATTAGGAAATGACACTAAAATTTCCATGCTAACCGCCTAGTGGAGTCAGAACTGGGTTCTGGTATGTAAATGAAAGCAACCAGCCTGGACTGGCTCACACAGAGGTCTTACTGCTCATGTAAGCGGGAAATATGGAGAACACTCTGGCTGCAGGCTTGGCTTGATCCAGGGGCACACGCACAGCTGTGGGATTCTAGAGCCCTCTTCCCTGTGAGCGCCAAGCCCAAGCAGAGTTCAGCCACACCACGGCAACCTAACTGCCAGCAGATTCAAGGCTTCAGTCTCCCAGATCATGCTAGAAAGAGCGGAAACAAGGTGAGCCAGTTTTCTGCACAAGTCCTGGTACGGATATTCACTGGACTCCCAGCCAGGACTCCCTGGGCTACAGACCGGTCCAGGCAACCAGGAAGTAGCCAGCTGTGGGTCCAGGCATGCCGGCCCCAGAGTCAGAGGCCAACTGAGCTCTACCCCGGCAGATGAATGCGAAGTGAGGGAGGGCTGGCTCCCAGGTCTGTCTGTCTGTCTGTCTGTCTTTTTCCCACCAGAACGTGGCACTCCTGAGGACGGGAACCCTGTCTGCCGAACTGTCACTCTGTCCCTGCCACAGGCGATACTGCGCACACACATACAGGTGCCCTGGAAACACAGGGTGAGTGAGAGAACGGCAGAAGAGGTCACAGTCATCCCAAGCAGTGCCCAGCACCCCGGGGTGCTCCCGGTGTAACTTCATGGAGAGGACCAAGGATCTGGTTGCAATCAACAAACATGCTTGCCCCCAACCGATACAGGCTAAATGCAAGGGATCTTACGTAATGTCCTGTTTCCTGGTCGCCTTTCCTGTTTGTGTGTCACTCACACAGATTCCAGGAATCGGAAGGCAGACAGATTCGGGTGTCGGGCCCTGGGTGCAGAAGGGGACGGCTAATCCCCTCACCTCTGCCAGGGGCCGGGCTCAGGAATGGACCTCGACGGACGCTGACTCTAAGGACGGAGCTTTCCCAGGGAAAGGAAGGCACAGGCGGTGCAGGCCCCACAGATGGCTCGGCGAGCGCTGGGCTCTTGGCACACTGCGGGCCCCAGCTCAGGGCTCTCCGGCGCCAGCGCTGCTGTGCGGGGTGTGCCCGGGCCCCTTCACATCGGCAGGCTCTGCACGGTGTGCGGGTCCCGGCTTAAGGAGCCTCGGGGACAGCACAGGGGGCGGAAGTGTGGGAAGAGGAGGGCAGCCGGCCAGAGCCTCAGGTTCCTCGCCCCAAGCTTCCGGCTGTCTGATCATTCTCTTCTCCTCCTCTCAGTTTGAAAGCATAATTTTAGG